>CM059222.1:21234261-21644261 GCA_030347435.1 Clarias fuscus
TTGTCTTTCAAGCTTTATTGCAAGATTGATAGCACTGGCCAGCAATTGCTACAGTAATCCGTGAAAGCATGTTTTCGTTCATGTTGCTTTTTCATTTTGACCAAATTGTTTTATGCTACACTGGATGAAAGGCATTTATAAGCTTCAGTACAAGGCCAGGTATAAAGTATTGTATGAAACCCAAGACAAATCTAAACTTTTTTTTTTCCCTTTTTTATTTTTTTTAAAGAATCTTGTTTAATTGAAACACCTGTAGTATGGACGCCTTCTCAAGCAGCCACAAGGTCAGCTAAAGGGGCTTTTAAAAGGTCGGTTGCCAGGCAACACCCTCAGGCAGGTAATCAGCTAAATGCATGACACCTGGTCGAGCGCTTTCATAAACCCTCTGTGTGTGGCATTTTGTGTACAGACATAAGCTCTGTGTTGCATGTATGAGATGATCTATGCAAAGTGAGTTAAAAGAGAGAACTGTTGAAAGAACATTTAGTTAAAATAATTAAATTTGAAGCTGAGATTTCTGTGTTTAAGGTAAATCTCTGCACTTAAGTGTTTAAATGTTGTCATTTGGAGTACACATTTCATTTCGGAGGGAAAGTCAGTATAGAGTTTTGTTTCACACAGAGGCCATCACCATAGCATTCCCAATCTAGGACAAGTCTCTTCTGCCTCCCTGCATTTGGTCTCACTGACACACACACGCGCACACACACACACGCGCGCCATATCATCCATTGCCCAAGCTTGCCTCTGACACTAATTCCGTTCATTATCTTTTGCGAAACAAACAGGCCTTAAATCAGCGGCCGTCAAATATTGAGCTGAACCTTGTAACATGCAGTAGGTGTAAAAATGGAGATTTTAAGGCACTTTTTTTCCATTATTGCCTAATAAAACATGTCATTGTTTTCCTGCTTGTTTAATGCAGCCTTTCAACATTTTGGAGCCAAACATTTCATGGAACCCCACAGAACATTTATTCCAAAAATATTAGTCATTCAAATATTGGACTATTATTAAAATTTTGGTGATAACATTTATTTATTTATTTATCCTTTGATCCTTTTCTCTCCGCGTGTATCACTTTTGGTACAGTATGTCCTGTCCACTGCAGCCTGGGAATATCCAACAAGAGCTCCAGTTTTGGAGTTTCTCTAATCCAATCCTCTAGCCATCACAATTTGGCCCCTTGTCAAAGTCACTCAAATCCTTACGCTTCCAACACATCGACTTTGGGGGAAAAAAAGGTTCACTTGCTGCCTAATATATCCCATTAACTTCCAGCTACCGCATGGTGAGATATTGCAAATGTACTGTAGTTACTGTGAGAAGTGCCAAATTGTGCTGGTACTGGGGTCAGAGCAACATCACAACTGCAGTTCCCAGGCTGCAGTGGTCAGGACATTTCAAAAGTGATAGAAGGAAGGAAAGCCAGTGAACTGGCGGCAGGGTCATGGGCAGCCAAGGCTTAATGATGCACATGGAGAGTGAAGGTTGGCCCAAACCAATCCAAACGCTTTCATAGATCAAATTGAGGAAAATATTCATTTCTCACATCTTGGTTCTCACATTTAATATTAAGAACCACTACTGATTTAATGAATCACCTATTTATTTAGTTTTTACCCAAAGACAGAACATTTAGGAGCTTTGCCACTTTCTGCTTTTGTTTATCTGGCATTTTCCTGAAAGTATGCCAAGCACCGACTACCAGGCATACCAAATGAATGTGTATGTATAATCAATTTGTTCAAATCTTTTCACCCAAACAGGATTACCAGTACCAGTAGAATCAATCTGTCATCACATGTCTTAAGAAGGGAAACTATGACGGTAATGAGTGACTATATGGTGAGAGTAGGAATAAATTACTGGTCCACACAAAGTCCCTTTACTCATTTTTATTATTATTATTATTATTATTATTATTATTATTATTATTATTATTGGCATAGTGTCACAATCTTTTAGAAAACATTTTTGTATTTTGGTTTTGTGGGACAGTAAATCATTCCACCTTTCCCAGACATTCTGGAGTGTCTGTATGAAGGTATTTACAGTCATGAAGATAAAACCTGTGCTTGAATCACAGCAGCTGCTGACCTTAAATCACACCAAGAGCACACAAACAACCACACAGGACAGCAGGAATAGTTTTACCTAACCTAAGGAGATGTTTAAATTATGCACATAATTCTTTTTTCTCGTCCTGTCCTAGTCCTATGCAAATCCTCTCACCATTCTAAATAAGATCTTGATATATATGTGGGCTATACACCGATCAGCCATAGACATAGGCGTCTAATGCTTATTCATCTTCAGGGGAGGCAAAGGATAGCCTGTTTGCTAGCCTACAGAGCTACTGTGGCACAATCTGCTGGAAAGTTACGATAGAAAGGTGTCAGAACCCAGAGCTCCAGGGACAAGAGCTCCTACAATAGGCATTGAAGATCACAACTGCATCATGGAGCAATGGAAGAAGCTAGTCTGGTTTGATGTATCAGATTTGAAAAATCCTGGGTCCTGGCATTCATCAGGATGTTACCTACCAACAATTGTTGCAGGCCAAGTATTCCCTGATGGCAGTGGCATCTTCCAACAGGACAATGCACCCTGCTGCACTGCATAATCATCTATTGATGGTTTGAGAAACAGGATGGAGTTTGAGTGTTAACTTGGCCTTAAAATTTCCCAGATCTCAATCTAAGAAGATTAGAGATGTGCTGGACTAACAAGTCTGATCCGTGAATGCATCACCTTGCCCCTTATAGGATTTGAAGGATCTGCTGGTAACAATGCTGGTGCCAGGTACCACGATAGACCTTCAAAAGGTCTTGTGGAGTCCATGGCTTTTTTTTTTTTTTTTTGGTGACATTAGGTTACAGGATTACATTAAGAACCTTTTAAGGGGTAAACAAAATCCAGTATAAATGTGTAAAATACAGAATGAAAACTAATTCAGATTTAATAGATCAAGGATGAAACTAGAACCCCTATGGCTAAGGGGAAAGTATAAAGGGTTGACATTCCTACCATTCCCTCCCCTATCATACAAATACTTTACCAACACCAGTGTGACATAAAAGCCAAGACATAAGCCATGCAACCATGTATAATGCTTGTGGAGCTCATGCTGCATTAAAAGGCTTGGACAAAAGCTCTATCTTCCTTGTTCTGCATACATGAGTTTAGACAGCCACAGTTAGCTAGTGATTAACAGGGAGAGAATGTTTGCTAGTTAAAAAAAATGTGTAACTGTGTACTGTACGTCCATGGTTTCTGTGATGTTAAGAGAGAATTATCTGGCCTTGCACCCAGTGTTCCTAGGATAGATCCACTGCAACCCTGACCAGGATAAATCATAGCTTCTACTGTATCTTCAGGACATTTTGATGTCAACATCACAGTTGAAGTCTAGAGTTCAGTATTATACAGTAATCTTAAGTGTTTTAATGTGGGAGTGGATCTCTGTTGTCCCCACACAGTACCACTTAGTTCATTGCGATTTTAAAAGCAGATTTTTGCAAAACACCAGCTTATTAATGCCATCCTTAAATAGAGGAATGAGCATAAGTGTGCATTAATTACTTTTAATCGATGGAGAGCATCAAGTCTTGAATTAACAAAGTAAAAAGACATTTGGTAACAACACATACGCATAAAGAACATAAATAAGGCAAGTTTTTTTTTTTTTTTTAGCCCAAATTGTCAATTTATGCAGTCTGTCAATGACAGTTGTGTCAAATTTAAAATTCTGGAATACAGCTGTCTTCTGTCTTTACATCTGTCATTCCTATGTTGGTAATGTGGTAATGTGACTTTAATATTATCCATTGCGAAGTCATAATAGTTTCATTGTCAAGCTAAACTCTGCCTGGCCCAAAACAGTCGCCATTTCAGAAAAGCCTACATCAAGCAAAGAAAACAACTAAAGAGATCACTGAAATACATGGACCAGGATAAGACCTGTACAATATTAAAAATCAGGACGGACTATGGTAGAACGCATTCAACTGTCAATGGTAGGAAGTTGTCGGAAGTTGTCCCAACTGTTTAATAGTGAAAGAAAGAGAATTTCCACATGCAATGCAATGAGCTCACAGGATTGGTACTAAGCAGTTGTGTGGCCATAGGAAAACCACTTGTTAGTGAAACTAATCCAAAAAGGGCTCCCATTTGTTAGGGAGCATAAAGATCGGACTGTGAAAAAAATTTAAATAGGTCATGTATTCTGATGAGTTAAGATTGACCTTATTCCAGGGCAATGGGAGCAAATCTAATCAAATTCTTATAAATTTTATTAGTCTCATACTGAGCAGAACAAGCAGGTGCATCATGCACAATGCCCACTGTTCACGTGTTTGAACAGTGGCAGTGTTATGAGATCTGGGTTTTTTTTTTTAATGGACAAGGCAGTGTTCCCCCACTGACCCCCAGAACCATCTTTTTGAACTGCTCGCTTACACAACGTTGGCGTAACACACTCAGAGGACAGCGCTATCCGCTCCTTCCGCTTCTATGAGCTCACAGACGCCTCTGACTGGCTGTAGCGCCGTGATTAATGCTGGAGCACTAAGTACCTCTCATCCCTCCAACTTTTCAAGATGGGTGGTGACCATGGTGGCATTTGGAAGTCGGCCATCTTGGATCCAACTTTTGTTTTTTCAATAGGAAGAGGGTCATGTGACACATCAAACTTATTGGGAATTTCACAAGAAAAACAATGGTGTGCTTGGTTTTAAGGTAACTTTATTCTTTCATGAGTTATTTACAAGTTTCTCTTTGTTCACAGCCATTGACATGTCGAAGAGGTTAACACGTGATGAGCTGATCGAAATTGTGTTGATATCTGGTGAACGCAGTAACCGGGTCATTGCAGCAGATTTCAATGCAAGACACCCTACGAGGCCACCCATCTCCCAAGCTACAGTTAGCAAACTGCTTGCTAAGTTTCGTGAAACTGGTTTAGTGTTGGATTTGCCAAAATGTGGACGCATGAAAACTGTCACTAATGAACAAACATCAGTGGCTGTCCTAGCTTCATTCAGCAAGAGCCCACAGCGTAGCACTCGCCGCATGTCACTGGAGAGTGGCATTAGTCGAACATCCTTTCGGCGGATATTAGCTACTCACAAATGGCACCCTTACAAACTCCAGCTACTGCAGCATCTCAACGAGGATGACCCAGATCGGCGCACACAATTTGCAGAATGGGCAAAACAAAAATTGGAACAGGACCTTCAGTTCACGCAGAAGATTTTGTTCAGTGATGAGGCAAACTTTTATGTGAATGGTGAAGTTAACAAACAAAACCACCGCTATTGGTCTGACACTAACCCACATTGGATAGATCCCACCAAGACTGTTGGAACAAAAAAAGTGATGGTATGGTGTGGTATATGGGGTACAAAGATAGTGGGGCCATTCTTCATCAATGGAAACCTCAAGGCCACTGGATACCTGTATATGAAATTAATCATTGTTTTTCTTGTGAAATTCCCAATAAGTTTGATGTGTCACATGACCCTCTTCCTATTGAAAAAACAAAAGTTGGATCCAAGATGGCCGACTTCCAAATGGCCACTATGGTCACCACCCATCTTGAAAAGTTTGCCCCCTCACATATACTAATGTGCCACAAACAGGACGTTAATATCACCAACCATTCCCATTTTATTAAGGTGCATCCATATAAATGGCCCACCCTGTAGTGTTAAACTAAATTTTTACAGGAATTTCACTTGTTTCTTAAAATAGCGAAGCTATTTCACTTGTTTCTTAAAATAGCGAATCAGATCTACTGTAGGAATTGAAATTAGTTAGCCGATATACATCTTCAAGGTACTGTAGCACGGTAAAAATAAACAGATCATTTGGCCAAGTGTCCAAAATTAGTCAGTTAATCAATATGTATTTCTTGTTTCTAGAACTGTTAAAGGCAATATTGTCCTTGCAGTCATTACTTCGACTTTAAAATGATTAAAAACCAAAAAAAGAGATGAGACAGAAAATATCTACTTTTATCATCTCAGTCGAGTGCGTTTTACACGTCCATTGGTCACTAAGTCTGTTTCAGAGGGGTTAGAAAGATTCAACACCTGTCCCAAATAAATCAGCTTAATATAGTAAGTTAATATTGTTGGAACGTTTTGAGGACGTTCCAACAAACATTTGTTACTTATTTGGTCATTTTCACATGACAGACATGCAGTGAAAATTCCTTCAGTAACAGCATGAAAGGAAGCACTGAACCAGGAGTTTATTTCCAGCTGTGCTGTCCTCTTATATTGTCAGAGTGTATCTGGGTCACTTTCCATGCCTTCAGAGCTAAAAGAGAAACAGATGGTGATAGTGTTACATGCTCCTTAACTGGAAACATGATGCATTTCCACAATATGACTCTCCACTGTAAAAAAAAAAAAAATATATATATATATATATATATATATATATATATATATATATATATATATATATATATATATATTCAAATTAAAATTAAAATTTTATTTGTCACATACACAATCCTACACAGTACGATATGCAGTGAAATGCTTAGGCAACTGCCCTGACCTTAGAACAAGAAAAAAAAAAAAAAAAAAAAGTTACTTATCTAAGAAGGAATAAGTATATATGCATCTCTAACTTTGCTTCCCAAGAGTGCAAATATGAAAAGGCTCCAAATCCCTATAATCAGATTTCTCTGGCAGATAAAACAATATTCCTCTCCAACCATAATCCTTAAAGTGAGTATTTAATTAAAATGTTTTGTTTGTTTGTTTGTTTGTTTGGTTTTTCTTATTACTGCTGGTGTCCCATAAATATTTTTTTTATTAGACTGTTTATATAATATTTTAACGTGACCTATATCTGTACATTAGTCTAAACTGATCATGCTCCTAATCTGACCTGCATCTACCCAAAAACAGTGTGTCACGTGATATGATGTGTTCAAGTCCACCATGAACGACATGTTGTTTTTGGCTCTAGTGTCTTTTAGTTTCTTTCAGACTGGCTTTTAAACCGTTACTTTGATTCACCCATAGCTGGTTTAGCACTTTGGGTCTCCTTGTCAGAAAGTCCAAAATATAAATGGACAAATCCTAAATCCTTAAGTTTACGGGACAGGCAGTAGTTCAGCTGTTAAGAATCGGACTGCGGATGAGGTTGGAAAGGTTGAAACCCCACCACCATTGAGAAGGCCAATAAGCCGGAACTGCTCAGAAGTATAATGGGATTAAAAGGGGGGGGGGGGGGAAATGTAGCTCTGAATAAGGGGGTCTGCTACAGTAAATGCCGTAAATGCAATGAGTTTGGTTGGAATTGTGGTGTTGAAAGGCCAAGCTATAGTCAGTGAATAATATGAATATATAGTCAATGAATAATACTCACACTACTGTATATCCAGGTGTGTGAGAATTGTGCAGTGGCATCATCCTTTTCACATTTCCTTCCAGATGTCTTTAAACACAACATATAGTTGCAATATGTGTCTTCAAACTTTCTTCCAATTTTGTTTGACAGCAACATCACCCCAAGTGCACTACAGTATATACAGTAAATACTGTATATCACTCTAATTAAGATGCAATGCTATTTGTAGAGTTCAATCAATTAGACCAACTGATGTTTCTAAATTGTGTGAGTGTGTGTATGAGCGTGCTCGGTGATGTATTGGCACCCTGTCCAGGGTGTACTCCACCTCATGCCCTAAGTTTCCTGGGATAGGCTCCAGGCCCCCCACTACCTTGTATAAAGCGGTATAGATTATGAGTGAGTAAGTGAGTGAGTGTTGTATCGATGTAAGGTCGCAGTGCAAAGAAATCAGTTCTGTATCCAATTTAGAACAACATATAGAAGTGGCCCAAATCAGAATTTAAAAGATCAGATTCTATATTTGGGCTGCTCATAAACAATTGTTGTATTTTTTGTTTTGTTTTTTCAAATGTAAAAAAAAAATCTGATCGTATTTGAATTACTTAAGCCGCCAGTGTAAACGTGATCTTATTTGTTTCTGTAACAATATTTTTATTCCCCCTCTGTCCGTGTGTTGTATTGCTTGTTATTTAAAAATGAGTGTGCAGGATACAGCAGCTTCAGTAGTGAAGGGCAGTTATTTCAGGCTTTCCCTTCCACAAACTAGAACAGGTGCAGTATTAATAGATTGTTCCTCCTCCGTCGCCTACATTTAATCCTGCAGTGACATTCTGCATTCACAACAAAGTCAGCAAGATTGATTTCCAGCCCACTGTTCATGACCTTGGAGCCGTTCAAAAACTACAGCCAGGGAAATCCAAAACCACCTTAATGTCAACTGAGACAGCGGTCATTCTGTAAAGAGTGCTGAGGCTAAGGAGCTTTGTTGCTCTGTAAAGGGAGTAAGAAGCAATAACTGGCTGTCTAGAGTTCCTGCTGATCCCGCAATGCTCCTGTGGCCCAGTATGCTCATACTGTATATACAGAGGCAACTTATAGAAGAGAAGGTCTACATTATTGATAACATCAGAAGAAGGGCACTAAGGTTTTAATGTGGTCTTTAGTAAGGACTTACTAGGACAGAATATTAATAGTTTGGGGGGAAAGATGATGAATATTGAAGTGAATATTGAATATTACAATATTAGTCAAAAGTCTGGACACACCTTTAAACTCCACCGTCTTTCTTTCTACATTGTCAATGCTGAAGGTATCCAAAATATGCCATAATCTCTAGTTGATATTCAGTTGTGTCTGCTACTTGTGCTCTGTAAAGCCTTCATAATGGCCTTTAATTGGTGATTTTTTTTTACGCCGGTAACTCTAAATGAACTCTACTCTGCAACAGAGGTAAGTTTTTCATGAGAGCCAGTTTCATCATGGTGCTTGATGGGTTTTGCAAATGCACCTAACAATACTGTTCTTGAAAGAACTATTCCAGACCTTTTTTTTTTTCTCAAATTGTGCAATTTTCCCATGCCAGGCTAGATTCATACAGGAAAACCAGGTATGCCCATCAGAGGGCTGGCATAACTGCAAATAAAGCCTACAAAGATAAGCTTATGTTGCTCTATCAAGTATCTGACATCAAGTACATTACCCAATGAGTTGGCACCATGTGCTCGATTTGATGCAAGCCTTGAATGGATCGCAACTGCTGTGCACTAGTCATATCTTTTGCCTGATCTAATAAATTTTTCGAAATGGCCAACCTGTGCAAGGTGCCAGGACCTGATGGTATCCATGGCCATGTCTTCAAAGCACGTGCCAGGCAGCTAGTGGAGCTTTTCATCTTTAATCTCTCCCTAGGAGTGTCTGCCACCTGCTTCAATTAGACCACCATCATCCCTGCAGCCAGATATCTAAGTGACTACCATGTGGCTCTGACCTCTCCACTCATGAAGTCCTTTGAATTGTAAGTCAAAATCCGCATCTTGTTCTCTCTTCTGGCCACCATGGACTCTCAACCATTTGCAAACTGTGAAAACAGATCGAGGCATGACGCCACTGCTGTAGTGATGCACAGTTCTCACAACCCTGGATAAGGAAAGCTCCATGATATTATTCATTGATAATAATAACTCTGCCTTTGACACAACCTTTTTAACCAAAGTCATTGCAAAGCTCGGTGATTTAAGATTGAAGACTCGTTTGTGCGATTGGATTATGGACTTTCAGACAATGAGACACAAAGTGCTCAAAATCATTGACCACATTTCTTCCACGCTCTCTGACAACAGGAGTCCCACAGGTATGCATTCTCAGCCCCCTCCTGTACTTCATGTTCATCCATGACTGTGACAACATCTTATGTTCTCATAAAAGTCATGCATCATTGTTTAAAGACTGATTACTGACAAAATTATTAACGATGAACGTTAGTTTAGATTTTATTACTGCATGTGTATTTTTTTCCTTATGCAGTAAAAAAATCTTGAATTATGAATTATTTCTTAATCAGAGCTGCCCAAATTTACAAATAACAAATCTATGAAGCCATTGAATTAACAACTTACTCAATGTTACTAAGAAACATGATAATTTTTTATTCTGTTGGGTTATTAATACTGTACCAGATTACAAATGACCCATTACTTTCCTTTGCAAGTTGCAGTGATGACACAGTTTTTTCAGCAAAAAATTATTATGCAAGATAATGTCCAGCAGATATACATAAATTACAATAATACTAATAAATAAATAAGCAAACTAATGAATCAGTAAAACAGTGATTTCTGAAGGATCTTAAATAAATGAGCCAGGTTTAAAAATGTACAGTGGATATAAAATGTTAAAATTGTAGGTAAAACCAGGTTAAAACATGTCAAGTCTGTTTCTATCTTTAATGGAACAGAACAACTAACAAAGTTTAAATAAAATAAACATTTTGGTGTAAAAGGAAAAGAAAAATGAGAAAAGAAATTCTCATCTTTCACGTACTGTTTTTGTGAGTATTGTGCATAAAACATAAATAATGCAAGAGCAGTATTACGAAGAACACAAATGGTTTATACAATAGGCTCTTTGAACTTACCAGGTTTATCTTGGCATTGATGACAATTCAATTTTCAACATAATTATCCAAACATTCATGCTTACAGAGCTCCAGACTTAATTAATTTGTCACTCCCTCATTCAGAGGAATGCCTTAAGAGTACTGTAAGTAAGGAAATGAAATTAAAAACGTAATCAAGTAATGTGTCACTTGCACCAGAGAAATAAGTATAGTTTATCTGATATAAAACATCTGCATTTGATTACGAAACATTGCACAATGTGCATTACTATGAGAAGGGCGGGAGGGAGTTAGTTTAAACTGGATTAGGATGGTGTCCCAAAGCACATCCAGCTGGCTTTATCTTATCGAGTAAAATATTAAGTCTAATGGAAGTGGTTCATTCGTTTATTTTCTTATGCCACTTTCTCCTGTGTACAGGGTCGCGGGGGGCCTGGAGCCTATCCCAGGAGACTTTATGCACGACAGGATGCCAATCTATTACAGGGCATACAAGCACTATGAGGAATTTGGAAGCATCAATTAGCCTGCTCCACAAGTCTTTGTACCGTGGAGGGAAATGAGAGTACCTGGGGGAAACCCACCAAGCACAGGAAGAGTATGTAAACACCACGCACACAACCTGAGATGGGAATCAAAACCCCTGACACTGGATGTGTAAGGTGACGGTGCTAACCACGACACCATCATGCCAACTTGGATGCAGTATCAAATTTATCAAATGCCAAGATGCATTGGTCCCGACACAACCCTCCTACAGTATTTTATCCACTCTTGGGACTGGCACTGCATCCAGTGGCTGGGGTTTGAACACTGGCTGGGACTCGAACCCGGGCCTTCCACATGGCAGGCAAAACACCTACCACTGAGCCAGCAGTGCCCTACTTTCTTATATATATATATATTGATTGAAAATTATATATATATATATTGAATGAATTCTGAATATATGGATTGAAAACTGATGTATTGAATGAAAAGTCTGAATATATTGAATGAAAACTAAGTATATATTGAATGAAACACCGAAACACAGCGCCATCTATAGAAAGAATGAGTGAGTCGGCGAGAAACTTGGTTGCTGCAATTGTGAGAAATGGAGAGATGGTGAACACATTGATGAGTGCGTGTACGACCCAAAGTGGTGGCACAAGCCGCACTCAGTATCAGACTATGGATGAAGAAATATATTCGCTATTTCACCGCGGAAGACCGGTGTTATGCGCTAAAATGCCCCCCTGCCACAAATTGCCCCCCCCCCCCCTACATAATCTCTATAAAATATTATATTACAACAGAAATTCATAGGTTTATTGTTATCAAATATGATATAAACATTATAATTAACCCTAAGGACGCTACAGGTGTCGAGACCATGGATACAAATTCTCATATGATGTTTATTTTGTGGCACATTTATTTTACAGGGATTTGTCATGTAATACAAAAATGCTTGCACTAAATAAATATTTATGATGAAAAATTTAACGAAATGATTTTTATTATTAAATAAGCAATATCACAAATACATCTTGTATATTTAAAAAAAATAATAATTTATATTTTTCCCTATACAACATGTAATTTTTTATAATGCTTATTTTATAATCAAATCAATTTGGTCTAATTTCTAATTTCTAAATCATAAGTTTAGGAAAATCTTCATGAGAGAACTTAATAAAAACTGAATGTATTGATTGAAACTCTATATATATTGAATGAAAAGTCTGAATATATTTAATGTATTCCGAATATATTGAATGAACTGTGAGAATATTGAATGGATTCTGAATATATTGATTGTAAACTCAATATATAAAAAAAAATAATTTAAAAAAAAACTATTAAACTGAATATTGAAAAAAGAATAGTTATGGTTATTAGCAATGATGGAGTGGATTATAGTACAATAGGTTTTAAATGTGTAATCCACATAACAAAACAGCTGTTGAAAAATTCATATTTTTTAAAATAAAAAAATTATTTAACTGAATATTGCAAAGAGAATGGTTGTATTTATTAGCAATGATAGTGCAGTTGGTTTTACATGTGAAATTTCAATAGCAAAAAAGTTATTGAATTTGGTTGATTTGTTGATTTGTCAACTCTGTACCAAAGTGCATTCATTTTCAAACATACCTTTACAATTATTATTATTATTTAAATAATTGAAAAAAGACCCTGACTCTCATTTAACAAATTATCTGTTTTATTAGCACAGGAATCTGTGGCAGGGGAGCATTTTAGCGCACAACACCGGTCTTCCGCGGTGAAATAGCGAATAAATTTCTTCATCCGTAGTCTGATACTGAGTGCAGCTTGTGCCACCACTTTGGGCCGTACACGCACTCATCAATGTGTTGACCATCTCTTCATTTCTCACAATTGCAGCAACCAAGTTTCTCGCCGATCACTCATGCTTTCTAAAGATGGCGCTGTGTTTCGATGACGTCATGTTTCATTCAATATATACTTAGTTTTCATTCAATATATCAGTTCTCAAAATCCATATATTCGGAATCCATCCAATATTCTCACGTTTCATTCAATATATTCAGAGTTTTCATTAAGTTCTCTCATGAATATTTTCCTAAACGGCATGCCATTTTATATATATATATATATATATATATATATATATATATATATATATATATATATATATATATACACACACACACACACACACACACACACACACACACACTCTGTATATATAAAAGTATGGTACTGCTATCTCATTTATTTATTAGTAATTATTGACTGTGTATGTACTGTATAAAAGGTTTATCAAGGTCAAATTATTCTTGTCAAAAAAAGCATGAACAATTACAGTATCTTTATTTCTTTATTTATTTTTATAGGCTTACAGTCTGTGCTAACTTGGGCTGTTTCCAGTGTTTTTTGCAATGTCATAATGTTAATGGCTCAAAATGGCTTATTATTCAGATAGAGCATTTATAATATTAAGCTCATGAAATCTGTTTGCTGAGATTATCACTCAATAAAAATTCACTTATCACTCACATCAGAGTTATCAATCAGTAAGTTAAGGGCTCAAGGGCATTATAGATTCCATCCTGGAATACACAACTCTGTAGTATTTACCATCTCATACCAAATCTCTTTCCACTTCATCCTAATAATCACATCAAATGGGTTACGAATGATTTTTTTTTTTTTTTAAATGAAGGGGAAAAAAGCTGAATGATTGGAAAAATGAGAGAAGGCATTTTAGGGCATTTCACAATGTTATCCACTCACCCTGAATGCTTTGCAACCTCCAGTCTTCCTCTAGTGAACCCATTCCTGGAGAAGAGTCTCTGTATCTGGATGAACGCCAGGGCAGGAGAGCAGGCAGCAATCTCAATGACAAATTCAAGGTCATATGCTGAGCCTCTGCTTCTAACTTTTTACAGTAGATTTCTGTTGTACAAAACTTAAGGCAAGATGACATTTGAATATTGTAAGGTGAGAAAATAGCATGAATGATTGTTTTGTTTGTTTGTTTTTCATTTTGATACTAAAGAATGTTATCAATAAGAGATAACTCACAGATACTCATCAAAACTCAAGACTGGAGTTTTAAGTTACTAAAACAGTGTTTTTCTTTCCGGTCCCGCCCAGGGTGTACTACACAAAATCTCCTGGGACCCCCGTGACCCTGGATTAGGATATGCAGGAGAAATTTATGTTTTTCTTTTAAATGGGGGATTTTGCCAATACTGCCATGGCATTCATGTTCAAGACAACTGCATGGTAACAACCTCTGATCTCAACTGTGTACTGAATTTGTTGTCTCTTCATCGACGATGTCTAATAAATCCATGCTGAAATAACAAGTCCTTACATCAAATGTGAGTTAACACATGCAATAAGGTTGACAATTGCTTGGTTTATGAAACAGTACCCTTAATCTCATCAGTGTACACTGTGCACTCTACAGTACATGAAGTGGATCCTGATTATAAATAAGCGTTCACTCAATGAATGTGTAGAATTACTTAGCTTCTTAGTCATGTTCACCATGTAGTTTTAATTAAACTTTATTTTATTTTATTTTATTTTTTTACTTTAATTATAGTTACATTGTTGGCTATTTTAAAAGATATTTAAAATTAAAGGAACATATAGTAAAAATTAGTCATTTCACAGCAGTAATTTTAATTTTACTGATAAAATATCTCAAATTATCAGGAGGTGCCTGTTATCATATTCCTAATACATGATTATATTGTGAACTTTTATTTATTTATTTATTTATTCATTCATTTATTTTAAACTTTACAGGAAGATTTTTTTTTTTACTGGAAGATGGTTTGTTTAGTTGGTGGTTAAAAACTGCGCAGTATTCTGTTTTTCTGCCATTTTAACAGCTCTATTCTTCAACAGACTGAGTGAGTGGGACCATTAATTCCCTACTGTTTGCACCCACAAGACAAATGAATGGCAGCAAGTTTTTTTGGCTGTTCTGTGTAACAGTTTGTTGTCTCTCTCACATTTTCACTCTGCATGTGCATGCTGTAGCGAAAGGATTTCTGAACAACTGTGCACACAGCTTATTTCAAAGAGATAATACTGTAAATTGATTCGGACATTTACAGTTACATACTGTACAGTAGATAGGATTTTGTTATTATTTTCATGACATTTGCTGGAACTGATCTTTAGGGATGATTTTACAAGACAATTTGTATACAAGATGATTTGTTCAAGTCAAACTGGGACTTTTGATTCCTTGTAAATGGAGATGAAAAACTGAAATGAAAAATTTGAAGAAAAAAAAAAGATGAAAAATTTATAGAGGACTTCAAGTAAAGTATAGTACGAGGATAAGAATTTTAGTCACAGTAATCCGTTTGAATGGTGATAACGTTTTAAAGAAGGCCGTACTTCCGTGAATGAATACCCTGGCCAGGGTGGCTCTGCGCCGTCTGCAGTTCTCCCCATGAACATTCAGCGAGTGGAACACCAGATTTAGTTTCAGCTTCTTCAGGATGAATTCATTAGGAAGCAAAAGAAAACCAGTGTTGATGGTGGACTGCGTTTGTGTACCATAGCTGTCAGTCTCCTGTGGATCCCCCTTAGCTAGAAATATGCCAAGATAAGTTTGTTGGCCTCTGACAGAAGTGCTTAATGAGCTCTACCAGCTTGGAGCCCTCACTCTGTATATTGTAAAGGCAGTAAGAGGCAGTTCCACACTATCATGTACATTACTGCTCAAAAATTGGGGATCACTTGCTAATTTCTTTGTTTTCATTTAGTTATTTTTTTTTTCTACATTCTACAACAACACAGGGGATTTAAAAACTATGAAATAACACACATGGAATTGGGTAATTATGTAACAATAACAGTCAGTTGTTATTTTAAGACACAAGGGTCAGCTATTCTGGAACAGTTCTTGTAAGAACAGTATTGTGTCAAGCAGGGGCGGATCTAGAAAATTATTCATGGAGTGGCAAGGGAGTGGCATTAAAATTATGAGGGGTGGCAACACCGAAGCAAGCATCCTTGCATGGTTTTTGTGGATTCAAGGAACGCTATTCTTATTCGGTGTATACACTTGGGTGCACATTTTTACATTGTCCTATAAAAATGAAATAAAGGCTGATGTGTGATGACTTGAACCTGGCATCTGGATATGAACGTCAGATAAATTAAATGAGATGGTACGGTATATTTACCTTCTCTTTATTGAGTTCTATGCAATCCTGTAGCGAGTTTAAGTCTATGCCAAGTGGATGAGACATGAAAACAAATGTAATAATTTTAGTGCAAGTAAAGCAACAAAAGTCCCTTTAAGTCCAAGTATCTCTTCTTTTTTAACAAACCTACAAATTTGCATGGACTGAAAACTAAATAACAAATTTTGGTGTAACAAGGTTTAATAAACCAGCAGTTTATTAAACCATTCACAAACAGCTTTGGTGCACATGTGTACAGGTGCAGACATATTGTTGTAGACATTACAGTTGTAGATATTACTACTCACCTAAAGAATATGCAAGTAATGAAACCTACTGTAACTGAATGTTGGGAATAAAGAGCAACAAAGGAAATACAGGTGAACAAACCCCAGAGGGTGGTTTTATTGAACAATTTATTTTTATCAGCAACGCTGATTTTCTGATTTTTTTTTTCTTTTCTTTTTAGAACACTAGGACACTAGTACTGGGGTGGCAAATGGGGTGGCAAGGTTTTTTCTTAGGGTGGCATTTGCCACCCCGTGCCACCTGGGTAGATCCGCCTCTGGTGTCAAGTGCATTTGCAAAACACATCTAGCACCAGGGTGAAACTGGCTCACATGAAAACCATCCCATGACAGCAAGACCAAAACCTACCTCTGCTGGTTAGAGTTACCAGCCAATTAACAAACAGCACCTCAGATTAGAGCCGTTATGAAGACTTTACAGATCATAAGTAGCAGATTCACCTCAATATCAACTGTACAAAGGAGATTATTGCATATTTTGCGCGCCTTCAACATTGTTTTACAATGTAGAAATGAATAAAAATCAGGAACATCTATGACGTTATAAAGTGATGTTTGAGCTGTAGTTTATATTTAAAACCCACAAACTCCATTTCAACTGGTGCTATTGAGTTAACATGGGTCTGTTGCAAAAGACTAGAATCCTATCTACAATCCAAGTAAAAATTTCTGTGAACTCTTATTTTCCAGCCAATTTTTTTTGGAAAAAGAAGGCCAGTGTTTTCTATCAAATGACACTTTCTATTGGGTTTTCCCTCGAGAACCAAAAATTCTTACAAAACAGAACCGATGGTCTGCACAGCAGAGCAGAAAAAGCAATTACTGCCATTAAAGGAATGATTCATAATGAGAATATGGGAGTACATTATCTGGATATTGCCAGCAGATGGCTTAATCCGTTTAATCTCAGACAATTTTAACATAATTTTAAAAGTGTTTCTGGCTTCTGATGGATTCCTAAGCAGCTGGCACATCAGAGATGCATTCTGAGTGTTCTGAGTCTGACACAAAGGTACAATAAAGCGCACCAAAACCAGATTTAAGTCCATCCAAATGGAAAGAAAATAATGCACAGTTTTTTTTTTTTTATTCTTAGTTTATTTCTTGTCTCTGAGTTCATTTAATATAAGGTTTTTTTTTTTCAATGGTGCTTGGTATATGAACATTTTCATCCTGTTAAGGTCAAAACACCAATCACTTTTAGTGAACGAAACACAGTAGGATAAATGTACACCTTGGTCGTAGCATCTTGTAGAAAGTGTTATGCTAAACAAAAAGGAAAGGAAAGAGAACAAAAGAAATTTTAAAAAAAGAATGAAGAAGCTAGATTTGTTGAAATTAAGGATAAAGGTTAACAATTCATTCAGGCACAGAGGCAGCTCAGTTGTTAATGCATTGGACGACGGTCCCAGGTTCAAATCACACATCCCTGTTGGGCCCTTGAGTAAGGCCCTTAACCCTCAACTGCTCAGATGTATAATGAGATAAAAATGTAAGTCGCTCTGGATAAGGGCATATGCTAAATGTATATAATGCTAATTTTATTAGCCTCATTCTTCATTACTTTGTAAATAATTTCAATTTACAGTATAATAATATCTTTAGAGTATAATAATATCTTGTTTTTTCTAAAATTATTAAATTAGGGGTTTCACAGCAATTGGAAACTTATCCCATCACAGCTTTTACAATTTCGTATGTTTCCCAATTCAAGACAATCCTAAACACCTATGAACTATGAGTAACTCGAATCATCTATGAACATGTGTGGAATTAGTGTGTGGCCAAATTTCTTCAGTTCTGTTCAGTCATTTTCATCAGATCTGTTGTAGAGCAGTTGTGTTAGTCTATGCGACAGATTTTTCAGTCCACCCCACTTGACACTGGACTAAGTGTAATGTAGCCCATTACCTAAAATGAGTTTTAGGTAATGGTGCTGCACATGTGTGAGGTGAGTGGATTAAATTCTCACTCAATGCCCACAGAGCAGTATTTTTAACCAACTTCAGTGGTCAGGGTACTTTCTCATCAAGGCACTCCACTCTTCGGGAATAGTACTTTTCCAAACTACTTTATGTGCTTCTTTCAAGTATATGAAGGTGGTTATCTCAAAGTGCAGTTTAAAGATGAAAAATCTTTTATCAAACATACAATGGCATTACAGTGGCTTAGCGATTAGAACAGTCACCTTGCACTTTCAGGGTCTGGGTTCGATTCCCATCACAGGGTCTGTGTGCATAGAGTTTGTATGTTCTCCGCTGCTTGGTGGGTTTTCTCTCACAGTCCCAGTCAAGACTTGCAGTGCCGTTCCCAAATTGCTTGTATACAAATAGGCATAAATACAATGTTAATCACCACTGGCCTCCACAGTCCCTAGTTAGACTACGGGATTTCCAGATGGATGGATGGAACAAGAAACAATGCTGTTATTAAACTCAAAGCATGGATTTAAAGAAGGTTTTATAAAGGAATTCCAGAGAAAATGACATTAATTTTCAAATTCCTCAATTGCAACATTGTCTGTAAAACATGTCCAGAATAATTTCAACTATAAATGTCCAGTAATGGTTATAATTATCCTAAACCAGACATGAAGAAAAGCAGTTGAGCAAATAACTATCCATCAGGGAACGAGTGTATGAAGTAAGACCTTCTGCCTTGATGGTTCTCTGTATATAAAAAACAGGTGTTCACATGAAGCGCATTATACAATAGGTCTGTTGTGTTTAACTGTCTTTCAGGAAGAACACTCCCACAAAATATTACTTTGCAGTAATCACCGTTGCAGGGCTCCAAGGTCACCTTTGATCTTTCTCCAGGACTGAAAGCCACTTTTTTTTTACGGTGACTGATCTAACAGCACTGTCTAAGGGTTAATTCTCTTTGCCCTGCACATACTGTTGCGATGAGAAGTTCACATACTCATTATGAATGTCGTATGTATATCATGGCAATATTAAGCTCACAATTATTTCTTGAACCTGTAATTTCTGGGGCAAAATGATTATATTTAATAGAAGAAAATAAAAAGACATGCATCACTGTCTACATTTAAGTGTTTCTTTCATTGTTTCTGCTCCAATATCGAAATCTTGAAGCTCAAGTAAAATTTGCAGCTGCACATGCACAAAGAAAAAGCCCTCTGAAGGAAAGTTCTTGACCAGAGGTGTAATTGGAAGAGTAAATTTGAGGCATCCAACCCCAGAAAAACTGTACCAAATGTTAAGCATTGGTGGTGGTACAGTATCACCAGGCTTTGGGGCTGTTTTGCTTCCAGAAGAACTGGTGCATTGTACAAGGTGGACAAGAAGGAGAACAGCCTCAGAATTCTCCCAAATAACCTCAGGGTTATATGACCATAACCTGCCAGGGCAATGGTGACTCAAACATTTAAGGCTGTGGGTTACAGAGTTATTGATCGGAAGGTCAGGGGTTCAAGCCCAGCACTGCCAAGTTGCATCTGTTCAAGGTGTGTGTATCTTGGCTGACCTAAGCTTCTGAACTGTTGGGCTATGTGGAAAAAAATAATTTTACTGTGCTATAAGGTACATGTGACAAATTATTATATTTTTCTTTTCTTTTTTTTTTTAGATGGTTGACACTTGGGCAAAAATGGCGTTCCAAAGGGACACTGACCCAAACCACCCATCAAAGCTGTGGAATGGACAAAGCAAGCTTTGGAACCTCAACCCTGCTGAAATTTTGGTGAGTACCATCACTAAAAGTCAGGTCCATGGCAGGAAACCAGAATATATTTAATACATTACCAGTTCTTCCAAGTAGAGTGGCCAAATCTTCAACCAAAATTCAGCCAGAATCTTGTTCATGGCCATCAAATGCCTCTGCTATAGATTAAACTGGGATTTAAGAGGGATGATGAGTCACATATATAAGCCTGTATGTATCATTTTGACCATGTGTTGATTTTAGCAAACCAAAAAATAAAAATCTTGTGTACCAAATAGTTAAGTGTTTCTTCTGTTGAAGGACCATTCTGGTCCATAAAAATTAATTGGAAGACGAATACTGTCATGATGAATATATGTAAACTTCTGTATCTTTAGCACAGGTAAGGATACAGGAACACAAAGGAACAGTGGGTACTTTTCCTATTCAACACCAATCGATCAAACACAGAAGCATCTGCAACTGAAACAAAGAAGTAGAAACTATTGATGAAACTATTGAATACTTGAGAACAAATCAATATAGTAACTTGTCTAAGATGCATCTGTGTCCTAAGAGCTTTTTTGGTCGCCCTTGAATGGCTAGATCCCTGGCAGACATTTTTTTTTTCACATTAGTGTCACATTAGTACCTTTTGTGTCACCTTGAAAAACAGCTTCAAGAGAAATATGTTCTTCCACAAACTTGAAACCACCAATTCAAGGTTTCCACCATGGGAAAATCTTACCAAAAAAGAGAGGCTGATAATGGGAATACATTTTATACCACTATAACATTAGTGATAAAAGGAATTTAAAAAAAATATTTCATTTTTTCATTCATCTTCTATACCACTTATCCTGTAGGGGATCGCAGGGGCCCTGGAGCCTATCCCAGGAGACCCCGGGCACGTTGTGGGGGGACTCCATGGAGTCCATCATAGGACTGCAAGTGTGTGTCATAGGACACACACACACACACACACACACACACACACATACACACACACACACACACACACACACGCACACACAAAACACGCGTGGCACAGGTGCACACTCAGACACCCAGTGTTATACTAAACAGTGCTATCCTCTGAGCCACCATTACGGTACTGTTTTGTCTAAGGTGAATGCATTTTATATTTGAAGTCTCTTTTATTGTTAAATGTAGCTTTGGAACCTTTGAACTTTGAAAAATCACTCTGGAAACAAAGAATTACAAAATTCCTCACCCTGGAGACTCCTTCCATAAATGTTACATAAATGTGTTCTAAAAGCAATCCCTGTCATATTAACTATTATATATTTTCTATGTTAAATAACAGCACATTAAAAGATATTGGCCTTGAATCATTTCGAGCATATATGATTCAAGTCTCTGTGTACCAGTTGTCACCTTAAGCTTAATTCATTTTATGCATTAACCCTTGTTTTAAATGTCTTGCTTAAAAAAGATGCAGAAATCTATAATTGGCGAATAATGGGACTCACTAAACAGCCAGTTGTTGTCAGTCTTTCGGCTGCTCCTGTTGAGGGTTCGCCACTGTGGACCATCTGATTCACACACAACTTGGCACAGGTTTTATGCCAGATGCCCTTCCAGCACTGCATCCAGTGGCTGGGGTTTGAGGATTGGGTTTGAATCAAGGCCTTCTGCATGGCAGATGAGAAACCTACCCCTGAGCCACCAATGCCCACTACTACACAAGTCAGTAAAATGAATTAATATATTAAGAGATATATGGAGAGAAAGCACTTCATGAAGACTAAATTTTATGCCCTCTACGCATGGGGAGTGTAGGCTGATACAGTACTGCATGTCACAAAAACAATCAGTGGCAGAGCTCAGTACTGGAAAAAGGGGAGAGCAGCTGCCTGCCAAAATCTATATTTAAAATAAATCAAATAAATAAATTTCAGCAAGCTTAGTTGTCTAACTTAAACAACACCTTGTCTAATTAGGAATTGCTTCTTTCTAAGTGTTTCCGAATTGCCTCTGAACTGTCTTTGTTGTGTTTTGAACAACATTACTGCTAGTTAACGTGAGCATGAGCTTCCGCCGACATGATGACCAGTTCATGACTCAGCTGACCACTTTGTTCACGCTATGTGAATTTTGAGCCACAGAGCTACCTAGTTTCTAACACAAGGATCTTGTGAAACAAGGAATTCTTCATACAACCTTCATAGTGCACATTAATGACCTTCATAGTGCACACTAACTTTTTGTTTTTTCACACAATTTGCGATCGTTTACCCTGCCCTGTGCCCCAAGTCTCCTGGGATAGAAACTTACAAGATTTACAGGACTGTCCACCACCTCCATGGTAAAATTACTTTCAACCCTCAGTGTGGTCATTTTCAATATGTTAAATCTTCTATCAGAGAATGCATAAATGGTGCATTAAAACCATTCATTAAAATGATTTTGCAAGCTCCAATTCTGGCATGGATCGAATGTCCTTTCCGGGGTATTTCACATAACACAAGCACAACGAGTGTGAGCAGTAGATTTGATATTTGATATCCAGGACCTCCGTGAGTACAATGCACCAGTTCTTCTGGGTGAGTGAGTGTGAGTGTGTGTGCCTTGCAATGAATTAGCACTCTGTACAGAGTGTACCCAAGTCTCGTGGGATAGACATCAGGCTAAGGTAGAGACGATGAGTGAGTGAGTGAGTGAGTGTGATGTTGTGTAGAGGATAAATTGCTAAAACAGCAGGCCTGTTTATTCGCTAGGGATAGACTTTATTTGGAAATCAATAAGAGTTAATTAGTTGAACATTGATTAAACACAATGAGAGGGGCAATTAATTAGCGTTCCACTTTTCAGTGGTAGTGAATATATTTATGTATTTTAGACAAATATAGACAAATAAATGAGCATTTAAAATGCTAAACATAAGCCTCTGCTTTACACACTTTCAGTCTGTAGCACTACTGAAATTTCATGAAATCTATTGTCCTGTTGAAGTTTTCTTTCTATGAAAGTTACTACCGCTTTGATATCTGTGGCCCGGATGTTTTTAAAATCCAACCAGATTTAGAAAGATTTTCAATGAATACTACTATGAAGAGCATTGCATGCATGATATCATGCAACAACTATTCAGTGTCCCTTTTCAGAATTCAAAATTGGCTTAATTTGCAAGCCTGACGAGCCTAATTTGTAGCCAATGATGTTTAATGGAGTTGCACTAAACGATTTTGAAATCATCTAAATTTTATACTTCCGAAATATTAGCAGCTGCCAGTTTTTTCCAACTTATTTCCTTTTAGATATAAGGCATAACACCCATGTCCCTGTCAAGCTGTTAGACTTTGCTCCTCGACAAACCTGTCCAAGGTTTAATCGGTCGATATGCACTCCTCTTTGAGTTAGCCTTCAGTCCAAGTCATTCAACACGAATAGCACCAAATACTGTCACTGTGATGCTGACTCTTTGGCTTTCTCACGACTGATATAGGTTATATGGAGTGTTTATAAGAAGTAATACAAAGCCACTCACTCCATTTACTCAAGTGTCAGTCACGATTGAGCCAGTGTCTCACTTAGAGGACCGGTTCAGAGCCCTGTTGGACAGAGGCATTTCGGGAAAGCCTGGGACAACCTTCATTGTCACTACAGCGGCCAGTGAGTTAAACTCCCAACATACACGCAGATCTTCGCGTTTCCCTGTTGCCACGTCCTATGACAAGGATGAGGGGCTGGACATTGAGAGAACACTACCTCACCATCCGTGATGCCACTAACTGTGTCATAAATCACCAACTGCATCTCCCTTCCAGTGAAGAGAGAGTGAAGTAGAAGAAGAAGAAGAATGGTTGGATGCATTGATCTATTCTTGGAAATCTGTGTGAGGCTAGATAGTGATTGGCAAAACAAGTAAAACAGCACAACCTCTCTCTCTCTCTCTCATTGAGATTTTATGCATGTTCCCAACCAGCACCAGCAAGGACCCTTAGGGCAAATACGTACCCCATGCCACTGTCACTTGAATCCAACTCTGATAAGGTACTTGTGCTTTTGTTTGGGAGCTCTCCAAGGTGTTTAATCACTGGGTGTAGTGATCTCCATCTCTGATATTTGGTATCACAATGCATTTCCACATAGTGGATGTATACTGTACTGTACACGTAAAAATAATCATTTTAAAAATGACTGCCAGTTGTAGGCAAAGTATAGTCTTAACCACATGTACACTGGCTGGAATTAACTGCTTCATTCCTTTTTTTTTTTTAGATTTTCAGCATATTCTATAAAGAGACTGAGAGAATGCAGAGAAAGATTTCTCACCACTGGATAAAAAGACCAGTTCTACCTTCTTTTTCATCAAAGCATATGCATCAGATATTGTCTAACTCACATATGGACAATGGGACCTGCCAGGGATCTTATCTTATTATTTCTTGAGGTCAAGGCTATAAATAAACTATGGGTAAGCCAGGTTCAGCCAATAAGAGCACAACCATACAGAGCAATCCACCAACTGAGTAGCCGCATGTCTTCAGCCGACTGAAGCCAGGACAAATCAGCGCGCACACACATCACCTGTCATCTCTTTGAAATGCTGCCTGCTCAGTAGTCCTATACTTGTCCCTACATTATCTTTGTCCTCAATAGCGCTATGATAATAACCATGCTTATAAGCATGAGCTCCACCTAGCTATTATCTGTCAGCTTTAATCACAGTGAAAGCACTTCTCCAGCGTCCCCAACGTGCTTTCTCCGTAATTAAAATGTTCTTAGTGTCATGAAATGATGGTACACTCCATAACGGCACTGAGTGGAGTTGTGTGAAATCTTTGGAAAGCAAAGAATAAAATGGCATATACTGTAGGAGAGAGGGGGAAAAACATTTAATTGTTGCCTATTGTTTGTCTTTTTGTAATACATGCACATTTCAGGGCTAAAATAAAGGACTGTCTGCATTTTGATACTGGCTATGCATATAAATGGTTATCTTGGCCTCGTTCTCTGGATGAAGAGGGAAAATTAGTATCAGCGAGTCTTTCCACTGCACCTGGGTTACTTCAGGTATTTGCTGAAGTTTTCCACCTGTGTCCCAAGTCTGACTCTCCAAACGGGAAAAAACAAACACCTGCACATTTATTAATCTCTTTGCAGCTCGAGCATAAATCAGAGTTTACTGAGACTTCTAAAAAAAAATTTTTTTAAAGAAAGAAATGTTTCACCTCATTTGCTGGGGATACTTTCATTTGTAATTTCGTGAGGGTGAAAATGCAACTATTATTAGTAAGATCAAGATTTTAGAACTTCATTTGTGATTAGTGATTAATTGTTTTACATTGATAAATAAAATAGAACATGGTGCTGTAGATGGGTAGGAAAGATGGAACAAGATTATATATAAGTATTTTAATCCATTTGGGAAATTTTTAGATTACTTAATTATTTTGATGAAGATGAAGAATTATTGCAAATTGGTGAAGAATATTTTGTGCATTATATTAGGTATACTTAGGTCACAAGGTTACTTAAAAAAAGCACAAATGGCAAAATATTATGCTAAGAATTGTTTTAATATTAGTGCAATATTAGTAATGTAATATTAGTAATCTAATATTGTAGTAATGTTGTAGTAATTGTGTATGATTTAGCAAAATGCAATAAATCCACTGCCCACAGTTTTCTTGTCAATAAATGAGCCTGCAGTTGTTTGTCGCGACGTAAATATGCAATTTACAGTGGAAACTTGGATTGTGAGCATAATTCATTCTGGAAGCATGCTTTTATATGAAATCACTCGTATATCAAAGCAAATTGTCGCTATAAGAAATAAGGAAAACTGATATTTGTTCCACAACCCAAAAATAATTAATATAAAATATTAAGTAAAAATAAAACAAATTAACCTGCACTTTATCTTTATCTGTCAAAAAACACTATCTCATCCTCAGAGACAGTGTTTTTTGACAGAAAGGGAGAGAGAGAAAAACACAATCTTTAACTAGGAAGATCATTACAAAGCACACACACACAAAATAAAACATGCTTTGTGCGCACAGTGCTATAGTAAAAGTGCACACGCACTGAGACCAAGCGTGGTAGACGATTACCCACAATTCCGCAGCACGAGAGAGAAAAAACGTTGGCTCAGTGGTGATCACATGACGCTTAGCATCAAAACAAGAAGCGCATCCTTGCTCCATGATACTCAATGAAACTTGGTATACGTAAATTAAGACTCGCTCGTTTAACGAGGCAAAATTTATTTACTCTGCTCGTCTTGCGGAATGCTGGCAATCTGAGGTTCTACTGTATAATGATCAACCATATGATCAAGACTACTGCCATGTGAATTTACCAACAAAAATCACTATAAAATCTATACACCAGAAAACTTATGAGAGGATCATATGCACCGAAAGCTTACTATGCCCACAGGGACCCAAGGCCAGCCTGTCTGGTCCAATCGAGAAGCACCAGAACACTCAGTGCACCACACCCTGCCCTGCATTGGCCCAGAAGGAAAAGAGCCCAAAGCCGCGGACTGGGGAGCCCAAACTCCCCAGGTTCCAATCTAATCAATTACTGTACCTATGGGATTTGCTGTAAACGTCCTGGCGGCTGACACCATAGCACTCCCCCAGAGGCTCTGTGGGACCATTCCCCAAAGGGCCAGAGCTGCCCTGCAGGTGCAAGAGGAACCCAAATCCTACTGTAGGTGGTCATAATGTTATTGGTTTTAATGTTTTGGCTGTTTAGTGTAGTGTTAATTGTATGTTGTAGTTTGCAGTTCATCATCAGTGTGTTTAAGACTTCAGTGGTTTATGACAGCATCTTATCATAGTAGTCCATGAATGCTTGGGAAACTGAAAAGACCTTCAACAGACTGCTCTTTTTCTTGGCTTCAACATGCTCGATCAAATACATTTAGTTCATTTACAGCAGCACACCACTTTCCCAGGTTCACAGTCACAGGGCTGAATAGTTCCTGAGATTTTTTTAAATGTCCTTTTAGTCTTGTAGTCTGATAAATGGCTATGGAAGTGAGATAATAAGTTACATTTAAAAAACCGCAGGAACGGTATACAGTACACCTTTAGTTAATCATGGGCATATTGTATGTGGGTTAGTTTATGTTGTATGGTTGGGGAAAATTGGTTGGTGAGTGGGAAATGGCAAGCAACCAAATTGAGAAGAAAAATCTATATCCAACATATTTTATACCATGGCGTTTAACTCACTCATTGTCTATAACGCTTTATACTGTATTCAGCGTACACCCTGGACAGGGACCCAATCCAACACAAGGCACACGCACACTCTCACTCAGTGATACACTACGGGCAATTTGGGAAAGCCAATCTGCATGTCTTTGGACTGTGGGAGGAAGCCGGAGTACCTGGAGGAAACTGTGGAGGGAAACCCACCAAACATGGGCAGAACATGCAAAATCCATCCGCACAGAGACGGGAATAGAGCCTGCCTGGGAATCGAACTCAGACCCTGGAGGTGCAATGCGCCAATGCTGGCCTATAAAATTTTCAATCAAATTCAATTCAAGAAATCCTTTACAACTTAAACAAACTGTATCAAGACAGTTCATTTTCTAGTGCTTGTAATACTCATGAGTCATGAAATATACAAACTGTACTATGTATGTGCGGCTCTCTCTGTTCCTACATGTGGGGCAGTGGTGGCTCAGAGGGCTAAGGCACTGAGTTATTGATTGGAAGATCGGCGGTTCGATTGCCAGCTCAGCCAGGTTGCCATTGTTGGGCCCTTGAGCAAGGCCCTTAACCCTAACTGCTCCAGGGGCGCTGTACCATGGCTGACCCTGTGCTCTGACCCCAGTTATGCTGGGATATGCGAAAAAGGAATTTTGCTGTAATGTATATGTGACAAAATAAAGGCTTTACTTTACTTTTACTTATGTGTCTTGTGCTTGTACAGTATATCCTAGTTAGTTGAAGATGCATCATGCAACCTCATTGTCACTGTTTTTCCTATAACATAACCTGAGTGCTGCATTAGTTACATAACTTGATCTGTTTGAAATTGTCTTTGCAGATTTACAGCACTGTGATTGTATCTGTTATACTGTACACAGGTCAGTTTATTGCAACCATCCCTGGAGACTATGTAATGGTTTAAATGTATTTACCTCTCCTTAACCTTGTTTTCTCAACATTGAAAAAATTCTAATAATTTAGTTAACAGTTACCCAAATTACCCTGATATATATATATATATATATATATATATATATATATATATATATATATATATATATATATATATATATTTTTTTTTTTTTTTGGAAATCTCAACATTCCAAGGTTGATTTAAATATATTGAAAGTATATTTAAAATTATTAAATTAAATCATATTTGTGTGTATATACAGTACATAGGTACTGCACTGTTTATAAGGTGTTGTAAGGACAAGCACAAGTCAAAAACTGAACTTTAATTTCTAAATATTGTATTTATAGCAATAGATCAGTCTTATGCTCAGTCAGATCTAATCGAAGCCCTGTACAGTACATGCAAGTTAAACATTAACCTAATCTGAACCCCCAACTGATACAGAATGCCGCAAGGCAAGAAGTGGCATAAAACTTTCTCAGTAGGTCCGTTTACATGGACCCTAATGTTCCACTAATAATGGGAATAATGACCCAATCAGAATAAAACGTGCATAATGTAACCACCTTAATCAGTACAGACTGAACCGATCTGGTCTGATTGGAATGAATTCATAGTCTGAACAAGCCGAGTGATGTAACCTTTTAAAATGAGCCATGAGAACACTTGAACCGACATTTCCCTTCTGTTTGAATAATAATATTCTTTCTGCACATTTGCCGCAAATTGAGGGTTATATTATAGCTGAATCTACAGGAATTCTTGTAACCACTGCAGAAAGTGAGAAAAGCTTTCTAAACTAAACCTCGAACAGTAGGCATTTTAAATGCTTCTTTATGATGAAATGCTTTAAGCTTCTAAACAGACATACAGGGTGGGTGAAAAGTAAGTAGGCATTAAAAAATAGTAATAGAGTCCATATTTCTAATAGAAATTCGTTAAAAAACAAATTGTACATGTGTTTTATTACATAGGAAAAGGAAAGCAAATCTTTCAATTTCAGCGTAGGCACCAGTGAAGTCAACCAGTTTCCTTGAATGGCTGGGAATGGAATGTACAATCTTCTGGAGGAAGTCGTTTGGGATGTTGCTGAAAACCTCCTGAATCCGTGCTTCGAATTCCTCCAGTGTGGACTAAATATACAAATCTATAATTAACATAAAAATAACTTGAAAGAAAGAATTCATTTTTGTTGTTTTGTAACCTCAGAAAGCATACCATGATATCCGTGCATGCATGTGTTCAGCCCTGTGCAGCTACATTAACCTCTTTTACATAAATGCACCTGTTAATGAACTGAAACTAATGAGCTGTTGAAAATGTAATTCAGCGTCTTCCTATTTGCATTTTTAAATGGCATACTGTATAAACACTATTCAAACTACATTAGCTGTGTAACAACATTTCCAAACCTACTATTCGGGTAATCAATATTTGTACATTTTCATTACCTACAGAATGTTGCTCTATACTATTAATAGATGTGGTGTTTTTACTTTCTCTCTTAAATAGGCCAAGGACCCACTTTAAATTAAACCTGGATCTGAAGTCTCTCAACCAGCTAGGAACACTTAGTATGAGGGGAAAAGTACACTCTGGATGGAACAGCAGTTATTCTAGTGAGTTCAGTTGGAGGACACACAAAAATAAATGTTAATCCCATATGGACATGAGGAGTACTCCAGGACTTTGCATGGACACCTTCCCAAGTTCAGGACAAAAACCACAGACTCTGAATCTGTGCTGCGGCAATTCTACACACTTTTTTTCCCAGGTTGTCAAACTGTTCCGCACACTTCTACTAGACTTATGTCTTATATACAGAAAAGATTAAACTGATGAATAATGAAACTGTCAGTTTAATTTGTCATTAAGATGAAAAGATGAAACTAATGAATAATGAATCTATGAGTGCAATTTGCATATGCGTTTTATGATCAGATCTTGACCATGCACAACTTTTGATGAACGAAGTCACAAACAACATATTTAGTGTGAAATTTCATTTCAGACACTTTTTTTTTTTTTTTAAACATAATTTATGTAGAAAAGAACAAAACAACACATGAGAGCTCTGCAGTTTCCCACAGCGGGTCAAAGAAGCAGCAAAACTGACTGTGAAAACACAAGCTCCTGTAAACAGCTTCATGGCCTCTGGCCTCATAGAAAAGCTTTTGATTCACTGTTTGCAGAAGGATGTAATGTTGAGAAAATACTGCATATATTAAGCTGAGCAGTATAACAAAAAAAGGGGTTTGAATTTCATTCTATCCTACACATCAAATTTGCATAAATTCATAGGTCTATAGACGTTGACATCATTTGGACATCAAATGGTTTTATATCACTTTGCTACATTTAACAGGTAAAACAAATGAATGCATTATACATTATACCCTTATGGATTTATGTGCATAGCTAAGCGTTTTCAGTCATGATGCCAAATAACTGAAATTGAAGAATTCATACAGTAGAGTAACTCATTTAGTCTGGTTTATTGGTTGGGATCATCGGCATGTTTCAAGAAGTTGGTAGGTGTTGATAATTCCCCATAAAATCATTATTCACATACAGGTTTTTAATATGACATCTCTATCACACTCTTTAAGCCCTCAGTTTCACAAAAAATCTGTTTGGTTTGTTTTCTGGCACTCTGTAATAGTAGAAGAAGGAGTCATAAAAAGTCCAATATTCTGTTTTATGCATATTATATTAGTATTATTACATAGAAAATAACACACAATGGACCATGCCATTCCGTTTTACCATGCAAAATGTGTTTTCATGTTTATATATATATATATATATATATATATATATATATATATATATATATATATATATATATATAAAACTGGTAAAGCACACGTAGACAAGATTAAATAGGAGGTTAAATTTAATATCATATTTAAAGACATATTTCAAAATAAATATGCATTTATTCACTTCATACTAGCATCTGTTACAATCTATGGCATTGGTCAATATGGTAGGACAAAACATTACCATTTCATCCAAATTGTTTTAATTATAGCCATAAATATATAGACATTTTATGATTTCCCTTTGGGATTAATAAAGTACTCTATCTATCTATCTATCTATCATGAACACCTCTGGCGTAGATTATCTTATTGTAAATAGGTGATTCTCTTTAACAAGTACTGTGTGAGTGAATGGATGGATGGATTCATTGAAGGGCAATTGAGTGGGTGAATCAGTTCCAATTCCACAAATTCAGGAACTTGGCACTTTTAGCAGCCCTTGCAAGTCTTTATTTGGAAACAGTTTCAGCTTGTCCCATAGACCAGTGAAACAATATTAACTAAGGTCAGCTCTCCTATTTTCAACATATAGCAACTGGAAATGGTTTTTCACACATCCTACCACATTTCGCACTTCGTAACACTTTCACTTTCCTTCTGACAACCTTGCTACTGCCTCTGCACATCTCACCAATGCCAGCATGAATTGTTCCATCTCATTCTAAGCTCTACGGCTGGAATGTCATTTTACTAAACCAATCAATCTGAAGCTGACTGTAATCACGCAGGAATACCCATCTGCGGCCTTGGTGATGCATTTGAGAATTCCAGCATTTTTTCACTGAAATACCATTTTCATATATAAAATAATATTACATGACATGTTTTAATGTTATTGGTTAGGTTTACAATTTTATGTTGAATAGGAAATTAATTGGAAGATTAGTATTATGTTTAAAATTAAATAGAGAGCCTTAAGACTTGTCATTTTTGATTAACTCTTGTCTATTTCAATTAAAAAAAGGCAATACCATAATTACTGGTGCCCTTTAAGAGAATGGGCAAAAACGTATGTGGATTGAAATCGCATATATATATAGAACACAATGATCCCAAATATATCGTATATTTAAATCAACATGAAAATCATATCGCCATATCAGTGTCCAATTTTAATCCCTATCGAAAACTTGTGTTCTTAATTAATGACAGCAGGTCACATGTACAAATGCAATGATTTTTTAACTAATGTGAAGAGTTGATAGGGCGACACGTTGGTGTGGTGGTTAGCACCGTCGCCTTGCACCTCTAGGGTCCGGATTCGATTCCCGTCTCTGTGTACATGGAGTTTGCATGTTTGCATGTGTGCTTGGTGCTTGGTTTCCTCCCACAGACCTGCTAATTGGCGTTCCCAAATTGCCAGGTTTTGCTATCAGATTTGTCACATAATTGTCGGGTCACTATTTGGAAAGCTTTGATTTGTAGGCAGTATGGTATTACTAGATAATTTTCAACATTATGGCAGAAAATGGTAAATGGTGCATTCCCTTTTTTTTTTTTGCTGCCTTACAGAAGCATCAGTTCAAAAGGAGGTTCAGAGTAAATACTGTATACTTTGATGAATTCGACCATATCACCCTGGTAGGGTGAAAAGCCAGCTAGTGGACAGGAACTCATAAATAACCAATGTAGGAGTTTAAGACACTTTCATTTATTGAAAACACATTAGGTTAAAAATATACAAAATGACAACTTTAATTTAATATTTAATGATCTATAGCAGCAGGTGGCCTTAGATCGTGTACTACATTTGCTCATTATTTGGATACAAATATACAATATATTGCCTATACTATTTTAAGACAAAAATAAATCGGACTGTTTGGAGAATGTGATAAATCAATCAAAATGATGACAGGATTATCACTGGTGTATCAACAGGAACTAAATAACAGCAGCAAAAACAGATGCGAGATAAAGAGAAGACTATATTTAAGAGCTTAAATAATATAACTAATTACAAAACCAAACTAAGCCATCTGTGAACATAAACAGGTGATAGTGAGCACAATTTCAAATTAAAAGTCCACAGCATGCATTTTTTTTATTTTTTTTGCAATTTTATCACGACACGTCCATGTATTACTGTAGGTTATTCATACTGCTTAATAATCCACGTTTTAGCACAAACAATAATTATTACCTTTCATAAATTCCATAAGGCTGATGAATCATATAAACCATTAACCCAAATCCTTACGCCTATGCCAATAAAATGGTAGCAACTTTTGGCCAAGAGCTATATAAAATGTAAGATTGGTATATCCAAAATGAAGTGTACTGAACAGTGAGCTGTCTAACACACACATCTACAGGTCAAAAGTGCTGTGAAAATAATTGCTGAAGAGCTGATTCATAGTTGCGTCTGGTGTGTGCTGAGTGTACTTGCTGTGAAATAGGGGAAAGAAGAAGTGATTTTTTGATTTTTGTAATTTTTTGAAGTGATAGCCACTGGGCAATTAAAGATGATTATTGAGAGCTGATGGAGCTTCTGTCCATGCCAATTAGCCAGAGGAGCTGTCAGAATAAAATATAATAATTACTTTTAGGGGAACCAAGAGGCATCAGTAACACCAAGAGGAAGGAAAACATGGCTAATAAGATGGAGGTAGAGGGCTTTTTTTTTTCTTCTTCTTTTTTTTTCATATATTACATAGATTCGTTACTCACAGACTGATATAGTTCAAGTTTATTTCTTTTAATTTTATGATGTACAGATAATGAAACCCAAAAACTCACTATTCTTAAGAATATTACTTAAGACCAAAAAAATTCAAAAACAAGTATGAATACAGTATGAAGCACTCAATATTTGGTTGAGGCTTTTTTGCATGAATTCCTGCAGCAATGTGACAAAAGGTGTAGAGTGTTGCTCAGTCAGGCAAAGTCCTCTTTTTCATAGATGAAAGTAAATTTTGGAAATTAAGGTCGCAGAGTTTGGAGGTAGAGGGGAGAGCCACAGAATGTAAGTTGCTTGAGGTCCAGTATAAAGTTTGTAGTCAGTGGTGGTTTGGGGATCCATGTCATCTGCTGGTGGTGGTCCACTGTGTTTTATCAGGTCCAAGGTCAGTGCAGCCATCTACCAGGAAGTTTTCGAGTGCTTCAGACTTCCCTCTGCTAACCAGGTATCCCTGTGCTTGATTGGCCAGCAAACTCGCCCAACCTAAACCCCATAGAGAATCCATCAAAACCAGAAAATTGTTTTTTAAATCATTCTTTATTTTGTGTCCGTTCAGAGTGGTGGCGCAACGGTTAAAAGCATTTATTGGTAGCTAAATATTTGCCTTTTTTTAATTGGGGTGTTAAAGGTCCCAAAGTTTTTCATGGCTCTCTTGGTTTGTATTGTCGTCTCGCATCTCCAAGGCCAGGAGGGACAAATCTTAGAAATCTCAAAAGGTTATGGTTCTCAGCAATGTATCTTCCCTTTATACCAATGACCGCTGGCTTTCTGTCTCAGGCTACATTCACGTTACCAGCCTGAAGTGACTCAATTCCATGGGGGCCACGCTGACGTTCTCAGTCAGCACCGGCAGCACAGGGATTTCATTGCAGGACTAGCTATAGCTGCAAAAACAGCTAAAGCAAGGTGTCTGACTTTCTTTATTCTTCTGTACCACAACAAATACAGCCAGCTCACTGCTTGCCATCAACCAGAACATAATCCCAAGCATAGAGTATGTTTTGCAAAAATTGTATCCAATGTTTGAAAGGAATGAGTGGTCATGCTGTAACCATGCTTTAGCTCAAATAAACCCGTATTAATGTGCACATCCGTGTCAGGCCAGCTAAAATGGTTGAACAGGCAAGGTCATATCCGAAGGCAAACATGATGGAAAAAAACTAAAACTCCCAACTATCACAAATCCAAATCACCCGAGTTCTAAACACACTTGCACCCTATTACCCAGGTGCCTAAATTGGACTCAGCAATGGACTTTACCAAGCTATGTTTGTGTATGATATCCAGATTTTCTGCCTTCCCTAGTGTAACATGATTTGCCCGATTGACCGACCCTTGGATTCGCCTGCGATTTACCTGTGTTTGGTTTTGTTGTTTAAGTTCATTCGATAAATCCTGTCTTTCTTACCTGCACTTGCTACCACATCTACGTGGGTCCTGACAATGAGTGCCATTTCAGAGGACAGACAGATTCATATTAAAGTCGTAGAAAAAGGCACTTGTAAATAAAAATTTGAACAGTCATGACATCAAGTCTCACTCACTCACTCACCATCTATACCTGCTTAATCCTGTATTCAGGGTCACAGGGGGCCTGGAGCCTATCCCAGGAGACTTGGGGCACATGGCCCTGGACAGGGTGCCAATCCATCGCAGGGCACAGACACATACACTCACTCATTCACACACTACGGACAATTTGGGAACGCCAATTAGCCTAACCTACATGTCTTTAGACTGTGGGAGGAAACCCACCAAGCACGGGGAGAACATGCAAACTCCATGCACACAGAGATGGGAATCTCGCCTGGCCGGGGATCGAACCCAGACCCTGGTGGTGCAAGGCGACAGTGCTAACCACTACACCACCGTGCCTGACATCAAGTCTGATCTTACCAAAAAAAAAAAAAAAAGTGGCTTGTAATGTGAACATAGCCATACTGTAGGTACTGCAGCCACCCATTCATTAACAATGATGATTTAGGAACAAAAGTTATATACACAGTCTACACCATGCAGAGAACAATCTGTGGAAATAGATTTTTATTATTGAAGTGCCCCACTAAAACAATGCCAATTTTCTTCGAAAATAAAATGCCAGTTATAGAACCAATAATATGGAATACTGATTTTAGCCTTGTAAATCAGTAAATGTAAATTTACAGCTTGATTTAGTTTGATTTTACAGTATAACACAGGATTATAACAACGGCACTCATTACATATGGCGTAAAACCAAAAGAGAAGCTTTGGTCTGTGATGTCCCATCAGGCAATATCAGTTTTGGATAGGACTTGAGAATTTCTGGAAGCTTTATCAAAATTGATTTGTGCGTCTCTCCATGGTTTATTATGCGTATTAGAGCCAGACAATAATATCATATGGGATATGAAAGTGCACTGAAGACAGAGACAGCCATAGAGTGTGGAAGAAACGAAATTGCTCAGTAACAACAGAATGCTGCCACTTTATATTAAAGCAATTTGTTTTCCTAAAGCCTCCTTGACAGAAAACTTACTATACAATACATCAAATGATTTTAGAGCATGTGAAAGCACACGTCCTTAACCAGAACATTCACAACCTGGATTTCATTATTTATCTACGCCTATACAAGGACAATCAAATGACAGCTTGTGTATCTTTGCATGCATCTTTTGACCTCTTTTCTTTGACACATTTTGCCTGCTCTTTTTTTTCCGTCCACCTATATTCGCAATATGTCAGTAAGTAGGTCTAGCCACCACCGATGCCAATTTTACTGACACAATATGCTAAACGTAGAGCTCTTCCAGAGAACAGGCCAGGGCTTTTTATTGACCATTCACCTTGACTTTCGGCTGACTGCTGCATCAGCAACTCCAGTTGAAATACTGACCTCAATCGTTATAGACATGAATGTCAAAACTAGTTTCAGATCACTGTAAAAAAAAAATAATAAAAAAAAGTGTCTACCAGCCATGCAACAAATTTCCTTGTGTCCTATATACATAAAAAGAGAGGACATAAAGTGATAAGTGAAGTAGTGGGCTCTCTAGCAGGTAGCATTAAAATAATTATTAATGTTAATAAGTATTCACTATAAATGTTAAATATTAATAATAATTCAATGTAGTATTAAGTTGCATTTAATTAATTGTTGTTGCATTATTTATAGATGGGCTAGATACTGTATTTGGCCTTGCAGGACAGACGTCTGAGATATTTTAAGGCTCCACAAAATACCATATAATTTTGCCATATAATTTTTTCCACCGGTCATGGCACCTTAAGAAAATCCCTTTTGCTGATCTCCATGTGGTCCAGACTTCAGACAGTCAATAACTGCAAAGTTTTTACATCCAAGTTATCAGAACATTTTTATTAAGTTTATTAAGTTTGTTCAATTAATTTTGAGTTTGTGAAAATTGAGATAATTTTTTTTTATATATATATAATATGCAAAAAGATTTTTTTGATAAGGTAGTGTTGTGTATCCTTCCAGCAGGGCAGATTTAAACAGAACCATTGGCCCATGATGGATCAAAAAGCCAAAAGAAAAAACACAAACAAAATCTTCATTAGCTCATCAAAGAGTTTCAATGCATTTTCAATGTAAAACTCCAAAACAAAATGTCAACCAAAAAAAAAATGCACATTAATGTTCATGTACATCAATATTTTGTCATGTCAGTAAATACAGACAGGTGCAAAAGTATTTATGCAGTGACACAATTTAGCTATTTTTTGCCTTTGCACACAACCACAACAGATTTAAATCAAGGGGTTAAATTAAAAAAAATCTAATCAACCCATTAAAATTATAGCTTTTTTAAAGTCTCCCATTTGCACTGGCTCAAAATTAAACTAACATAATTATAAATATCATAAATAGGTTTAACCTTTGGATGTAAAACCTTTACGCTTAATGACTGCTCAAAGTCTGGACTCCATGGAGATCAGAAATGCTGAGTTTCCGCAAGGCAGGTGTAACTGACTGTATCAGTACAGATAAATTGGATTTTCTTGAGGTTGTGTGCTATAACAAAGAGCTTCGTTCCTGCAAGGCCAAATATCAAGCCCATCTATAAATAACACAAGTCCTTTCCTATAAATCCAACATTAAACTCCGATACCATGACTGTTACTGGCAAATTGTAATTTATAGTAATATTTACAGCTACTGCTATTTTGCATGCAAAACTGTAAATCTAATATGGTCCAATTCAGTACAACTAGCAAAGCTAAACAAATAACTTAGTGTTATAATAAGGGACTAAAATAGAAATTCAGGAGCTAAATATTAATAGCTAATTATAACTGTAATCCACAGTATTTATTAAGGCTATCAGGTAAGCATTGGCCCATTGGGGTCTTACCCAAGTATGTAAACAGAAATGAATATCTTGGTAGCAGCTCTTTATCATTAAAATACATGTTCAGACAAAGTCAGAGACCTTGGAGCTCATTGAAATGTGAATGGAATAATGTGTATTAATTAACATTGTAGTCTAACGTAAAGGCATAAAGGCCTGTTATGTCAACAGACATGACAGGGTTTTGAATAATGTTATGAAAGTCCTCATACCAGAGATATTACCCTTTAGTTTTGTTTTAATGCCAAAAGCAGCCATCAAAATGGTGTGACTGTTAATCAAAGTCCTGAAGGGTTTGTTTGAAGGGCATTTGAAAAGAAACCACCATGGTCAGAATATTTGGTGCAGTCAATACAAGGGCCTAGACATAGCTATGATGAGGATAATTCCTTAATAACAAACATTTGACAAAAAGTTCTTGTACGATACGCTTGGACATATAATGGAAATCTCTAACCGGAGATTTCTAAGAACAGTATTAGACACTACTTCATTTCAATTACATTGAACGTCCCACTTAACTGGAGGCAACCTACAGATCTGAAAAATGAAGCCAACCCGGAGTGGCAAAATGTGCAGTTCCTCTCCAAAAAGCGAGTCAATCCCCATAAAGCCTCATGTTAAAAAAAAATTGGTTTAACATGGTTTAGCATTTCAGGACTAAACCACTATCTGTCTGCCATGCTTCATTCAGCTAACTGGAATCCATGTAGTTTAATAAGAAATGTTGAAAAATGACACAGAATTATGTGTAGGGTTTGCATGACAGTTCAAACAAATGAATTAGCATGTGTTAATGCCACTATAGCATTTTAGCTAGGCTAAAGCTAAGCTTGCAAGCTTGTGAGTGGCAATTGCATTGGGTAAAGTTCCAAACAGCCAGATTCCATTCCTTCTGCCCATTTGCCATTTTATGGAGTTTAGATGCTGCAAAATGCCTAAATGTAATTGTAGATGGTGTCACCTCCTGTCAAGATGGGGGGAGTTCCCACAGTCGCTTCGGGGGACATCACAGACGGTCTGCCCAGTTCTTCTTATACAGTCTAAGGTCCCACTTTATTTCATTTTCCCCAGCTTCAACAAATACCTTTTGCTTCAAGGGATGCTCTTCCTATTGCTGTTGGAAGTCCTTCATGATCAAAGATCGCTTAAATGCTTGGTGGGGTTGCATTTTTTTTTTTAATGGCAGTAGGCATCACATCTAACTTTAATAGTCTAAGTAATGGCATTTCATCACATAATTCTATGTTTACTCACAAGATTAGGATTAAACAGCTGTGTGGCCATAAGGAAACCACTTGTTCGTGAGATAAGCAAAAGAAAGCTGACTACCTGATATGACTGAATGAGCAGTGAATCCTATCAGTGGATTTTTTTTTTTTCTTCCATGGTGGCACATGCATATTCCAAGACACCAATGCCAAGATGCCTCAGAGTGAAATTCACATCATCACATTTTGGCATCCTGACCTTAAATCCATTAAAAGTCTTTGGGATGTGTTGAAGAAGACATTACAGAGAGGTCGACTCTCCCATTATCATTAGGCAAAAACTGATTAAACACTGGCTGGAAATACATTTTGAAAGGTTGCTGAAACAATGCCAAAGCTAAAGTCAGTCCAACAAAATATTAGTGCCTGCAAATTTTTTGTGTGTGTGTTGGTGGAGGGGGGCTAAGCAGTGTAGTTACCACAGTAAAGTAGAGGACTCTAACACTAGGTAATCATTTGGCAATTATTTATTCCTGTAAATAAAACTTACCTTAGTAGTAATCACTTTTTGTAGTCAAATAGTATTATATATTTATACCATTAGTACATGGGTGCAAGTTTAGTTGCTGTAGTTATTACACTACATATACAGTACAAGCAGGAAACTCGACTCTTTCTTCTGAAAATAACTGAGGGCTGCTTTTATCCCACCTATGTATGAAAACATCTTCATGATGAAATCTTCCTGTCAATAATTACTTCTTTATTCCGCCCCAAATAAGTATGTCTAAATGTGCTAATTTGTGTCTCGGGCATTCTGCACAAATTCATGCTGATCTGCCCTCTAGCAGCAGAACAGGAAAAAGCAAGAAACTAATGCCTTTGGTTACCTCAGGGACGCACAGTTTAAAAAAGGCTAAGAGATTTGGCCTTAAGCTTTACAGATTTAAACTCTGTTATGTGGTTATGTGCCAGAGACTTCCTTTCAGGTTAACTGTAGGCAGTCAACTGCTCTGCTTTCTTTATTTTTTCTTTCCTGTGTGAATGCCAACAAGTCAGCAGGCACTTTCGGGTTCATTTCTTTTTAATTTAAGCATGATTTTTGTCTTTATATTAGTCTTGTTGCATGTCATTTTCAAAGTGACTTGTGATCAAGGCAACCCTTTAAGAGGTGATATAATATTGTGACAAGAGCATGCTGCTCAACCTTTACCCAAGAGCCTTTACATCATTAACACCAGAACCTGACAAAGTGGTTGTCAATAATTCATTTATTCATTCTCCATTCCACCTGGAGCCTATCCTAGAGGACCTCGGCACAACGAAGGGTCCCCCCACGGACAGGGTGCCAATCCATCGCAATGCACATGTGTGCACACACACACACAGAAAATTTGTCTAATCTGCATGTTTTTGTATTGTGGGAGGAAACCAGAGTACCCAGAGGAAACCCACAAAGCACTGGGAGAGTATACAAACTCCACATAGACCTGAGGCAGGATGTCCTTATTTATCAACATAACTTGCATGCACGTACTGAATATGATAATATGCAACCAAAGGTTTGTGGACACATGGGGATCTTTCTCAAACTGTAATAATAATACATTTATTTATTTATAAGCGCCTTTCAAACACTCAAGGACACTGTACAAAAGTTACATAAAGGCACGTAGAAACAAGACAAAACAAAAACAAACAAAATATACCAGCAACAAAACAAAAAAGAGAAACTGTGCAAGAGAGAGGACAGGAAGGATTTAAGGTGGGTAAGCAAGATTAAACAGGTAAGATTTGAGTTTGGTTTTAAAGAGAGACAGTGAATCAATGTTGCGGATTTCTGGCGGTAAAGAGTTCCAGAGCCGGGGAGCAGAGTAACAGAAAGCCCTCTGTCCCATGGTGGAGAGACGAGCAGAAGGCACAGAGAGATGGAGAGAAGAGGCAGATCTGAGAGAGCGAGAGGGAACATGAATATGAAGAAGATCAGATACGTAAGAGGGGACAAGATTGTGGAGAGCTTTGAAAGTAAGAAGAAGGATCTTGAAGTCTATACGGTGCTGTACCGGAAGCCAGTGAAGCTGCTGCAAAACTGGAGTGATGTGGTGAAATGAAGGAGTTTTAGTGATGATGCGAGCTGCCGAGTTTTGAACCAGTTGAAGCTTATGAAGAGTTTTATGAGGAAGACCGAAAAGAAAAGAGTTACAATAATCGATACGGGAGGTTACAAGATTGTGGACAAGTATAGCAGTGGCCTTCTGAGTGAGAGAAGGGCGTAGACGATTGATATTGCGTAGGTGAAAATAAGCGGACCGGGTAATGTTATTAATATGGCATTGAAAGGAAAGTGCACTGTCCAGGAGGACACCCAAACTCTTAACCAGAGTGGAAGGAGAGACATTAGAATTGTCAATAGAAAGGGAAAAGCTGTTTATTTTAGAGAGAGTGGACTTAGTGCCAATTAAGAGAAATTCAGTTTTCTCACTGTTTAATTTAAGGAAATTGGACGAGAACCAGGATTTGAGTTCATTAAAGCAGTTGAAAAGAGAGGAAGGTGGGAGGGTAGCATTAGGTTTGCTACAGTAATAGAGTTGGGTGTCATCCGCATAACAGTGGAAAAGAATGTCATATTTTCTAAAGATGTTGCCTAGTGGAAGAAGGTAGGTGATAAAGAGAAGAGGACCTAGGACAGAACCCTGTGGAACTCCAGTGTTAACAGGAGAAGATTCAGAACGAAAAGAGTGTAATTTTATGAACTGTGTGCGCCCTGATAGATAAGATTTAAACCAGTCAAGGGGGGTGTTAGAAATGCCGATAGAGATAAGTCGATTAAGAAGGATAGTATGCGAGATAGTATCAAAGGCAGCACTTAGATCAAGAAGAATTAGAAGAGTGACTGAACCAGAATCAGCTGCCATAAGAAGGTCATTAGTAATTTTTAAAAGAGCAGTTTCAGTGCTATGGAAAGGGCGAAAACCAGACTGAAAATGTTCGTACAAGTTATTACAAGTTAAATGAGAGTGCAGTTGAGAAACAACAATTTTTTCAATGATTTTAGATAGAAGCGGTAGGTTGGAGATTGGACGAAGATTATTGAAATTACACGGATCAGCACCAGACTTCTTTAGAATCGGAGTGATAATAGCAGTTTTAAGTGACATAGGGACAATTCCAGTAGTAAGAGAGGAGTGAATGATGGTGGAAATAAGAGGAATCAGAGAGGGTAGACAGGCCTTAACTAGAACAGTGGGAAGAGGATCCAGAGAACAAGTAGAGGACTTAGATTTATGGATGAGATCTATAATATCTGAAATACTGGGAAGCTGAAAAGCAGAGAAAGGATAGAGAATAGGATAGAGTTCAGAAATTGTAGTTGGGGAAGATGGTGAACCTAGATGTAGATGGATCTCTACCCACAAACTTTGACTTACACACCACTTTGACTATATAGAATGTCTTTGTTTGTTGTAGTTCTAATAGTTATCCCTATTGGAAATAAAATGCCCAAAAATGTTCCAGGATGACAATGCCCACGTGCACAAAGTGACTTCCAGGAATATATGGTTTGCCAGGGTTGTTGAGGAACATAAATAAGCTGTACAGAGCCTTGACCTCAACCATACAGAATACCCCAACCTTCGGGACGAACTGGAACACCAATTGCACCCCAAGTACCCATACCAACAGCCATGTTGTAAGAATAGAAGTTATTATAACAACAAAAACAGAACTTGATTTGGAATGGGATGTTCAACAGGCAAATATAGGTGTGATTACATGGGTCAGGCGTCCAAAATCATTTGGCCATTTACTGTATATAGTGTAGTTTTAGCCTTCTGCAAACACACTTTGAAAAGACTGGAGAGGAAGAAAAGTCAAAATGTAAAATAAATAAATAAATAAATACAGTAAAAAGATTCATATGTGTGAATTAATAGAGGTGTAAAGACTGCCGAAGGTTACACTTGAGTACACATTGGTCATCCAGGTCTTATCCAAAGGTTGTGTACAGTGCATAGCACGTATGGATTTATGAGCAGTACAATGTGTTAACGCTATTTCTTCAGGGTATAATTTTAAAAAATGATTTGTTTAAAAATAGCTTTAAGGGTAGTCTACTGTCAGCCTCAGATGATCCAACAACAGAATTTTAATGTCGATCTCCTGTATGCTCTCATGCACTTGTATCCAAAGAGAATACATAATTATAACCACTCTGACATAATGAGGTTTTCAGAGCATGACAGTCACCGGATTGAAAGCTGTGCAATTAGTGGTAAATAAACTAAAGGAGATTCCCTTGAAAGTCCAATTAAAAAGGACACAGTGTCTGTTGAATTTTATGTAATTTGATGGTGTGTCAATTTTAACACACTCAAATACACTCCCAGTACCCATAATCGTATCAATTTCTGCAAATAAAATTATAGACACTGTTTGACTAAGAATGAACCTCATAATCAGGGACAGATGCAAGCTGCTCATGTTACCCCATAGGGACTAAGCGCATTTCATCAAAGTAAAGCAGCATTGTGGATCAGCTGAGTTCAGCAAAGTTAAAATTTCACAGCAGGCTGTGACTAAAGATATGAATGCAAGATGGAAAAAAAACATATTTTAAAAACATCTCTGGGTGGTTAGACAAGGTATTTGCTCTCTCGCTTGTTGATCAGTAGGAAAGTTGATTGATTATATATGGCACTAACATGGTAGAAGAATTAAGCAGTTATAAATACAAAGTGACATACACATTTTTAGAAACGTTTTTTTTTTTTTTAACTGAGTAATATATACATATAATAAAACTGCAAAGTCAGCATGACTGTAGATTGAAGATATATTTGTAAAAAATATATATATATATACACAGGGTGGGCCATTTATATGGATACACCTTAATAAAATGGGAATGGATGGTGATATTAACGTCCTGTTTGTGGCACATTAGTATATGTGAGGGGGCAAACTTTTCAAGATGGGTGGTGACCATGGTGGCCATTTGGAAGTCGGCCATCTTGGATCCAACTTTTGTTTTTTCAATAGGAAGAGGGTCATGTGACACATCAAACTTATTGGGAATTTCACAAGAAAAACAATGGTGTGCTTGGTTTTAAGGTAACTTTATTCTTTCATGAGTTATTTACAAGTTTCTCTTTGTTCACAGCCATTGACATGTCGAAGAGGTTAACACGTGATGAGCGGATCGAAATTGTGTTGATATCTGGTGAACGCAGTAACAGGGTCATTGCAGCAGATTTCAATGCAAGACACCCTACGAGACCACCCATCTCCCATGCTACAGTTAGCAAACTGCTTGCTAATTTTCGTGAAACTGGTTCAGTGTTGGATTTGCCAAAATGTGGACGCATGAAAACTGTCACTATTGAACAAACTTTTATGTGAATGGTGAAGTTAACAAACAAAACCACCGCTATTGGTCTGACACTAACCCACATTGGATAGATCCCACCAAGACTGTTGGAACAAAAAAAGTGATGGTATGGTGTGGTATATAGGGTACAAAGATAGTGGGGCCATTCTTAATCAATGGAAACCTCAAGGCCACTGGATATTTGAAATTGCTACATGATGATGTGTTTCCCTCTTTATGCACTGAAGTTGGCACGTTCCCTGAGTTTTTCCAGCAAGATGGTGCACCACCACATTATGGGTGTCAGGTCCGAGCATTCCTAGATGAACAGTTTCCTGAAAAGTGGATTGGTTGTCGTGGCCCAAGGTCTCCCGATCTGACCCCCTTAGACTTTTATCTTTGGGGTCATCTGAAGGCAATTGTCTATGGTGTGAAGATACGAGATGTGCAGCTCCTGAAACTACGGATACTGGAAGCCTGTGCTGGCATTTCTCCTGCGGTGTTGCTATCAGTGTGTGAAGAGTGGGAGAAGAGGGTTGCATTGACAATCCATCACAATGGGCAGCACATTGAACACATTTTATAAGTGGTCAGAAACTTGTAAATAGCTCATGAAAGAATAAAGTTACGTTAAAACACCATTGTTTTTCTTGTTAAATTCCCAATAAGTTTGATGTGTCACATGACCCTCTTCCTATTGAAAAAAAACAAAAGTTGGATCCAAGATGGCCGACTTCAAAATGGCCACCATGGTCACCACCCATCTTGAAAAGTTTGCCCCCTCACATATACTAATGTGCCACAAACAGGACGTTAATATCACCAACCATTCCCATTTTATTAAGGTGTATCCATATAAATGGCCCACCCTGTATGTATATATATATACCTTATATATATATATGGGGGGACGTAAGATGAGTAATAGAACACATCAAGATGGTTTTTGGAACTTTTGTCTGTTTGTGCAGGCATCATGGTAAAACTACTAAACAAATTTTAATGGAGTTTTTACAGGTGAATTTGGCCAAGCTTGAGGTAACATATAGACTTGATCATATACAGTAGATCTACCCACAGGAAGTTAATGTGAAATTTAAATGTAAAACATCCTTATATCACAAAAAAATATTACTGTACATTTTTCAATATGCGCTTAAGTGTTCAATTGAATTCTACTCAATAAACGTCTCGGGTTACTTGGCTGTAACCCTGTTCCCTGATAAAGCGGGAACGAGATGCTGCGTGAAAACGCTATGGGAACATCTCTTTGTTGCCCGATTGTTAAGCCTGTGCATGCCAAAACCGCCGAATACCTTCGGCTTATAACCTCTGCCAGGCATGACGTCACCGAATAAGTTGCACCTGCAGGTTATAAATAGGAGTGAACCGGAAACATCCTCAGGTCAATTTTGTCTGAAGGACGTCCAGGCACGATGCGGCATCGGAACGCAGCATCTCGTTCCCGCTTTATCAGAGAACAGGGTTACAGCCAAGTAACCCGAGACGTTCCCTTTCAAAAGCTACACTCGATGCTGCGTGAAAACGCTATGGGAACGAGAATACCAACGCCGCCGCACTGCAAGTGTCTGGAACCCCCAGGTTGTGTAGCGTGTGCGCACAAGCCGAGGAGATCTCAGACTTTGCTCTGGGATGCTGACTCAAGGATCCACGAACCCGGAGTAGCATTGACATCCAGACTATGAAATCTAACAAACGTGTGTGGAGAGGACCAGCCCGCCGCATCACACACCTGCTGCAGGGGAACGCCTCTTGCCAAGGCAATTGATGAGGCAATCCCCCTGGTTAAGTGTGACCACGCGCCTCATAGGCTAGGGCAATGGCATCTATCACCCAGTGTGACAGAGTCTGTCTAGTGGCAGACCCCCATGGCAAATAAAGAACTGCTCTGACTTATGCCACTGGCTAGTGCGGTGGACGTAGATCCGAAGAGCACGTACTGGACACAGTAAGTGAAGTCTTTCCTGCTCCGGAGCTGTGAAGGCGGAGGACAGAAGGCCTCGAGAACAACTGGGTGCATGGTCGAGAATGGAACCTTGGGAAGATAGTTCGGGTGAGGATGCCGAATAGCTTTAGAAGTAATAGCCATAAGAAAAACCATCTTAAGAGACAGAAGCCTGACAGGCGCTCACTCTAGTGGTTCGAAAGGGGTGCCGGCCAGGCCTTCGAGTACGATAGTTAAGTCCCATGAAGGGACCGTCGCTCTAGTGGGCGGCTTCAACCGTTTAGCTCCACGAATAAAACAGGCAACTAAATGGTGCTTGCCCACAGAAACCCCATCATTCAGAGCGTGACAAGCCGAAATAGCGGCTACGTACGTTCTGAGCGTACTAGGGCATAAGCCCGAGGACAACTTTTCTTGCAGAAACTCCAGCACTGAAACAATCTGGCAGTGAACTGGGTCTACATGTCTTGCCATGCACCAATTTTCAAATACACTCCATTTGAGGGCATAAGTTCTTCTAGTGGAGGGAGCCCTGGCACTTAAAATGGTTTCAATTACGCTGGCTGAAAGCCCAGCATGTCTTAGTTGGTCCCGTTCAGGGGCCAAAGGTGAAGATTCTAGAGCTCGGGCCGGGGATGAAGTATTGTCCCCTGCGCCTGAGACAGACGATCCCTCCTCACTGGAATCACCCAGGGTGAGCCGTCGAGGAGAGATATTAGATCCGAGAACCACACTCTGGTCGGCCAATGGGGCGCTATCAATAAGAGGCGCAAGCCCTGTTCACGGACCCTCGCCAGGACTCCTGGGAGCAGAGCTATAGGTGGAAACGCATAAAGGCGTAATCTGGGCCACATGTGGGCTATTGCGTCCAGACCCAGGGGAGCTGGATTGACTTCCTACTTCGGGGTGGAGTTTCCATTCCCCATGTTTTACAGCTTGTCTGGATAGCAAGTGTGCTCCTACATTCATATGCCCTGGAATGAAAATCGCCCTGAGGGACAGGAACTTGCCCTGTGCCCAAAGCAGAACCTGGTGCGCTAGCTTGTTCAAGCGGGTCGAGCACAGTCCACCCTGGCGATTTATGTACGAGACTACCGCAGTGCTGTCCACCCACACTAGGACATGGTAGCCTCTCAACTGCTGGAGGAAGTGTTTCAGGGCCAGAAACAGAGCCATCATTTCGAGGCAATTGATGTGCCACGCGAGAAGATGACCTCTCCAGCTCCCTTGTGCTGGACGGCCATCCAAGACCGCACCCCAGCCCATGAGGGAAGCGTCTGTCGTTAGCATCTTGCAACGACAAGACGGACCTAGAGTGGGACCCAAAGTCAGAAACCGGGGTCTGAACCACATAGAAAGGGTACGAAGCCCCCGGCGCGTAACCCTTATTAGCCTCTGGGGGTTGGCCCTTGAATGAAACCCCCTGGCTCTTAGCCACAGCTGAAACGCTCTCATGTGCAGAAGGCCCAAAGGTATCACCGTGGACGCAGCTGCCACAAGATGGCGCCGGTGAGGTCGGCTGCCGTCGCGACTGCTCCGACCTATTTTTCCTTGTTTTCGCTTTTTAAGTTAACTTTCAATAACTTTAATCCGGCTAATTCACCATCATTGAGTGCATTAAGTACGATAGAGATACTCTTATTTCTATTGGTTTACAATGTACTCACAATTCGACGTTTTTAACTCCGGATCCGAGCTGGCCGAGTGAGATCCTGAGGGAAAACAAAGGACGCGACGCGAAGCGGCGGCCCCGAGGAAAACGAGCCGGCGTCAGGAACAGGCTGAGAGCGCGTGCACACCGCACACCTCTGCCTAGCATCCTGCTCGCCAATGTCCAGTCACTGGAGAACAAGCTCGATGACCTCAGGGCCAGGATAAAGTTCCAGAGAGACATTCGGGACTGCAATCTTCTCTGCTTCACCGAGACATGGCTGAACCCAGCGGCGCCGGACCACGCCATCCAGCCGGCCGAGTTCTTCTCGGTTCACCGCATGGACAGGACACGGGACTCGGGGAAGACAAGGGGAGGCGGCGTGTGCTTAATGGTGAACAGCAGCTGGTGCAACAGCGCGAGCGTTGTTCCTCTCGCACGCTCCTGCACACCCAACCTGGAACTATTAACTATCAAATGTCGTCCTTTTTATCTTCCTCGGGAGTTCACATCAGTCATAATCAGTGCCGTTTATATTCCGCCACAAGCGGACACGGACACTGCCTTATGCGAGCTGCATGAGGCACTCACACAGCACCAAACACAACACCGGGACGCTGCGCTTATTGTGGCGGGGGACTTTAACAGTGCCAACCTCAAACGTGCAGCGCCAAACTTCCATCAGCACATCACCTGCCCGACCAGGGGCGAAAGGACACTGGACCACTGTTACACACCAGTTAAAGACGGCTACAAGGCACAATCTTGTCCACCGTTTGGGAAATCTGACCATGCCGCCATCTTCCTCATATATTGCCAAAATATAAACAAAGGCTTAAACAGGAACTTCCGGTTCAGAGGGAGGTCGCGCGCTGGACGGACCAATCGGTGGCCGCGCTTCAAGACGCCCTCGATGACGCAGACTGGGACATGTTCCGAAACAGCTCCGATGACGTCAGCGTGTTTACGGAAGCGGTTGTGGGATTCATCGGGAAACTAGCGGATGATACCGTACAGAAAACGACCATCAGAACGTTTCCCAATCAGAAGCCGTGGGTGGATAAAACCATCCGCGACGCTCTGAGATCTCGCGCTGCTGCCTACAATGCGGGACTTGCTTCGGGGGACATGGACCTGTACAAGGCTGCGGCATATAACGTCCGGAAGGCGGTGAAGGAGGCGAAGCAGCGCTACGGGAGGAAGCTAGAGTCACAACTCCAACAGAGTGACTCTAGGAGCCTGTGGCAGGGACTAAGAACGATAACGGACTACAAAGCTCCAACATCCGGTATGACAAACGCGGACACGACTCTGGCAGACGAGCTGAACACCTTTTATGCTCGCTTCAAGGCTGCAGCTAAAGACGCTAGCGCTGCTAATGGCTGCAGACAGGAAGTCATTGCCAGCACCGGAAACGCGTTTATCATCTCCGAGCATGACGTGAGGAGAGCCTTCAGGAGAGTGAACACCAGGAAAGCAGCAGGACCAGACGGCATCTCAGGTAGAGTCCTTAGAGCCTGCGCAGACCAGCTAGCACCTGTGTTCACAGAGATATTCAACCTCTCCTTATCTCAGTCGGTGATCCCCACATGCTTCAAAGAGTCCATCATTGTTCCTGTTCCAAAGAAACCACATCCTGCTTCCCTCAATGACTATAGACCTGTAGCCCTCACATCAGTGGTGATGAAGTGCTTTGAACGGCTGGTCAGAGACTTCATCATCTCTTCACTACCAGACACACTAGATCCACTTCAGTTTGCCTACCGTTCAAACCGCTCTACAGATGACGCCATCGCTCATCTACTCCATACTGCTCTCACTCACCTGGACACTAGAAGGGGGAATTATGTGAAAATGCTTTTCATCGACTACAGCTCAGCATTTAACACCATAATTCCCTCTACACTCACCACCAAGCTGGAGCACCTGGGACTCAGCTCATCCTTGTGTCAGTGGATCTCCAATTTCCTAACGGGGAGACCACAGGCAGTAAGGATGGGTGGACATGTCTCAGCCTCCATCACCCTCAGCACTGGAGCCCCACAGGGTTGTGTTCTGAGCCCTCTACTGTACTCTTTGTACACTCACGACTGCGTAGCCACTACCAACTCCACCACCATCATCAAGTTTGCTGATGACACCGTCGTGGTCGGCCTGATCACTGACAACGATGAGACGGCCTACCTGAAGGAGATTGGAAATCTGGAGAACTGGTGTCAGACGAACAACCTCCTTCTCAACGTCAGCAAGACAAAGGAGTTGATAGTGGACTTCAGCACAAAGCAGAAGAGGAACTACCAGACCCCCGTCATCAACAAGAGCCCAGTGGAGAGAGTGGACAGCTTCCGTTACCTCGGTGTACACATCACGCAGGACCTGTCTTGGTCCTGTCACATCAACACCGTGGTGAAGAAGGCCCGACAGCGTCTCTACCACCTCAGACGCCTGAGAGACTTCAGACTGCCCTCCAAGGTGCTTAGGAACTTCTACTCCTGCACCATAGAGAGCATCCTGACGGGAAACATCACGACCTGGTTTGGGAACAGCACCATGCAGGACAGACAAACTCTTCAGAGGGTGGTGCGATCAGCTGAGCGCATCATCCACACCGAGCTCCCTGACCTGCACTCGATCTACAGCAAGCGGTGCTGGACCAAGGCCAGGAAGATCATGAAGGACGTCAGTCACCCCAGCAACGGACTGTTCTCTCTGTTGAGGTCAGGAAAGCGATTCCGCTCCCTGAAGGCCAACACAGAGAGACTGAGGAGGAGCTTCTTCCCGCAGGCGATACAGTCTCTTAATCAGTACAACACACAGTACTGATCCATTTTGCACATCCACACATGCTTCAGCACTCACTCTGGACACTCTGGACATTCAGGACATTCGCTCACTTGTCCTCACTGCACACCTGCTCACTCATGGGTAGTATGCACATAAGTCACTTTAAATATGCACACAAGTCACTTTAAATATGCACACAAGTCACTTTAAATATGCACACAAGCCACTTTAACATTTAACATGTCACTTTACTGCATATTTGCACACCCCTGGACATTCCGTCCCCATTTCAATATTTTTATTTTCCACTTTTACAATTACAATTTTTGCATATTTGCACACCCCTGGACATTCCGTCCCCATTTCAATATTTTTATTTTCCACTTTTACAATTACAATTTTTCATTGCAATATTTTCCATTTGTACACTTAATGTAAAGTATAATGTATAGTCTTTACTTACTTACATTTTATATTTTATATTCTTACATTTTACATTTTATATTCTATATTTTATATTTTATTTAATTCTTATTCTCTTAGGTCAGGGCAGTTGCCTAAGCATTTCACTGCATATCGTACTGTGTAGGATTGTGTATGTGACAAATAAAATTTGAATTTGATTTGATTTGATTTGATTTGCCATGAGGCCTAAAGATTTCTGAAAGTGATGAACAGTGACCTTCTGGCCTAGCTTGATTTCCTTCAGGGTGTTGAGAATGGGTTCGACACGAGCAGGAGACAACTGTGCCCGCATTGTGACTGAATCCCATGTGACACCCAATATGTTGTCCTCTTAACAGGAAGGAGAACGCTTTTTGTGGCGTTGAGTCTCAATCCTAAAGAATGGAGATGGGCTAGGACGACATCCCGATGTCGAAGCGCTAGCTCCTGAGACTGGGCCAGAATCAGCCAGTCGTTTATGTAATCCAAAATACGGATGCCCTGGAGTCATAAAGGAGCCAGAGCTGCATCCATGCATTTTGTATATGTGCGGGGTGACAGAGCTAGGCCAAATGGAAGGACCCAATACTGGTAAGCTTCGCCCCCAAAAGCGAACCTCAGGAACTTCCTATGCTGTGGCAATATTTCTATATGGAAATATGCGTTCTTGAGATCGATTGTCACAAACCCATCCTCTAGTTGGATTTGAAAAACAATCATTTTGACAGTCAACATTTTGAATCTGGATTCCTGAGATAGCGGTTCAAGCCGCGAAGATCCAAGATCGGACTCAACCCTCCCCAACCCTCTGTAGTAGCCCGACTCTCTGTCTGGGAGGGGAACATGTTCTATGGCCCCTTTGCCCAGCAGAGTCTGTAACTGCTGGGCCAGCAGATGTGCTCGATCCGGTTTCACGGAAGTGGAGACCACGCCGTTGAAACGCGGAGGACGATGTGCAAACTGAATCCTGTAGCCTGTGGCTACAGTCCTTTGTACCCAAGGAGATACACCTGGCAGTAGTTTCCACGCTGCCAGCTTCTCCGAAAGGGGCACGAGCTTTGACACTTCGGCTGGATGGGGGGGGGGGTGTTAGGTGTTGGGAGAAGTTGGGAGATGAACTTTTCATTGGAGACCGGCGCTCCCCGAAACACCAGTGGTGGCGGGGATTGAACACCGGCCTCCCGGGAGTGCCAGGGAGGAGGCCCTGTTTTGTGATGAAAATCCAGGCGCCCGGAGTCCGTGAGGTTCAGCCACAGATGCCTCTCCGTGGATACCATGGCAGCCATAGGACGGCCCACAGCACGGGCCGTCTGCTTGGTTGCACGGAGAGACAAGTCTGTGGCTCGGCGCAGCTCTGCAAACGCCCTGTCATCAATAACCCCGCCGGTGCTCAGGTCCTTCAGCAGGTCAGCCTGGTAAGCCTGCAAAACCGCCATGGTGTGCAGTGAAGCACCAGCCTGTCCTGCTGCCTGAAAAGCTTTACCCACCAAAGCAGATGTCAATCTGCACAGCTTGGAGGGGAGAGTAGGCTTTTTCAGGGAGGATGATGTCCCAGGAGAGAGATAGCCTGCAAGCGTCTCTTCTATCTGGGGCATCATCATATAACCGCGTGCTTTCGCATCAATGATATCCGAATAAGTCGAAAGCACAAAAACACGCAATGAATACGGCTTGCTCCATGAAAGAGTTAATTCATCATGGAGGTCACCAAAGAAGGGGAGAGAGACACGTTGAGACTCCTCCCCCCGGCCACCCGACAGAAACCTGTCGTCTAATCTCGAACGCTTGGGGGAATCTCGCTGCTGCGGCAGTCGATATGCAATCGCTCGACCGCACGCGTTATAACCTCTAATAATTCCTCAAAAGCTCTGTCAGCACTGGAGGAGCATTGTGAGGAGGCTACTTTCATGGAAGCGAGAGCGGAGGATTCTTCCGCTCCTTCACAAGAAGCGCCGGAGCGCGCTTGCGAAGCGGAAGCTAAAACTTCCTGATCCGGAGAGAGCGCGAGAGAAAGGGGAAATTCCGTCTCGTGCGCGTCTGCCAGATCAGCACGCGAGCCCCAGGAATGCGCCGCGGCTTGCGGTTTCTCTTTAAAGGAAGCGAGCCGCGCGCGAAGCACCTTAATAGGGAGAAGATCACAGTACTCACATTCTCCCTGAAGCCCGAGGCGAGCGTGTTCTTCCCCCAAGCACTCGAGACAAAACTCGTGAAGATCGCCCTTCGAAAGAGATCTATCGCACGGAGGCACGCATCTCTTAAGCAACTCCGCCATATCGGTGAGTTAATGCTGTTATTTTCCTTTTATTTTCGCTTTCGTTACGGCTTGCACATGCACACGCAAACACAAAGCAGTCCTGAAGACAAAAAGATCTGAGGATGTTTCCGGTTCACTCCTATTTATAACCTGCAGGTGCACCTTATTCGGTGACGTCATGCCTGGCAGAGGTTATAAGCCGAAGGTATTCGGCGGTTTTGGCATGCACAGGCTTCACAACCGGGCAACAAAGAGATGTTCCCATAGCGTTTTCACGCAGCATCGAGTGTAGCTTTTGAAAGGGAACGCAATTTCACACCCTCATTCTGCACACTTCACGGTAACATGTAAAAAACTTTAGTTCATTCAGAAAGGTCTAGAGAGAGCTGATTGGCAAGTCCCACATAGCATGATGCGTTTATGATCAAATGTAAAACATGCAAACAATAGGCAGATGAGTTTCAAGACAATTAAAAGACGAGACCAAGACTGATCTCAAGTACTACAGTACATCACTAGTATAAGCTGAACATAGTGTAAAGATGTATATTACATAGGTATGTTTTATGACGTCATACCATCTATAACTCCAAAAGATATTGAAATATTTGCACTTTATAAAACATATGCTCATTCTTAAACTCTTCACCCTGCACGACTACAGAAAAAAATCAGATTACCAAAATAAGTCTTCAGTTCAGAGGGCATGACCACATGTAGTGCAAATGCTTTTTCTTTTCCTCCGTAGTACTGTAGCCTTGCAATTTTACCTCACATATTTCAGTTCAGATCTTCAGATATGTGTTCTAAACTTAAGGAACCATCAATCTCAAAAACTAAACAGTGTTAACATTAGTGAAGTACATTAATGAAATTCCTGGACACAACTTGGACTACAGAATTGTTGAAAAGCCATACAAGACAATTTAATAATAAAACTGAGGGCTGAAATATGTTTATCCATGTGCCTTGCAAAAAACTGACTTGTAAGTATTGTGTAATGAGTTTCGGTATGCACTGTTAACCAACAAAAGCCAATTCTCCACATCAGACAATGGTTTGTCCCCTAAAGCAACAAATTCCATTAAATCTTTGTTCGACATTGTGCTCTGTGTGTGTATCTACAGATGACATCTCTGTATTAGCGGCAACTTTCATTGTTGCTTCTGTTGTTCTGCTGTTGATCATATGCTGTTCAAATTGTTTAAACCTGTCTGTACTGAACACCACAACAAAGGAAACAACAGCATTGTTCATTCTTTTTTTATCATCGTCAAACATTTGGCCTTTTTTTCGTTTGCTTAAAAAACAAATATGCCATTTTGACCATTTTCATATGAAAATCTGTGACAATTGACAGCAATGACAAACTGCATAAAATATCTAAAAATATATAAATACTTTTAAGTCTAACTTTTAAGTTTAGCCACTGAAACAGTTGAACTTGATCTTTTTCCCAGACAGTTAAAAATCCAGTAGCCATAAAGTTCTTAAATCACAAGGAAACAGTCATGGGACCATATAAATATCTTATAGTTACTAGTGATGCAGTTTAGACCACCTGAAACATGACCATACCAAGATTTAAGATATTGGTTGTACAAGTACAACAGTAGTGAAATGCAATACCAAGACACATACTTTTGGCGTTAAGGCCAAGTCAAGGCAAAAAAAAATTATGGTGTAAGATGCACAGAAAGCAAAGTCTTAAAACTTAAGAAAATGCGTACTATATTACAATTGGTGGATAAACACAATACAGGACCTTATGACAACTATGGGTTTTTCTTTATTCAAATTAATTATAAAACTAAAATATAAAACTATATAAACCCAACCATTCGAGTAAACATTGCAGAATTTGCATTCTACCATGTGGTTTCTTCTGCACAAATCTTTGCACATAATCTCCTTGACCTTTTTAGGTAGACAAATTTTATTACAAAAGTTTAGTTGAATTTGATCTTCAGTAAAGTTTTCTTTTGGCTGATCCCATAAAGGGGTTACCACAGCGGACCATCTGATTCATAGACAACTTGACACAGGTTTACTGTAACACTGGATGCCCTTCCTATCATAGGTGAAGTGGTGAAGGGTTTTAGCTGAGAAGTATGGAATACTGGGTGGATCCAGAGCGCCGCAGGCAGCTGGAGCCGGTAGGTGACGGGGTTGATTCGGAGGGTGATGTGGTATGGACCGATGAATCAAGGTGATAATTTCCTAGATTCTGTCTGCAAATGTAGATTTTTGGTAGACAGCCATACTTTGTCACCTACGTGGTACAATTGCCCCTCAGGTAGTGCTCCAGTTGTTGGTTGGTCTGTTCCGTCTGACCGTTAGTCTGTGGGTGGTAGCCGGAGGACAAACTACAGGTGGAATAGATCAGATGGCAGAAGGCCTTCCACAACCGTGAAGTGAACTGAGGTCCCCTGTCCAAGACGATGTCCTTTGGGAACCCATGCAGGCGGACTACATGTTCTAATATCAGCTCGGCTGCTTTCTTAGCTGACGGGAGCCCGGGGAGGGCCACCAGGTGCACAGCTTTGAAGAACCGGTCGATGATGGTCAGGATGGTGTTCTTTCCTTCGAAAACCAGCAGGCCCGTGATGAAGTCGACGGCAATGTGCGTCCAGGGCCGACGGGGAACAGGAAGTGGTTGAAGCTCACCCGGAGATGGTTGATTTACATCCTTGGCCCTGGCGCACACTGGGCACGCCTGGACGAACTCGTGAACATCCTTGGTCATGGTAGGCCACCAGAAGGCGCGCTGGATGATTTGAAGGGTGCGACATGTTCCAGGGTGTCCAGCAAAAAGAGAGGAATGTCCCCATTGGATGACCTCCGTCCTGATGGTGTCAGGTACATAGAGTCGACCAGGCGGATCACCTGCCGGTTCGGTCTCCGCAGCCTGTGCCTGGTGCACCCTCGTCTCCAGATCCCAACGGAGTGGCGCTATGATCCTGGTGGGAGGTAGGACAGGCACAGGCTCCCCCCGGGGGACTTTTTCCTCATGCTGTCGGGAGGGGTATGATAGATGGAAGCTGTAACTCTCGAAAAATAACGCCCACCACGCCTGTCTAGGGTTAAGCTGTTTAAGTTTTCGGATGGTGATTAGATTCTGGTGGTCGGTCCAGACGATGAACGGCTCTCTGGCGCCCTGGAGCCAGTGTCACCATTCCTCCAAGGTCCACTTTTTGGCCACAGCTTACGGTCCCCTACCCCGTATCGCTGCTGAGTGAGGTCAAATTTTTTGGAGAAGAAACTACAAGGGTGCAGCTTCTGGTCTGGACCTCATTGGGAGAGAACAGCCCCAGCGCTCACATCCGAAGCGTCCACCTCCACAACGAATGGCTAGTCTGCATCGGGGTGGAGAAGGATAGGAGCAGAGGTGAACCGGCGGCAAAGCTCGTGGAAAGCGAAAATGGAAGTAGGGTTGAGGTTGAAGGGGTGAGAGGATGGGCGAGTCAGAGTGGTTAAAGGAGCTGCAACTATGCTGTAGTCCTGGATAAAGTGACAATAGAAGTTCGCAAACCTGATAAACCGTTGAAGTTTTTTGAGGGTCTTCCAGTTTCTGCGGGTCCATGGCCACACCCTGGGATGAGATGACAAAACCCAGGAACATGGTGGAGCGCTCGTGGAAAGCGCACTTCTCCAACTTACAGTACAACTGATGGGCGAGCAATCTCTTGAGAACCGCTCTGACGTGTTGGATGTGTTCGTCAACAGTCCGGGAGTAAATGAGGATGTCATCGAACACCCAGCAGCCTAGCATGTCTCTGAGAACATCATTGATGAATTGTTGGAATGCAGCAGGTGCGTTACAAAGTCCAAAAGGGATGACCAGGCTTTCATAGTGTCCTGTGTGGATGATGAAGGCCGTTTTCCACTCATCGCCCTCTCTAATGCGCACCAAGTTGTAGGCGCTGCGGGGGTCCAACTTACTAAAGCTGGTGTCACCAGAGAGGGCGTCCAGGGCAGAGTTGGTAAGCGGCAATGGGTGTCGGTTCTTGATGGTGATATCGTTGAGCCCCCGATAATCGACACATGGACGTAAGTCACCGTCTTTTTTCTGGTCGATTCGGAGGGCGAGTTGAATTAAGCTCTCCAACATAGCTGGAAGTTCTCGTCCAGCCAGCTCGTCCTTGATGCGTGCAGCCAATCCCTCGTAGTAGGCTGTCCAGAGGGCGGCGTCTCCCCAGTCAGTCTGGACAGCCAGGGTTCGGAAATCCACCGTGTACCGGCTCACGGACGAGCCTCCCTGCCGCAGATGATATAAATTGGAGTCGGTCTCCACCTCAGCAGCAGAATGTTCAAAAGTTAGCTTTAGCTGACGGGTAAACTCTGTGTATGAATAGGCAACATCTGAATCCGAGCGAAGGACCGCCATGGCCCACTCAGCTGCCTGCCCTGATAGCAACGACATGAGAAGTGCAGCGCGCAGTCAGTCTGTGGAGTATCTGGTGGAATTAAACCAATGATGTTAAAAACACACTACATTTCCCATTTTGTGCCATCCCACTTATCTGGTAGAGCTATGAAGACATCAGAAGGGGGAGGGGGGGCTAGGGTGGCGGCGCAACAGCCACTGCGTCGGGCGTGGCAACAGCCGGCTGAGCGGAGGGTCGAGTTCTCCTGCCGTAGCTCCGCCACCTCGCGGCGCAGGGCCGCGACGTTTTGGATGCCTTTGCGTGGAACCGCGACTTCACTGCGGAGCTGATCAATCAGCTTAGCATGTTGGTCAACCACATCGCAGAGGTGAGCGTAATCCGTTGGGTTTACTGCTGTTGACTCAGTCATTCTGTCATAAACAAACGGGGACGGACCAGAAGACTAGTAGTTAGCCCTGTAGCGTGGATGGTAAACCCAAACGCGGAAGTAGCGCGAGCAGGCAGGATAACCACGCTGTTATTTTTAGAACTCTCCAAAAGCGAGAGCAAGAGTCTACACAAATAAACTCACGTTCTAATAACACACTAAATCGAAAGCGAAACCCTAGAAAGTGAGTACTCACGATTAGACGGACAAAGCGTCAAAGATAGTATGGGCAAACTCAATGACTGAGCGATGTGCGGAGCCATTTTGTTTCCTTTTATGCTGCCTGAGTCGCGACCGCATTACTTCCGGGTCCTCGTGGCCGGTCGTGTTAGGAGCGTGCATGACAGTGACTAAATAAAATCAGTAATATTTGAATTTATTTTAGCCTTACATTATATTAGTCAATTCCTACATTCACAGTTTTTCTCTAATTAGCCAAGAGGATTCAAAGCCTAATGTAGATGTTTCATTTAATGGTTGTGTTTACTGACATTTATACTTTAATTCAGTAAATTGTAAATTCTTTGAGGTTCTTGAGGGGTTTTTTTTCAACTTCAAAAGTCATACTATGATGCATGACTATCCCATGGAATCAATTTAGTCTAGCTAATTTGGCAAGAATAATGCTTAGAATTTGGGGCTCATGGTGGCTCAGGTCGGTTGAGGCTCTGGGTTATTGATCGGAATATCAGGGGTTCGAGCCCTGTTGCCACTGTTGGGTCCTTGGCCAAGACCAGCAGCCCTATACCTCACACAATGCATCCAGTGCACGCAGTGTCGATCCATAGCCTGGTTATAAGGGTTGTGAGAGGAAGAGAATGCTGTGTAAAACCTGTGCCAGATCTTGTAGATCAAATGATCAGATGTGGTGACCGCCAGCATAAAAGGGACAAAGTCCAAGAAAAACAAACACTGATCATCAAAATAATGAGTATTACATTCTTACGAACATGGACCTTCTTAATGTTAATGTTGATGTGGTGCCACTGTTCTTAATGTGTTTATCGTAAATAAGTTGTCATAATTTTAACATGCGCAATAAGAAGACCATTTGATAACCAGCTGAGAATAGTTTTAGGCTAAAGGAAAGACAAAATGTATTTAAATTTTACAATTTGGCTACAGGAAAAAACAGTGCTGTGCCTATACAAAACTTTTAAACTGATATATATTATGTAAAAGTTAAAATGTTATGTTTGCCTGTATTTGTCACTTGAGAAACCTAAAAAGCTAAATGTCTCGTTATAAAAAAGGCTTGTTGTCTTTTTTGTCCTAAGTGTCTGTAATATTTGCACATAACTGCTTGCACATGTACGAAAACGTGGTAAGGCTGTCTGTCAGACTTGGATTATATGGTCATAAGAAAAGGTAAAGGAAGAGGAGCAGAAGTAATTAGCTTTGGTTTAGAAAGAGCATTCAACAAGCCATCTCATAGACTCTTCCACCCAGCAGGATTGAATTCATCCAGTCTAAGAAAAGACAATCTAGGAAACTTTGGCCTTCTGTCACCCAACCTTTCAGGTTTCTCAAGTATGAGATCACAACCTTTAATTTCATCATGCGTACACAGATGTTCTATGACCTTTGTGTCAGTACTTTATTCACAGACTTCATAAGGCTCTGCAAATGCCTTCACAAATATTATTAGATTTCATCTGCACAGTTCTCCCCCGAAAAATAAAACAACTCTCAGCCTGAAGCTATTCTCAAATTGGTAAATGATGAAAATCTCTTTCCAGTATCATATAGCCATATTTCTGTAGCATCTATCTGATGGAGCATGAAAGGTGAAAGCACACATTTTGTGCGAGCATGATGACGACTGGTGAACTTTCAGCTTCCCGTCGCACCTAATGGTCTGCATTAAATTTGCATTCATTACTGTGAGCCTTACAGTGCATGAGATGGCTGCTGCCTGCGCATCGTTTTCTCATTTTCCTTTTAGACAATCGGGCAGGTTTATTATGAGATCACTTCATAGCAAGTGACAGGCTAGCTTTGCATATGGGACAAGATAAACATACAGATGACTTCAATTTTTTTACACAAAGATTATTAAGTGACAAAGTTCTTTGATCTTAATAGAAAAAAAAATAGAATTATTGTCATTTCAATATCCGCACTTGGCAGCATGAGGGTACAGGATTTATCATTGCCATCTCAGCTCTAAAGTACTCCTGCATATGTAGGAAGCCTGGAGGGGAAAAAGAGCCCAGAGGGAATTCATTCTCTTCTTGCTGACACCCTGTCTTTTACTCATTGTTTATACCACTTTATCCTGTATCCTGCAGGGTCACTGGGGGTCTGGATGCTATCCCCAGGACTCTTAAAGTATGAGACGGGGTACACCCTGGGTGGGGTGCCAATCCTTTGCAGGGCACACACACACATACGCATACTGTACATGCTCATTTACACACTATTGGCAATCCACTGTAGAGGAAACCGGAGGACCTGAAAGAAACCCACCAAGCACGGAGGAGAGCATGCAAACTCCATGCACGCAGACCTGAGGTGGGAATCAAACCCAGACCATGGATGCGTGAGACGACAGTGCTAACCACTAAGTCACCATGCCACCTTGGTGACACCCAATTCTTCTCATACTCTGTACTGAATAGGTGTCCTGGAATAAGCAGAGGAACATCTTAGTGATTAGCGTAAAAGTTCTTTGGTACAAGTCTACGTACATTATTCAGGCGATGTCAATACCTGGCACAAAGTATTTTTGGGCAGTGCAAATGTTTAGATCATCCGTGTTGGACAATCCACAGCAACATAGTACACCATTTATTTTGCAAATACATTGGTTCATTTGTGCACTTCTGATCTAAATACCAAAACCAATATAGTATGTTTAATGAATTTGGTGCTCAAATTGTTGTAATTCATTCGGGTTCAGTTTTACCATCACTTATGTTTCATCTCTTCCATCTTCCATCAGCCTCAAAAGCTGCTGCTAACCCTTAGAATCAAACAACTATGATAAAGAGATAAAGGGCTTAGGATCAATACACTCCTCTACTGGCATAGAATTTTTTTTTTTTTTTCCATGTGAGAAATTTGGGTTAGCAATATAGATTTTCACCCTCAAAGCGGAGGGTTCGATTCCCACCTCTGGTCTGTGTACATGGAGTTTGTATGTTCTCTCCGTGGTTAGTGGGTTTCCTCCAGGTACTCCAGTTTACTCCCACAATCCAAAAACATGCAGGGTAGACAATTTGGTGTTTCCAAAATGTTTATTGTGGTTGAGTGAGTGTGTGTGTGTCCATGTTCTTGTGTGCCCTGTTATCAAGGGTGTACCCCGCCCTGTGCCCTTGGATAGGCTTCAGGCCTCCCGCAAACCTGTACTGGATAATAATAAGTGAATGAATGTAAGAAATTTGTTGCATGTTGACACATATTACTCTGATGCTATCAGAACAAGCAAGAAGGAGCTACATTGAAACATTAAAAGTAGTAGAAAGCTGAATAAATGGTGATATTATAGTGTGCACTAAAAAGAACTGGTGCTTTGAAAAAAGCTCCACATTGCCATTATAATTTACACATTACTTTTTGAAGTAGCTAGGTATATATATATATATATGTGTGTATTTTTTTTTTTTGCTGAATGGATACTGAATCCACTGCCAATCCAGGAGGCACCACAGCTCCATACCCTGCTCTAGTCTGAACGTTACATCAAGCATTCTCTCCTCATTATTGACACCTGTTTGTATTTTCACAGTGTATATAAATGTTTCACTCACTTTTGCTTTTTGCGAGGTTTTGCCACTTTGCTATGCAACTCTGAGTCATATTTATTTGTCAGCGATGCAGGATGTGTGAATTCATCATTTCACAGTTCTATCATTTAATCAGTAATCTGTTAGATATTGCATAATCAATCAAACATGAAACATGTTTCTATGTTTCAATAATAGTCTACATTCTAAGTTCATTTTTTCATTCATACTCACGATCTATTGATTTATTAGGATTTATGTACATAATATATGTGTATTGTTTATGTACCGTATTAACATACTTAATGAAAATTATACAGTCCTAATGCATGTGTATTGATGCCTCTTCATTAATAAACCCATACATCCTTTAGTACAGTATGTGACTGATGTCAATCACCCTTGTGCATGAAGAATCTGCATTGTTTGGGTTTGGGATTGGCGAGATGCCATCTGGCATCTGACTCAATTATTTGGCACTCCATGGCTCTTAATCACTATGTCAACAGAATCTGTTTCTGTTTGAGCCTGACCTCCTACTGTGTACTTTCAGTGGACCAGGATGGGAGCATGGCTTTAGAACAGTTTACATAGACACTCAACAGAGATTGAATTACTGTTTGTTTTTTTTATACCTACTGTATGGTTTGCATTAAGCCTATTTAGTTAATTACTTAATTTGTGGTTATTCATAGGTACAGTATCCAGTGCCCCTGGAACAGCCCAGTCACCACTGCGCTCATTTTTACAGTATGCTTAGCATCATTGTCCTTTTGTTAAATGAACCTTAATTTACCACATCGGATCATTAGATCCTCAAGACCTGGTGGACATTTTAAGCTGGATGCCCATCCTGATGCAGCCCTCCCAGTTTGTAACTTGGCTTGGGATTGACACTGGGTTGTGTGGCGCGTTGGGGTTCGGGACTCGCTCAAGGACCCCACAGGGGTCTCCAACCAGCAATCTAGATCTTCAATTGCTGGGGGCAACCACTGCCCCACTATCCAAATTCCCAGTCTGTGATGACAAATAGCATCCCCACAACATGATGCTACCCTCACAATGTTTGACTTTGAAGATGAGTATTGCCAGGGAAATGAGCAGGTTTGGTTTTCCTCGAAACATGGCCATTTGTGATCAAGTTTTGTTCCACATGTATGCTGAATCTCAAACATGCCTTTGGGTAATCTACAAACTATATTTAATATGACGGACTGCTCTTCCATAAAACCGAGGTTTGTTGCTTGAATGCTTGAGATGTGGCTACCCAACAAATCCCACTCTGGAACTCCCCAGCTTTACCCTTGCTCTACTGATTGCTTCTTTGATCACTGGCTTTTTATAAAATCATCCTCTAAGCATAGTTGTGGTTGTGACCATTTTTAATAATGGTATAAATGGTGTTCCATGGAATGTTCAAGGTTTGGAAAATATTGTTTCTAAACAAACCCTGGATGACATGTTTCCAGAACTTGTCAGACTTTCCAGAACTTTGTACCAGACAACAAAAGCACAAATCTATTCATGTCAGCCCACAACCTCATCACCAAGTCTAAAGTCATGCACATATCCTGCATTACTAATGGCATGCACCTGTGTGCCATCACGCTACTTCATTGAAATAACTCAGACTTTCTGAAACTCGCCCAGCCGCTTGATCTGTGTGCTCTGCTATGGACTTTTCTATAACATTACCACATATTAGAAGTATGCAAGAATAATACAAGGATATTACATGAATTAGTGTTTTGACAGAAAAACGTAGGAGATGTGAGCATCTGATTTTAAGCAGATGCTAAATGTATTCATGATCCAAAAAAATTAATTTAAGTTGTTTTTCTTCTTAGGCTTAAAATCAGCAAGTCATTACTATCCGAAACAGAAACATGGCTTAATGTTATTAATTCTGCAGAAGAAGAGAACGGTAAAGGAAAGAGAACTAGCCGGCTATTTTGAAGGGCATTTCTTAAGCCGCTAGCACATTGTCTTAATGAGCAACAAGGTGTCAAAACAACTGAGATTCTCCTGTGTGCTTTCTCTTGTTTATCTCGCAGAACTTTAGGTACTGACACAACCAACTCATCTCTTGTTCACTTACTGGAGCCAATGAGCCATGCAAGCTCAAAGTCACGCCGGGCTGTTTTTCGATAGAACACCTTGTTAATTACTTTAACGTTTTCTCGTTTACCCTTCTCACTTTTAATTCAAAGAAGTGTACGGTAGTAACCTTGCTGATTGATGAAGGGGAAAAAAAGCACATGGAGGCTAGAAGTACATTTTTATAACGGAGCCAACCAGCTGTGTATGTGTAAATGCAGGCGAGGGGAAAATTTTATGTTTAATTACTGCATTTAATAATAGAATTAAAACATTTCTACAACAGGTTTATGTTAACAGTTTATTAGATGTATGTTTGCTTAATATTACAACTTTGCATTGTTTGGTATTTTATTTAAGCAAATTACAGAAATGGCCAGAGAACTGGTTTAGGCACTTCTTCATTATACACTTATTTTAATTGTATTTTATTTGTTTTGTTTTTGGCTATGCATGCCTACGACTTATCAGACCACATGACCTTTTTCAATTGCCAATTTTTTCCAAGGTCCCATCCTTACACTCCCTAGCAAATTGAAGCCTCTTTTCTGATTAATCTTACTAAAAAGTGATTTTCTTATGTTCACACACCTGTTAGTCCCAATCTGTAAGTTCTTGTTGCTTTGAGCATGTGGAAATGGTCCTACTTTCAGTATTCTACTGTTTTTTCTACTTTTACTGTTTTCTTTTACAATGCAACTTCACGAAGCATTTAAGTGAACTCCATTCATGTTTTTTTTTACCACATTTCTTCCACAAAGTTGATGGGTCTGCACTGTTCTATAAATGATCTTGTTTCAGTTCCCACAAATAGATGCGTCTCTTCTGCAAGTTGGCGACAAGTTATCCGTCAATTTTCAAGAATCATGTTTTCCACTCGCCGAATGTTCACGGGAACGACTACAATGGGCGCCGAGCCACCTCGGCCTGGATCGTCATTCACAGACTCACAGCCTTGTTTAAAATGTTCGCACCAATCAGTCGATTTTACATACATTTTCGTCCCGGTTTGACTTGAATGCTTCCTAATATATTTTTTTTTTTGTAGACAAGAAGATAATATTACATTTTCACTGTTCTGCTTGCTAAATGCCACTAGTTATGCTCAGTATGTACAGTAACTGTGGTTTGATGAACACTGGATAGCCTGTGATCAGAATCACCACACACAGTGGTCGGCCTGGATTCAATTGGTTTGTCTTCCACAAGTTGGGTTGACAAAATGGCTAGCATTCTCAATGACTCTAGCGTCACGCCAATGAACTGTGTGGTGTATCGCAGTACAAGGAATTGCAAGTTCATCACCATGAGACCTAGTGTCATATGTGCAGACAGGGTGGATACAGTATGTCCCAGGTGGCCTGTTCCTTGTTGGTGCACATAAGAACCAGTCTGAAGCAATGGGAGCATGAAATTATGCATTGCACAAATCCTCCGACCTGAACCTGTTTGGTGGCTACAGGGCATGAATAACAATAGCAAGGCTGCTATGCAGGGTAGGCTCTAGCTTTACAGTGAATATGACCAGAATAACACATTATTTTTTAATTACTATTATTTTATTTAAAATCATTATTATATGTACTGTACAACTGGTTGCACGAGAGGCGTTCCATGAGTGATGATCATGGACAGTAACTGTACTGGGTTATTTGTTGCTATATCCATGTCCCTGGTGTTCTACAATCATTCATTACACTTATGCTTACTAGTTTGTTCGACTTGCTCTTAGACTCTCCTGTCAATAAATAACTTAACTGCACCTGCGTTCATGACACAAGCTTTCCACTTAACACTATTTGGGATGCTGGAGTTTTGCATTTAGCACGATCCAGAACCTGGAAGTTAATGGAGCTGATCTTCTAAAGCAGAATAAGTAGAAATATGAAGAGGAACTTTAAAAACTTTACAGGACTGTCCACCATCTCCATGTTTTATTTCCTTCACCTTTTTGTTACAGAATATATGTAAGAATTTAAAACTAAGTAGATCAGCTAGCGTACTTTGCACTTTTTCACTTCACCCCTGTTAAGTATGCACTAGGGACCATATGCTGATATTCATCACAGCAGCACTCTCTCTAATGTGTTATTGCTTAATTATTCATTCAGTTTAATTTTATTTATATAGTGCTTTTAACAATGGTCATCGTCGCAAAGCAGCATTATAGGGACATGAGAATGAAATGTATGAGAACCTGCATATAAAATAAAAGAATAGTTTGTCAGTTATGAGCAAGCCGAGGACGATGGTGGCAAGGAAAAACTCCCTGAGAAGGAAATAGGAAGAAACCTTGAGAAGAACATTTTGGGTGTATCCTCAATTATTACATATCCTTTTCTTTTCGTTTATAAACTCTGAAACAGCTATTCTGATGATTTTGTTTTGTTTTTGTTTTTTTTACTTTTGTGAGCTTTTAGAAATGTGTACAGTATGTAGGTTTAAGTCAGGTGTCATGGTCTTACATAGCCATGCCATCTTACATAACCATTGCCTTTAAAAGTAGTATTACACATGATACTACCGTTAAAGCTTTTAGAAAGTTTTTTTTTTTTACTTTTTATATTCATACTTTGAGGATCTGTGGAAAAAGCATGGTTTGTCAAAAAGCTCTTGAAGTGCCTACAGCAACAGGGAAAGGAAATTTCAAGCAAACAACACTGTTTAAAAAATGGTGTGGCTGAAAAATTGCAGTATGCCGTCAATTAAATATGAAGATATTTGGTGGATATTTGCTTCTTTTTTTTTTCTCCTCAAGCAGTTAATTAAACATTGAATTTCACAAAAAGCATTAATAATGCAGAATCTTAATAGCTCAGTGTCTAAACATCCATTTTCTTAATTGTCTCTACAGTAGAGCTGACTCTGGCAATTGATCAGTAGCACGAGGGTGGCATATTAATTAATTACTGTTATTAAATTTAGAATGTCAAGGTTAGATATGCTACGTGACTAGTATTTTCAGGGATCATATGCAGTATACTCGAATTAATTTGGCCATTAAATTGATTTATCCAGATTAAAGTGTGTGTGTTTTAATTCATTTTATTCACTTTAAATTTATTTCAACTGAACATTAACTTTTTAGTTCAAATTGCCAAAGACATGTCCTCAAAGTTATTCAAGGAGGTCATATTTTATGTCATGTATTCTATATTATATTGTCCTAAAGTTCCCCATGCTTAATGGGTTTTCTCTGACAGCCCACAGACACGCAACCTGAGTTTAGAAAAAGTCTGGAGAAGCCCGTTTATTCTTTTAATTCAAACTTTGCGTTAGACTTTAAAATGTACCTGTGTACCCTAAATGGTTGTAAATTTGTAACGCCACATGGAAGGCAGAAAGCGTATTGTAACGATGCGGGTCGCGCGAGGGGCAGCGCCGTGGGACGGCGGAGCTCTGTTTATTTTGTCTTTTCACTTTTCATCTATTTTCCTTTAAAGTTTCTTAATTAATAATCCCACGCTATCTCCAAACGGGAAGGTCTTCTCGTGTGTATCACAACCACTCTCACTAACTCCTATTTAATTGACCCACTCTAACGCCCAGCATAAGGTGCGGCTCTCCATACTGTAACACGTAAAGTAACAACTGGTACACTTTTCCAGTGTCAGGAATCACCCCTAGAGGGCGCCAAAGCGCCCAGAGACTTCCTTTGTGTTTTCTGTTTTCTTTGTGTTCTTTTCTGTGAAGGACGCAAATCCCCAGACTGCACCTCGGTCAGGTGATGTGGCGCTCACCTGAACTGAGGTTGCTAATTAGTGTTGTTATAAATGTTCCTGAGTTCTGTGATGTCCTGGTCTTGCATCTGTTCGTCTAAGGTTACTGTTTGTTCTGGTATGTGGTTTGACTCTGTGTTCTTCCTGACTCTGTGTTCTCCTTGTTCTACGTTCTTCTGGTTCTCTGTGTTCTTCCTGGCTCCATGTTCTCCTGGCTCCGTGTGCTCCTGGTTTGTCTGTCTCCTAGTCTGTCTGTCTGTCTCCTAGCCTGTCTATCTCTCAGTCTGTTGGTAATGTCTAGTTTGTCATGTTTATAGTTTATCCTGGTTTAAGTTCATGTCTGTTCTTTTGGCTCCCTGTTTTGTGTTTCAATAAATCCTTTTGACCACTTTCACCTCTGCTATCATGTCTCTCTTTCGTCCGGCAAGCAGTAACCGTGACATCCAGACAGAAATGAGTCACTGTTTTTGTTTTTATTTATCGACAGAACTAAATGTATTCTGGTCAAAAAAATTAAAGGACTACTTTGTCCAATTTTGACTTCAAACGGGGACTAAGTGTTCCTTTTTTTTTTCCAATATTAATTAAAAACCAATTTGGATGAAACTGCCAAAATGGAAATATCTCATTTAGATTTTTCAGGCTATATCATTCAGTTCTGTTTTTGATATGCACATTTATTCATATCCTACGGAAATATGAAAATTGTGTCTGTCCATTGAATATTTAATCAGATTCAGCTTGTGGTGTCGTTGATTATTTTATCAACAAGCAGCATTGAGCATAGGCTGCAGGGTGAAGTAGTGGAACCTCCAAGGTGTGGGTTCGATTCCTGCCTTGGGTTCTGTGTGGCATGGTGGATTTCTTCCGTTTTTTTTCCTGCAGCCTAAAGATTAGGCTAACTGGTGTTTCTACTGTGTGTGAATGTATATGTGTGTGCCCTGTGAAGGTGTACCCTGCCTCGTGCCCTAAGTCTCCTGGGATAGGCTCCAGGCCCCCTGCAACCCTGTACACAGGATAAAGTGGTATATACAATGAATGAGTGAGTGAGGTCTTAAGCATTTACTTGTCACATTGTCACACTCTATAATCAAAGCAAATGGATCCATTCAACCCTATTAATTTGTGCAACTCACAAATTAAAAAAATTCTAATTTTATTTGACACATACGCAGTCACACACAGTACGATATGCAGTGAAATGTTTATACAACCACTAGTGACCTTAAAATCAAGGGTATCGATAAGACTAACTCTACTTACAGTACTCTATTTTTAAGCCTGTTGCCATATAATGTTTGTTAAAATAATCCAAAATCATTTTTGAACTCACCAGGGTATAACCTATTGTCCTTTTCACTCACTCACTCGCTCACTCATGGTCTATACCGATTTATCTTGTATTTAGTGATCCAGGGGGACTGGAGCCTATCCCTGGAGGCTTAGGGCACGAGACGGGGTACACTCTGAACAGGGTGCCAATCCATCACAGGGCACACACATACATAAGCTCACACATTACAGGCAACTTGGGAACTCCAATTAGCTTAATCTGCATGTCTTTGGACTGTGGGAGGAAACCGGAGTACACAGAGGAACCCCTCCAAGCACGGGGAGAACATGCAAACTCCATGCACATACTGTAGACACAGGAATCGCTTTGCCTTTACTAGAAATCACATTGGTGTAATATAGCACAGCTAAGTTTGATTTTAAGGTTAATTGCAGATTAGGTTGATTAGCGTCCCCAAATTACATATAGTGCCTGAATAAATGTAAGAGTGTTTGTATGTGTGTGCCCTTTGATGGACTGGCACACTGTCTAGGGTGTACCCCGCTTCATGCCTTAAGTCTCCTGGGATAGGCTCCAAGTCCCCCCGTGATCCTGTAAACAGGATAAAGCGGTATAGAGGATGAGTGAGAGTGTTTATAAATAATTTGATTTGAAATCATTAATGATGTGTAATTATGTACTTTGTTGCATGAAAAATGTAGTCAGACTGTTCTCGTTAGCATTTAATCTTCTAGCGAATGTAGCCGCTAGGGGCCGGCGGGGTAATAAGCTGCCTAAAATGATTAGGGTAATTTGAGGGAAACAAAAAATCAGGAGAAAAAAATTCTCATTTAAATAAAGCAGTGAAACAGATCAATAATTCAATTCATAGTTAGTTCTAATTATGGGGTCTTATTTCAGGTGTGAATTTCTGAAGCATTACTTCGCTCCCTCCATTGGCTTCTGGTAGCTGGTTGCATCGGATTTAAAACACATGATGTTAGCCTACAAAGCCAAAAATGGGCCAGCGCCCACTTACTGTACCTCAAAGCATTCATCACACCTCACATTGCACCACACTCCCTCCAGTCCTCTAGTACTGCTCAGCTGGTCCCACTATCTCTCAGGGCATCCATCACAACTCTTTCCTCAATCTCTTTCCTCTAAGAGTTCCTCTTGATGTCCGAACAGCAGAGTCATAGGCAGTCCTCAAATGATGATTTAAGGCTTACATGGGTTAGTAATTGTGTTAAATGAAAAATCTCCCCAACAATGGTTTAACGCTCATACTCTTAGGCAATAATATAGTGAACCAGTATAAGAATGTATTTATTGATATTTACATAGAGCATTTCTGTAATTCGCTCTGGATAAGGGCATCTGTCATATGCTGTACATTTGAATGTAAATGAAGCATTTTAGTCCATTATGACATACAGATAATGTAAAAAGTCTGTTTTCAATTTCAGATGAGAAACGTCTCAGATGCTTTAGGGTGTTGAAGAGCTGAGAATGAGGTTGCTATGTATCTGTTGTCTGACTGAACTACCTCAAGTCTGTGTTAAAAAAGAAAGCATGACTAATCTCTCCTGGGCCTTGGATCAGCTGTGTTGGCTACACAAGAGGACACATCATGGGAAGAAACCCAGGCTGGTTTTTATTGCCCTCTGAAATAGCCAACAGCATATGGATTTGAGATTAATAACTCTTTCCCATGTAAAGTTCCCAATCCAGTTCACACAGCAGAACTGCTCAAAATAAATAAATATTGTCCAGAGTCAAAAGAAAAAATGAAAAGAAAAGAAAAAGAAAAAAAAAGGCTGCATTCAACTGAAGCCACTTAGAAGGACATAATATAGTAAGTGTTTGTGTTTCCCACTTGCATTATTATTCATACTGCATGTTTTCTGTGCTCATTAGAATAAACGGATCACAGAGTTACCTTTCTTCTGAAGTGGCTTTATTCACATCTCCACTGCAGGGCACAAAATAAAAGTACACAGACACAAAAATAAGAACAAAGAAGCAGTGTAGTTATTTAGAGTATCTGGTACAGTGGTGGCCAAAAGTATTGAGGCAACATATGGCATGTATTGGTTCACCCTGTGCACATAACAAATGATTACAGTAATTGATTCTAGCTTATCTGGCTGAAAAGTTGCATGAATTTGTGAACTTGTGAAAACTCGTGAAAAACTGGCTATGTGACAATGGTATTCAGCTTCTGGAGCCATGGCCAGGGTTATCTCCAGACATGAACCCAATGGAAAACTGGCAGCAGCAGTCAAGAAACTGTCTTATGTATGTGACCTTCAGGAAGCAATCAAGCAAGCATGGACTGAGCGAGTGACACCAGAGTACTGCAGACGTCTTATTGACTCTATTCTGGTTTTGAAGAATAAAGGACTTTGTACTAAATATTGAATGCTGTATAGGAATTTCATTATTATTATTATTATTATTATTATTATTATTATTATTATTTTGACAGTCATTTAAACATTGAATTTCTCAGCTTTCCCATGTTTGTCCCAATACTTCCACCCATTACTGTAAGTGTACAGTACTATTCTTTTTAAAGCCCAAACAATATCAGATTGGGACAAGCTCTGAGATAAAAAATTTAGACATATATCGTTTACGGCGACATGGTGGCTTAGAAGTTAGCACAAGGAACTTGCAAACTTCATGCACACTGAGGCAGGAATCGAACCCTGGAGTTTGCATGTACTCCCCGTTCTTAGTGGGTGTCCTCCAGGTACTCTGGTTTCCTCCCACATCCAAAGGCATGCCAATTAGGCTAATTAGCATTCTCAACTTGATTGTAGTTTATTATGAGTATTATGTGTATGTGTGTGCAAACACCCTGTGATATATTGGCACCCTGTCCAGGATGTACCCCACCTCATGCCTAAGTCTCCTGGGATAGGCTCCAGCTCCCCGCGACCCTGTTAGGATTAAATGGTATAGATGATGAGTGAGTGAGTGTGTGACATATGGTTTACACAATTTACACAAGGATTTGCTTTCTGCTGGTCAGGGTTGTAGTGGATCCAAAGCCCAAACCTGAAACAAATTGGGAGAATTGACCTTGGATGACTTCATCAGAGGTGGACAGTAGTTAAGTTGTCCCTCATTCTTGATCCTATGCATCCTTGTCACTTCATTCTCGTTGATAGTCTTTTGTCACATAACACACGTGACACTTTTCTCCACCCATTCCAACCTGCCTGAACACGCCTCTTCACCTTATGGAGACTCCTGTCTAACCTCATCTGTCATCCTGTCCATCACCAGAGCAAACAAGAAGGGGATCAGAGCCGATCCTTGATGCACACCCACCTCCACCTTGAACTCTTCTGTCACACCTAAAGCACATCTCATCACTGTCTTACAGCTCTCATACATGTCCTGCACCACTCTAACATACTTCTCTGCCACTCCATACTTCCTCATACAATACCACAGCTCCACTCTCAGCACCCTATCATACGCTTTCTTTCACTACAATGCAATTCCCTATTACCTTCTCTGTACTTCTTCCTTAAGCATCCTCAAAGCAAATACTGCTGCTCACAAATGCTCACCTATTTTGTATTTGTATTTGTACTTTACTTGAGTAGTTTTATTAGTCGATTTTTATTTTTTACTCCACTACATCCTATAACAAATATTTGTACTTTCTACTTCACTACATTTCTGAAGACATTGCATTACATAACCTGAGTGGTGTGATATATTTGGAGTGGTAATATTGCCACCACCTGCTTATTATGGATTAACTGTGTGATTTGCATTCTTTAATCATGTAGCAGGTGTATGAACTCAGAAGTTGCAGATAGTGATGAAACAGGCATCCACAGTCAGAGAGAGACTCTTTTACTACGACTTTAAGGAAACTGTAAGCAAATACAAGCTCAGTACTTAAATAATTACAGTACGTAAATTTGATGGTCTTGTACAGTAAATGGAGGGCTATTTCTGCTTTTGCTCAAGTACAGGATTTATGTACGTTGCCCACCTCTGGACCCCATGCACCACACATTCACACCTCTTCATGGTGTGAAAAGAGGATGGAAACCTGAAGAAACCCATACAGTTCTGGAAATAACCTGTGAGACTCCTCATGGACAGTAACCAGTGCTCAAGGTCAAACCCTGGATCCTCGAGCTGAACCTCCAGCAGCACAGTACGCACTGTAAGTACTAGTCAATACTAACTTACATAACTGCCATACAAAGGTATGTATCTGGCATATAAGTAGTAAGCAGAGATATATTTGAAGATATGAAAAAAAAAAGAAATCACAATGAGTGTCTCTTCTGATTCTGCAATGCCATCTAATGTCCTCAGTCTGAAATGAGCACCTCATATATTAAATGGATCCAAGACAACTGCTAAAGTGTTTATTGACCCAGACCTATTTGACTCAATCAGTTATATTAGCAGCCCTCAATCTCGCAGCTCACTGTAATACCTTTATATCTCAGTGCCTTCTTTCTCCCAACACATTGGGAGCAAACTGTGAACCTTCGCCAAGAAGGATGTGCAGAACTCATGGTCATGAATATTGAATTCAAGCGGCAATTTTCCAAAATGTAAGGTTTTTTTTGTTCAACATCACATTCAGTGGTAAAAGTGCTGTATGTTGATTGTGATTGAATAAGGTGTCTGACTGTGTAAGGTGGGTCATTTTCTACACAGCACCTTTGGGAAGATTCAAACAAGATTCTTTTTTTGTTTTTGCCTTCTGAACGAACGCTCTAAGTGGGGCAGCAAAAAACAAAAGAACTATCAGCATAAGATTGCAGGTTTGAATCCTGATGATGCTGCAGCATTCTAAAAAATTTGCCCTGATCTCTGGGGGATGAAATACTCTCTTTTACCCAATCAATCACAACAACACTGGCTAGCCAAGGCCATTTGTGGGCACGTGTACGAGTTTAAGAACAACAAATTTAAAAAATGTGATTCACAGTGTTACCTTAGAGGAAAATGAAAGAACTGCACTGCTGCCATCTAGTGGCACTAAAACTAACAGGTTGCACTTTGTACAGATGCTGATGAGAGTAGCCCATGGATGAAAATAAAGAAAAGCTCAAAACACTGAATCAGGAATAGACCCTCTATGGGACACCAATCCACTCCAGGGCACAATGCACACACATTTACACAGTAATCTACACAGAGGAGCAAACTGTCATGTTAAGAAGAGGGAGAAAATCAGAAAAATAAAACATGGGTTTTAAGAAGAAAGGGCATCCGGCGTAAAACCTGTGCGAAACTTGTATGTGCGGACCGAGTGTCTGCTGTGGCGACCCCTTGCCGGAAGCAGCCGAAAGACCAACAACAGCATGTGGAGAAAAACTAAACAGACAGCAAGCTGACCTCAATACTTTAAAAAGTGTGATCACTTGTTCCTGTGCAGGCTTCTCTTCATGGCATATTTTATCAACTGTAAGCCTTTCTATTCGCCGCGGGAGTTTACCTAGTTTATTCTTGTGTGTGTGGACATTCCTCCACAAGCGTGTGTGAACGCAGCATTACAACAGGTGGCTGCTCAGATCTCAGACACGGAGCAACAACACCCAGACTCTGTTATGATTATACTTGGTGATTTTAACAAAGCAAATCTCAAACGTGAACTGCCTAAATACAAACAGCACATTACATGCACCACCAGAGACAAAAATATTTTGTAAAGGATGCATATCGCTCAGTCCCCAGAGCAGCTTTAGGACTTTCTGACCACTGCCTGGTTCATCTTCTCCCGACCTATAGGCAAAAACTTAAATCTGCTAAGCCTGTAGTAAGGACTGTAAAAAGTTGGACCAGTGAAGCAGAGCAGGAATTACGGGCCTGTTTCGACTGCACTGATTGGAGTGTTTTTGAAGCTGCTGCCACCAATCTGGACGAGCTCACAGATTCGGTAACATCCTATATCAGTTTCTGTGAAGATATGTGCATTCCTACCAAGACATTTTTAACATATAATAATGACAAACCATGGTTTACAGCAAAACTCAGACAGCTTCGTCAGGCCAAAGAGGATGCCTACAGGAGTGGGGACAGGATCTTGTACAACCAGGCCAGGAACACACTAACAAGGGCGATTAGAGTGGCTAAGAGAAGCTACTCTAAAAAGCTGGAAAATCAGTTTTCTGCAAATGACCCTGCTTCAGTGTGGCCTGAAGACGCCATCCCCCAACTCTGTAGGCAATCAACAACTGGTTGATGACCTGAATGAGTTCTATTGTAGATTTGAAACTCCCAATCTCACACCACACTCCTGTCCTGATCATCTTTCCATACCACCATTATCACCTCTGACGACCACCCCCCCCCCCCCCCCCTGCACTCCAGGTCTGTGAAAAAGATGTTCGCCAGATCTTCCTGAAACAAAAGAGAAGGAAGGCTCCAGGTCCAGATGGCGTTACACCAGCCTGTCTGAAATCCTGTGCTGACCAGCTGGCTCCCATCTTCACACAGATCTTCAACAGATCACTGGAACTATATAAAGTCCCTTCATGCTTTAAACGTTCCACAATCGTCACTTAATGACTACAGACCAGTTGCCCTAACATCTGTGGTCATGAAGTCATTTGAAAGACTGGTGTTGGCCTACCTGAAGGACATCATTGGTCCCTTATTGGACCCCCTGCAGTTTGCTTATAGAGCAAACAGGTCTGCGGATGATGCAGTCAATTTGGGACTGCACTTCATCCTTCAACATCTGGACAAACTAGGGGCTTATTCAAGAGTCTTGTTCATAGACTTTTCATCAGCATTTAATACGATCATCCCAGCATTGCTTCAGACCAAACTAATTCAGCTCTGTTCCTACCTCTGTCTGCCACTGGATGACCAGCTTTCTGACAGGCAGGCAGCAGCTAGTGAGACTGGGGGATTTCATGTCCAACAGCCACACCACCAACACTGGAGCCCCTCAGGGATGTGTCCTCTCCCCATTGCTCTTCAGCCTCTACACCAATGACTGCACCTCTACAGACCCCTCTGTCAAGCTCCTGAAATTTGCAGATGACACTACAATCATCGGCCTCATCCAGGACGGTGAAGAGTCTGCATACAGAAGGGAGGTCGAGCAGCTGGCTGTCTGGTGCAGTCACAACAACCTGGAGCTGAACACGCTCAAGACAGTGGAGATGATCATGGACTTCAAGAGAAACCCACCTGCACGTCCCCCACTCAACATCATGAACAGCACTGTGACAGCAGTGGAGTCATTCCAGTTCCTGGGCACGACCATCTCTCAGGACCTGAAGTGGGACATTCACATTGACTCCACTGTTAAAAAGGCCCATCAGAGGTTGCATTTCCTTCGCCAGCTGAAGAAGTTCAACCTCTCACAGGAGCTGCTCACACAGTTCTACTCAGCCGTCATTGAATCCGTCCTGTGCACTTCAATAACTGTCTGGTTTGGCTCAGCTACAAAAGCAGACATCAGAAGACTACAAAGGACGGTTCGGACTGCTGAAAGGATTATCGGCACTCCCCAACCCACACTACAAGAACTGTATATATCCAGAGTGAAGAAAAGGGCTCGGAATATCACTCTGGACCCCTCACACCCAAGCCACCTTCTCTTTGAACTTTTGCCGTCTGGCCGACGATATCGAACACCAGAACAGTCAGGCACAAGAAAATTTTTTTCCCCCAGGCAATTTACCTCATGAACAGCTAAAACATTCTTCTCACTGTGCATTAAATATATGAGCAATATTATGTGCAACACCACTGTGCAATACCACAGATATTTATTTAACTTATTTGTAAGTATCTCACACCCTACTCCATTTGATGTTAACCCAAAAAAATCCATCCTACTCAATTTGTTGTAATTTTCTTTTTCTATTTTTTTTTCCTGTTTTGTGTCATGCTGTTTTGTCTTGTTATTTGTTTTGTCCTGGAGCTCTGTCACTAAAACAAATTCCTTGTACGTGCAAGCGTACTTGGCAATAAAACTCTTCTGATTCTGATTCTGATTTATCATTATATTTATTTCATTTCACCAGTCTGTTTAGGTAGTTAAAGTGTTGAATGAATTCAATTAATAATCATCTTGATGAAAAAAGACTGAAGAGAAAAATGCACCAAAACAAGTGATTACATTTTTTAAAAGTAATTAAATAGGATAAACATAATATTATCTTATGGTCTGCTTATGGATGCTTTGAACTACAGTATATTAGTTTATCCATCATTTTTAATAAACATATTGTATTCACTAACACCATATCATTAACACGACTTAACTGGTGACAGGATCATTGCCACTGTAACTCATACTTGCGAGGACCAAATGTTGTCCTGTCTGATCTGATCCATAAACTGTAAAAGAACTGAATAAACCCTCTGTGACATCACCCATAGGTTTTCTAAAGAGCGATTTTGAAGTGCAACTGTGGGAGCTCTGGACACAGGAGGCTTGGAGCCTATCCCAGGAGACTTAGGGCAGGAGGGTACACCCTGGACACCCTATCGCAGGGCCACACACATAAACTCATTCACACACTATGGGTAATTTGGGAACACAAATTAGCCTAATCTGCTTGTCTTCGGACTGTGAGAGGAAACCAGAGTACCCGGAGGAAACCCACCAAGCACAGGGAACATGCAAACTCTATGCACAGAGGCAGGAATCAAACCTGGACGGGAATAGAGCCCGGACCTTGGAGGTGGAATGCGACAGTGCTAACCACTAAGTGAGTGTGCTGCCCCCTGCCTGAACCAGTTATTCCAAAAATGGGCAAATGTGCAGAACCAACTGAGTTAAAGCAAACCTGCTTACCTTAGTTACCGCTAGCTAGCTTAGCTCTAGTTTGGCTAAAATTCTAAAGTGGCTAACATTGACATATATGCTAATGTTGCTTTGCATTTGAATTCTGTCATCCGTACCCTAAACATTGTCCCATGTCAATTCCTACATTTCTTGTAGTAAGGTAAGCTACAGCAATTCCAGTTAGCTAGTTAGTTAAAGTGATGCACAACAGACAGCTACCAGTTTGACACCTGCAATGCAACTGTCGATTCGCCCACGGCCCCTAATTATGGATATTTTTATGGCTTAATCTTAACTTATGGCTTAATTTTAACAGATGAGTTTTAAAAAGTTCCCCATGTTTAGCTCTAACATTGGGCTCATTGGAAATTGACTCACATTTGGAGCCAGCCATCCTAGTGGCCATTCAAGGAACTGTACATAGCACATAGCACCCCCATGTGAAGGCATGCCTAGAGGCGTCTGAGCTGTTTTGGTTGGCACAAGGGGAACCTACCCAATATTGGGCTTAATGTTATGGCTGCTCAATGCACGCATGATCTGTATAAAAAGATTAAAATGTGACAACTGGAACCTGAGGTCCAGACTTCTCTAATAGCGGCAGATGTTTTCTAGGATATTTTTCCATAAGCAAATATGGTTTGGCATAACAGGATTACAAAATGTAAGCTTTAATGTTGATGTTCCTACAAGGCGTCTGGCTCTGCAAGAGGACTGAGGTCTTTTGATTTAAAGCGAAACAAAATACTGTCATTGTTTATCGATTAGAAGTGAAGCATTATCTGTTTGAGGATGGATGACTAGCTGTCTTGAGATCTGAGATGTGATCAGTGAATAGAGTAGGGAATAGAACATTTCTTCCTTTGACAGATTCTGAACATAACTCCTAACCTGTCACTTGTCGCTTATGTGGGTTAAAGCTGTAGGATTAATACAATATCAAGGACAATAATATGGGATTTTGATCAAATACAATAAGGCATGTATTTAATATCATAAGATATATAAGTACATCAGAACTTCCACTAGATAGATTGATGATCTATATGATCATTTACAAAATGGGTCAAACTGGAATAAATATAAAATGTAATAAATCTGGAGTCTATCCAGCATCACTCCACAGGATACTATGCACATTCACTATCACACACTTATTTACACCTTATAGCAAGCTAGTCACCAATCCACATTGGGTGGTCACTGGAGAAGACTGAACTGATGTGTACAGAAAAGAAAAAAAAAAACTCACAGTAAAGGCACAGTCATTTTTTGTACAGCTCCACAAAAACAGTCCAAACCCCTGTTATATTCTTTGGTGCAGCACTCACTCATACATTGTACAGTTTATCTGGGTCATGGAGAAACCTGAAGACTCGGGGCATGATACACTGTGGACAGGGTGTCAATCTATCTCAGGACACACAAGCTCACACACTACAGGGAACTTGGAAATGCATGTCTTTGAACTGTGGGAGAAAACCCACCAAGAGACCATGCAGATCCGAGACAGCAATCGAACCCTCAACCTGAAGGTGCAAGGCCACAGTGCTAATTACTATGCCACCTTGCCGCCCTTGGTAAAGCACTCCAATGATTTTTTCTGAAAATAAAATGTTCTCAGCAGTATTTTCTGTTGATGATGAAAAGCAATTTGTTGAGTTATCTGGTGGTAACATACTGTATGTTTAGTTGGATTTGGTTTATAGGTAAAGTGTTCTCTGTTGGTTTATGTACAGTAAGTTGAGTCTCACCCTTCTGGGGTAGAGAGTTGATCTTTAGACGGTTCCTGTCAAATGTGCAACTTATGTTCCTCTATTGAATGAGAAAAGATTAAGATGGACAAAGACTTTAAGAAAGTCTCTGAGAACAGCATTTACTAAAGACTGAAATACAGAAGGTGCACTTGCTAAAACAAATGGCACAAAAAGGTATTCATAGTGCCTGAATGTAGTGTTAAAAGCTGTCCTTCACTCATCTCCCTCTTCGATTCTGACCAGATGGTAAACGTTACTGAGATCAAGCTGAGTAAAAATCCTGGCCACCTGTAGGAGATCAAAGGCTATGAGCATCAATTGAAGTGGTAACTGTGATTTCATTAAGTCCTCAAAAGTCAATACATGGGTGCACGATCTTGACTTTTTTAGCCACAAAAAAAGAATCCTGCCTTAGAAATGTACTTGACTACGACCATCTAATCTGCACAACAACTTGCCACGGGTTTTACAGGTCTACTGGTTCGATTCCCGTCTCTGTGTGCATGGAGTTTGCATGTTCTCCCCCTGTGCTTGGTGGGTTTCCTCCGGGTACTCCGGTTTCCTCTCACAGTCCGAAGACATGCAGATTAGGCTAATTGGTGTTCCCAAATTGAAGTGTGTGAATGAGTCTATGACTGTGTGTATGTGTGCTCTGTGATGGATTGGTACCCTGTCCAGGGTGTACCCCGCCTCGTGCGCCAAGTCTTCTGGGATAGGCTCCAGGCCCCCTGTGACCCTGAATAAAGCGGTATAGACGATGAGTGAGTGAGTATATAAAGGCTATGACCATGCTGAAGAGAATCCTGAAATTTCTGACTTGTGAAGTGTGCAAGCATAAGAATTGATGCTGGTTTGAAGCCAAAGGGTATTTACACCAAATATTTATTTGATTCAGATTTTTCTTTTGTTTGATTACTTTGCATTTTGTAAGTTGTTAAAAAAAAAAAATTAATTAATTAAAATATACATTATTGAAAGTAGTCTTACTTTACGGCATTTCTTCACACAGTATTGTGCAAAAGTTGTAGGTACTGTAGGTATGTTCAGATATGTTTTGGGCAATGACATTGTCTATACAAAATATATACAACTTTGTGAGAACTCACATTGGTTTAATATACAAAAAACATCACACATTAATATTTCATTAGACAGCCTTTTGCTTTGATTACGGCATGCTTTCACATGGCATTCTTTTGATACACTTGTGCATTATCACGACATATACAGTATAGAGCGGCACAAAAATTGTATACACACTTCAACATAAAAAATATATGCCCGAAAAATCATCACGTGATAGCATCAACAATGGTGCGACTTCTGGCATCCTTATAGGAAACATAATACTGTACTACACACTGCTGACATAATTCAATTTGAGTTTTAAAAAAGGGCATTGTTGAAGTGTTCTTGCATAAATTCTCTTCCATAGTCATGCAGTAGCCAGAGTGCAAGTAGTTATTTTAAAAACGTAGAATTGTAGTTCATGGAATGCCCAATATCACTGATAATGACAGTTGATATTGGATTTGTCTGGTTCTCTGTATACAGTATACAAAACAACATTGAATCAGACAAAATAATATATATATGTGTGCGTGTGTGTGAAATGCTCATCATCTTCATACACCACCTTCACAGCTGGTTTGTATCTAAAAGAGACAAATTAGTGTCACATAAGTAGTGAAATTTTTTTTTCCAGATAAGGCACACATTTTCACAGGATTGTAACACCATCAGATATGAATTTCATTAGTCCTTCTTTAAATATAAATACTTTTAGCCATATAGTGCATAGTCAGAAATTTCGCTATAGCTAATAAGACAAGGTGTGTCCGGACTACTGATCACAACTTTTTACCCTTACCTGTGCTCTCAGCCCTGAGCACTTTCTTGTTTACAGGATTTTATACTTGCTCTCTTGTTAGTCCTTTTTCTATGCTTACTGTAACAAATTGCTAAAAGTAAGTCCTTTTGTATGCTTTAGTCTTGTTGAACACTGACCTTTGGTATCCACAGGTTAATCCTGTTGCTCCTGGGATGAATCCTCAGACATTCTGGCATAAATGCATTAGAAAAATAAGTGACAATTAGCAGACTTGGCAAGAAACATGGCACCCTGTGTGTGTATACAGTTTGGTTTTAAATTTCAGCAGTTCCACATAATAACCACAAAAAAATTGAATTCCCCAAAGTTATAAAAAATGTTCGGTTTGTATTGGGAAAAACCTTCGACTTTTGAAGCTTTCATTATGCTAGGTACTAATAAACAGCTTGCACCTTTCAGTAGAGGAATGCACGTCTGATGAGGCAAGGTCTGAATTGAAGCTACACTGAAACCACTCCTCAGGCATGAATATTGCTTCCTTATCCGCATAGGGCATGGGTATAATAATGTCTGTAGAGCAATCAGATGGAGCCTGACTGCATGCACCAGACCATGTTGCCTAAAAGAAAGAAAAATAATTTCATTGGTCATTGTAATTTCAATACACTTACTCAGTGACATTACAGAAGCCCTGAACCACAAGTGCTGGAAGGAATGTTATGGATGTAAATATTATTAGCTACTGTTCAATTTAATTATTTAATTAATATATTATGGAATTTGAACCTAATAATTGAACAGCTTAAAATTTTGCAGTAAAATATAGCATAACCTAATATCGCTAACATAAATTATGTCCAGTATTTTTAAATAATAGGTTATTAAGATGTCATTTATTATATAATGTCATTGTTTTTATTTGTCTTTAGTATCCTGGTCAGGACAATTCCAGAAACGCTGGGTGCTGGATGAAACATTAACACATCACAGAGCAGCATGTACACACAGAAATTCATAAACAATTTTAAAAACCCACTTAGGGAGGACTAGGACAAGCTCAGAATAAAGCCTAAAGCAGTGAGGCAGCAATGCTACTGTGAGCTCTGGGATTCATTAATAACATATGCTCACCTACTATTATTGTTGCATTTTTGAAGCGTGAACACTTTGACAATAAATTTGGGTCATGAAAATGAAGCGATCTCTCCTCCCCACTGGAAATGGTGTGCTATTAATTTGCTAAGGAATCTGACCAACAGCTTTTTCCAATTTTCTAATTCCTATTTTTCTGATTTGGAACTAGCCAGCCTTATCGCCTTGGCACGCACAACACCCCCTATCCCCCCGGAGAAAATTATATCAACACATTCAGCCGGGTGTCCCACACTCAGTGTAATGATCTCACCCGCTGAGCAAAAGTGCACATTTTTCAGGGTGGTGTAGTGGTTAGCACTGTCGCCTTGCACCTCCGGGTTCGATTCCCAGCCAGGTTCGATTCCTGTCTCTGTGTGCATGGCGTTTGCATGTTCTACCCATTCTTGGTGGGTTTCCTCCGGGTACTCCAGTTTCCTCCCACAGTCCAAAAGTTAGGTTAATTGGTGTTCCCAAATTGTGTCTGTGTGCCCTGCGATGGATTGGCATCCTGTCCAGGGTGTACCCCGCCATGTGCCCTAAGTCTCCTGGTATAGGCTCCAGGCCCCCCATGACCCTGAAAACAGGATTAAGCGGTATAGATGATGAGTGAGTGAGTGATAATTGGTACAAATGCCGAACCAATTTTTCCACCTTATTCCCAGCTAACTCATTTGGGTCGGATTGGAAAACCAGTACTAACCGGGCTTGTAGGAGCTCTATTACGTTGATAAAAAACAACGTTGATCAAAAATTATTCATCGCTTTAAAAATGGCACTGAAATTAGACTATAATGGGTTTTCTAAAGTGTACACAACCTGATTTTGCACACACAACTACAAAGCCAGGTCTCCTGCCTTGTTTACACTATAAATAGAGAAGATTGGTCAAACTGTTTACAAGCTATAAATGTTTGTTTGGGACCTGACAAAAACCAGAAGTTCGCGTTCGTTTTGCACTATGGAGTCAAGTTACTGTACATTCTCAACATCTACATCACACATGCGGCCTCAGGTGTCGCTGCGACCACCAGGCTAAACCATTATAATCTTTATTATTCCTTGGCGAATAGTATGTGTATATTGATGTTGTGCTTGTATACCTCACACTGCTTGATCTGGGTGTGGTCCAACATGTTTCCCTGTTTTTCACACAGTTCCAGAGCAGCCTTAAGGAGGCTCTCCACCAGAGTCGTCTTGCCAACCAGCTGGTACAGAAATGCATTTAAGTACAGCGCATGCGGGACGAAGGCATGATCTTCACCAAAGCGCTGTCTGAAGTCGGCAAAAAGCTACAGGGAAAAAATGATTCCTTCATATTTTTAAAGTCTTTTAAAAGTCTTTTAAAGTCTGAATTAAATAATTAAAAACCTTCAGGGTTGTTTTGTAGGACTTCTTCCAGCGTTTGTTGGACTTAGCCAGCTCCTTCTTATACAACAGAACGCTGCACTCTAGGAACACGACCACACCGCTGAGGGAGTGGATGGAGACGGGAAGCTGATGGTACATACCAAACGCTTTATAGTAGAAGATTGAAAAGTTCTCCCACTCATTCAGTCGTGCATACCTGTTTATACACATGCACACTTCCTGGATCAGAACTTTGTTCTCAGGACAATTCTCAATCAAAATCTGACTGAGGGAAGGTTCTTACCACAGTGCCAGTGAAGAGTACAGATGCATCATCAAACTCTTATCAGCCACCAGGTTCGCATCTGACTCACGACTGTTTACAAAGGCCAAACAGTCCTCAAATGGTCTCACTGAAAATGCTGAAAGACAAACAGACAAATTTGTTTCCATCATATGTTGTTTTCTATATAAATTCTCTATTTATTATGAAGTATATGAATATACTGTATATACAGTATGCCAGGGATAACCCCTAGAGGGCACCTTGCACCCATGAACTCTTTGTTCCATGCTTTGCGTTTGGACTTAATTTCCCAGATTGCACTGCACCAGAGTCATATGTGAGTTCCCTAATGGCCATTATTAAAATGGCCATTAGTGAGTTCACTAATATGCCATTATTTAAGCTCTCTTGGTTTGTTAGTGGCATAATGGTTAGACCTCAGATGGGGGCCTCAGACCCCTAAGGGTTCGACTCTTACGGTACCTCGGGTCTGTGTGTGTGTGGAGTTTGCATGTTCTCCCAGTACTTGACGGGTTTCCTCCCACAGTCCAAACACATGCATGTTAGGCTAACTGAAGTTCGCAAATTGGCTTTCCTTCAGTGTGTGTGTCCTGCGATTGGGTGGCACCCTGTCCAGGGTGTACCCCTTCTTGTGGCCAAAGATAGGCAGGATAGAAAATGAATGAATGGGTTAGTAAGTCTGTGTCTTGTCTCTGTTAAGTATAAAATAATGCTTAAGGATGCAATTAAAATGCAAATTGTGTAGTAAAATAGTTTACTATGTTTCTGAAGCATACATAGTGATCTGCAATGGCAGAATATTTTCTTACTATGAAATATATGACTTTTTTTCTGAAAACAGTCCTTTATTTTGGCGGCACGGTGGTGTAGTGGTTAGCACTGTCGCTTTGTATCGTCCGCGTTCGATTCCCGGCCAGGCTCGATTCCCGTCTCTGTGTGCTTGGAGTTTGCATGTTCTACCCGTGCTTGGTGTGTTTCCTCCTGATAATCCGGTTTCCTCCCACAGTCCAAAGACATGTAGGTAATGTTAATTGGCGTTCCCAAATTGGCCATAGTGTGTGTATGTGTGTGCCCTGTGATGGATTGGCACCCTGTCTTGTGCCCTAAGTCTCCTGGGATAGGCTCCCCGTGACCCTGAATACAGGATTAAGCGGTATAGATGATGATGGGTGAGTGAGTGAGTCCTTTATTTCCTGAAATATTTTGTAGCATATAAAAGTACATTTACTATCCAATTCTGGTTGTGTTTATATCGTGTAATAATCATAGATCACTGTATGACTGATAGACCGCATACCAGTATAAAGCAGGAAGTTCAAGCAGCCAGCATAAAACCAGCCCATTGCTACACAGCTGGACATTTCCTTACTGGATTGCTCCAAGCTAAGGATCAGCTTCATACTCTCCTTGAATCTGCACACAGTAAAAGCCACATTCTTAAGTCTGCATTGTTTACTGTTTATTTTTTTTAAGTAGAAACTGATCCCATGGTAAGTCTACCGACCTGCAGGTGAGAAGTAGAGGCAGATGTAATACACCAATGACCCTCGCGTCCAAACCGAGTCCGCCCAACTCTAGTGCTCGAACAGCTGTCTCACACACACACACACACACACACACACACATAAATTACAGTAGTCTTTCTCATCGGCATGTTGGAAAACACTGAATCACTGACTCTAAAAAGAACTCTCTACTTACTGAACTTGACGGACAGCTCCAGGTTTCCTTTGCACAGCTGAACCAGGGCAAGGGTACGAGTCAAGTGGTTGATCAACCTCCGGCTCTTGGCGCAGTCAGACAGTCCAGAGCACTTTAAGCACAGCCAAGCTTTAAGATCATCGCAAGCGCCCCCCGTAGTCACAAACTGACTGTGCTGGAGAAAGTCAATGGAGGCAAAGACCATCTGCAGAAACACAGTTGTACAACTTGATGCTCTTGTTGCTGTTTTTAGAAATACTTAAAGCTAAAAATAAGGTGATCAGGTTCAATGTGACCAATGACACAACTGTGCAAAAGTCTTAGGCACCATATTATCTGTAGGACAAATTTTGTTATATAATTTTGTCTGCATTATTCTGCAGAGAACTCATTCTCCAGCATGCTCAGTAAAACCTAACAGCTGTTTTATTTACAGTACTGTGCAAAGGTTTAGGGAGCATCCAAACAAAAGCCATATGCAATGATGCTTTTGAAAACATTGACATTAAAATAAACGTCTATAAAAAGCACTAAGTAATAACGTAAACAATAAACGGTCAAACTCTTTACTTGAACATAAGCGGTAGTGTTCGATACAGATGTGTGCAGTATTCTAAGTGAAACAGCTGTTAGGTTTTACTGAGCATGCTGGAGAATATGAGTTCTTTTGGTAACTTCGAAGCATTTTTTTCCCCCATCTAAAAACTGGTCTGTCATGTAATACGTAACTGTTCATACGTTCACTTCTACTCAGCATTTGGATTTCATTTATGGCACAGGTTTCACTTCAGGCAAACACAGTCGTGGCCAAAAGTTTTGAGAATTACATAAATATTGGAAATTGGAAAAGTTGCTGCTTAAGTTTTTATAATAGCAATTTGCATATACTCCAGAATGTTATGAAGAGTGATCAGATGAATTGCATAGTCCTTCTTTGCCATGTAAATTAACTTAATCCCGAAAAAAAACTTTCCACTGCATTTCATTGTTGTCATTAAAGGACCTGCTGAGATAATTTCAGTAATCGTCTTGTTAACTCAGGTGAGAATGTTGACGAGCACAAGGCTGGAGATCATTATGTCAGGCTGATTGGGTTAGAATGGCAGACTTGACATGTTAAAAGGAGGGTGATGCTTGAAATCACTGTTCTTTCATTGTTAATCATGGTGACCTGCAAAGAAATGCGTGCAGCCATCATTGCGTTGCATAAAAATGGCTTCACGAGAAGGATATTGTGGCTACTAAGATTGCACCTAAATCAACAATTTATAGGATCATCAAGAACTTCAAGGAAAGAGGTTCAATTCTTGTTAAGAAGGCTTCAGGGCGTCCAAGAAAGTCCAGCAAGCGCCAGGATCGTCCGGAATGCCACCAGTGCAGAGCTTGCTCAGGAATGGCAGCAGGCAGGTGTGAGCGCATCTGCACGCACAGTGAGGCGAAGACTTTTGGAAGATGGCCTGGTGACAAGAAGGGCAGCAAAGAAGACACTTCTCTCAAAAAAACATCAGGGACAGATTGATCTTCTGCAAAAAGTATGGCGAATGGACTGCTGAGGACTGGGGCAAAGTCATATTCTCGGATGAAGCCTCTTTCCGATTGTTTGGGGCATCTGGAAAAAGGCTTGTCTGGAGAAGAAAAGGTGAGCGCTACCATCAGTCCTGTGTCATGCCAACAGTAAAGCATCCTGAGACCATTCATGTGTAGGGTTGCTTCTCGTCCAAGGGAGTGGGCTCACTCACAATTTTGCCCAAAAACACAGCCATGAATAAAGAATGGGACCAAAACACCCTCCAACAGCAACTTCTTCCAACAATCCAACAACAGTTTTGTGAAGAACAATGTATTTTCCAGCACGATGGAGCACCGTGCCATAAGGCAAACGTGATAACTAAGTGGCTCGGGGACCAAAACGTTGAAATTTTGGGGCCATGGCCTGGAAATTCCTCAGATCTTAATCCCATTGAGAACTTGTGGTCAATCCTCAAGAGGCGGGTGAACAAACAAAAACCCACTAATTCTGATAAACTCCAAGAAGTGATTATGAAAGAATGGGCTGCTATCAGTCAGGATTTGGCCCAGAAGTTGATTGAGAGCAGCCCAGTCGAATTGCAGAGGTCCTGAAAAAGAAGGGCCAACACTGCAAATACTGACTCTTTGCATAAATGTCATGTAATTGTCGATAATAGCCTTTGAAATGTATGAAGTGCTTGTAATTATATTTCAGTACATCACAGAAACAACTGAAACAAAGATCTAAAAGCAGTTTAGCAGCAAACTGTGAAAACTAATATTTGTCATTCTCAAAACTTTTGGCCACGACTGTACATAAGTACTGGCAAAGACTGTGAAGCAGGTTTTGCATGATGTATGATGCATGATGCATGAAAATCTGTAAATCTTCTGAGATTGGTTTCAGATCCTCCAATGCATGAAACGTAAGGATATGTACAGACAGAAACTTATTTATATAAATGTCAGAATCTAGTCATGAGGATCGTTTCTAATATATCAGCATTTAATTCATGCTTTCTAGTAAAAAATATTTTAAAAAAAGATTTCTTACCAGTCCTGGTTGACACTAACCTCGAGAAGATCACCGCTCCGAGTGGCCAAGTTGCTTTGCATGGTGATGGCCAGTGAGGCACTCTTGGACTTGCCGCGCATGCAGTGGATTTGCCACAGGTACGACAGACAGGTGATCTGCTCATGCATAAATTTTAGCTGCTTCGCCCTTTACACAGACACAACACAACACAATAGACAAGATGTTTTTTTCCCACATCAAAGTGAAAATGCCTTGTTTTGTTTTGTTTTTCTTGATCAAAGAGAATATAAAGAATACTATAGGAATGTGGACTCATACTCTGGATTCTTGAAGTTTCTATGTTTATAGCAATATTTCTTGAACTTCTCCCAAATTAACTTTATAGACCCTGTAACACCAGTACTGGGGATGCTGCATTTGAGAAGCTTCAATGCGTTTTTGAAATTCTTCTCTGCCTCCAATATTTTGCCTGCATTATAGAGAATCTGCGAGAAATAGAAAAAAAAATCAGTTTGCAAAAATCAGTTTTTTAAATTAATAGACTGCTCTCTCTTGCGTTTACACACCTCTCCTGTGAGCCGATGCATAACGATTTGGTCAAATTCGCAGATCTGAAGAGATTTAGGATCCTCTGATTCAAATATATGATTCCCTTTGTTTAGGTTTTTCAAAATTTTTTTGACCTCCTTCAAAAACTGCATTGCCTGCAACAGGACAGATGTTCACACAGTGATGTTCACGACAAGTTCAATCATCATTTTAAAGGTCATGGCGAAACACATGACGCACCCTGAGCTTCTGAGAAAGACTTGCACACACAGTCGCGCATTCCAGAAGATAGTGAAACGTCCTGGACACATCTCCTACACCTTTACAATGTCTCACTATCGGGACGAGCACCGTCTCGAACAGCTGTGTGCACTTGCATCTGCAGCCTTCAGCCATCCTTATTTGCTCTTCCTTCACTATCGAGTCCAACTTGGCCAGGAAGCGCTCTCTATCTTGACTATGTATGTTACAGACAGATAGTGTTACTCATTAAATACATCACAGGTATATGAGATCAAAGCTTCTATTAGACTTCAGTTACTTTTTCAACCTTACCCATTTGCGTCGTTCTGGTAGACTTCATCTATTTGCAGGCTGTCTGCAGAAAGAAAGAAAAACAATAAGTAAATTCAAATGATAAGACACCTTTATCTATTTACAAGGACCTGAGTGATTAATGAGGTCTGATAATGCAGTTCCACAAAAATCACAGTGACCAGATGTGTTGAAATGATGCAAGAGAAAATCTCTTAAATAATAATTCAATCTTACAGCACAGTGAAATGATTTATTTCACATATCCCAATTGTGAACCTGGGGTCAACAAGGACACAGCCCCCCTGGAGCAGTTAGGGATAAGAGCCTTGTTCAAGGGTTCAACAGTGGCAACTTGGCACTGCTGGGGCTTGAACCCCCAACCTTCTGATCAGTAACCCTGTAACTCACAGCCTTAATCATTTGAGCCATCACTACCCAAATGGTGAGGGAATTAGCACCAAACCCAAGAATAGAAATCTTGCCTGATACCACTGTACCACATAAGTGTGCTTAAATGAACTGCTTCTTATGGTTATTAGCATATTAGGTACATTTTAGGTATGCTATATAACACATTGAAGATAAACACGTGGACAAAATTGTTGGTACCCTTCGGTCAATGAAAGAAAAACTCACAATGGTCACAGAAATAACTTTAATCTGACAAAAGTAAAAACAAATAAGAATTCTATGAATGTTAACCAATGAAAGTCAGACATTGCTTTTCAACCATGCTTCAACGGAATTATTTTTAAAAAATGAACTCATGGAACAGGCCTGGACAAAAATGATGGTACCCCAAACTTAATAGTTTGTTGCACAACCTTTTGAGGCAATCACTGCAATCAAACCATTCCTGTAACTGTCAATGAGACTTCTGCACCTCTCTGCAGGTATTTTGGCCCACTCCTCATGAACAAGCTGCTCCAGTTGTTTCCGGTTTGAAGGGGGCCTTTTCCAGACAGCATGTTTCAGCTCCTTCCAAAGATGCTCAATAGGATTGAGGTCAGGGCTCATAGAAGGCCACTTTAGAATAGTCCAATGTTTTCCTCTTAGCCATTCTTGGGTGTTTTTAGCTGTCATTGTCCTGTTGCAAGACCCATGACCTGCGAATGAGACCCAGCTTTCTGACACTGGCCAGCACATTTCTCTCTAGAATCCCTCGATAGTCTTGAGATTTAATTGTACCCTGCACAGATTCAAGACACCCTGTGCCAGATGCAGCAAAGCAGCCCCAGAACATAACAGAGCCTCCTCCATGTTTCACAGTAGGGACAGTGTCCTTTTCTTGATATGCTTCATTTTTCCATCTGTGAACATAGAGCTGATGTGCCTTGGCAAAAAGTTCAATTTTTGTCTCATCTGTCCATAGGACATTCTCCCAGAAGCTTTGTGGCTTGTCAACATGTAGTTTGGCATATTCCAGTCTGGCTTTTTTATGATTTGTTTTCAACAATGGTGTCCTCCTTGGTCGTCTCCCATGTAGTCCACTTTGGCTCAAACAACGATGGTGCGATCTGACACTGATGTTCCTTGAGCACGAAGTTCACCTTGGATCTCTTTAGGAGTCTCTTTGATTTGTCAACAATTTTCCTCCTGTGGCCACGTCCAGGGAGGTTGGCTACAGTCCCATGGATCTTAAATTTCTGAATAATATGTGCAACTGTAGTCACAGGAACATCTAGCTGCTTGGAAATGGTCTTATAGCCTTTACCTTTAACATGCTTGTCTATATTCTTTCGAATCTCCTGAGACAACTCTTTCCTTCGCTTCCTCTGGTCCATGTTGAGTGTGGTACATACCATGTCACCAAACAACACTACCAGTGACTACCTGGAGCCCTATATATAGGCCCACTGACTGATTACAAGATTGTAGACACCTATGATGCTAATTAGTGGCCACACCTTGAATTAACATGTCCCTTTGGTCACATTATTTTCAGTATTTTCTAGGGGTACCATCATTTTTGTCCAGGCCTGTTCCATGAGTTTATTTTTTCAAATAATTCTGTTGAAGCATGGTTGAAAAGCAATGTCTGACTTTCATTGGTTAACATTCATAGAATTTTTTTAAATGATTACTTTTGTCAGATTAAAGTTTATGTGACCATTGTGAGTTTTTCTTTCATTGACCGAAGGGTACCAACAATTTTGTCCACGTGTGTATTTCATTGATGACATACAGAGTAACAGAATGCATTTCACATACCAAAGAAAGGCTTCTTTTATAAAATTATGATTTTACCATATCCTTTGACATGACATTGTTGCCTTTTTCTTTTATTTCAATTATGGTCGACAAGATGATTTAAGTATACAATATAGATTCGATATTCATTTCATAGATAGGATTTAAACTTTGGGCCAGTGCGGTTTTCACACCACTGCATTCTATACTATTTCAGATTAAAATGTGGACAATTTGTTTTAAACTAATTATGATTCGGTAAATTTCTGATCCTATACAATTTTACTGGCCAATATTCATTCATCTTCTATAACACACATCCAGTGCAGGGTCGCAGCCTATTCCCCAGGACACTTTGGGCATGAGGCAGGGTACATCCTGGATATGGTGCCAATCCATCATAGAGCACACACACACACACACACTCATTCACACAAACTACAGGCAGTTTGGGAATGCCAAATAGCATGGGAAACTCACCAAGCACGAGGAGAACATGCAAATAGACCCGAGGTAGAAATCGAACCCCGATCCTGAAGGTGCGATGCGACAGTGCTAACCACTAAGCCACCGTGCCCAATATTATTGTACGTTATTAACTTGGCCAATATTATATTATACTATACATTATCAAATGTTGATACAGGTTGAGCAAGAGTCTTGACCTTTCCTTGACCTTTCCTCAGTAACTCACTGTTCATGTTGGGGGCACATTTGCTGCAGCGATGAGGCTTTTTCTCCAGGTAGCTGACACAAACTCCGTGGAGCTGGCGCTTCTGCTCCTTCAGCAACTGCTGATAGGCCATCTGCATTACTATATTTTTGCAGAAACACATTAGCTGGCACTTCCACTCACCAACTACTGAGGCTAGTCTACCTGAGAGAGAGAGAGAGAGAGAGAGAGAGAGAGGGACTTCAGACTACTCATTGCCACACTATTACAAGCAAGTTAAATTAATCTAAAGGAATTTTTAATATAATTGACCCATGTTCTGAATAGTTTAATAGCTGAATGATTACATTTAATATGGGTGAAAAAACACACTCTGACCTGTGGTGTTACTCTCACAGTAACAGATGAGTTCTGTCTCTTCGATCTTGACTTCTGAAGCCCTTGCGCACTTGAAGACGCCGGATCTGGAGAGCGTCATGAGGATATCGTTGAGCTTGTCTTTTAATTGATCGGGCAGGATGTGGCACAGCATCTCCGTAGAGAAGGTGCTGCCAAGGAAGGCAGCATGCTTTAGTGTCATCCCTTCATCTGTCCCCAGTACGTTCAGCTCAGTTAGAGTTTCATTTATGTCTGCATTAGATACACACACATACACAAACACGCATTTTCATGTAGCATTACATCCTTTACTCACTCATCGTCTATACCGCTTAATCCTGTATTCAGGTTCGAGGGGGGCGGGGGGGGGGGGGGGGGGGGGGGGGCTATGAAACCTATCCCAGAAGACTTGGGACACAAGATGGGGGTACACCCTGGACAGGGTGCCAATACATTGTAGGGTGCACACATATACACATAGTCACACACATTTTATTACATCAGTAATAAAAGTTCACTCACCTTCAACCACACCTTCCTTTTCCATCACTGATGCCACTGGAGCTTCAGTAACATGCCTGTAAAACAATTCCAGCTCCATGATCCATGTGTCTATCCTATTTATTCAAATGATTCCTATCAGTATATATAATTTGCACAAATCTTTACTATAAAAAGTAATGCATTTACTTTGTATAACCTTTGGGTTTAAAGGAATAGATTTTCCCTGGGTTGCTCACACCCTTCAGATCTTTCTCGAGCTCGTCCTTGAAGCAGCAGGAAGGCAGGCCAGAGTAATACCTGGTCTCCCAATCACATGAGACAATCCCTGGGTAGTACATCATCAACCGGGCAGCCAGGTTCACTTTGTTTCCTATCACTGCCAGACAGACAGAACAAAGTAAAGCAATGAAGCCTTAAATTGTTGTTGTTCCCATCAAGAGGTTGAATAACTTGGGTTATTTGCTGAATGCCCTTCCTGGCGCTACACTCCCATTTTATCCGCACCGGGACCGGTACTGTATCCAGTGACTGGGGTTTGGGCATTGGGTGGGAATTGAACCTGGGTCTTCAGGCTGTTAAAGTTTTATAGTAGGGGAAACACTTCTTACCTGTGTATTCATTCCTCAGTTGATGGCCAACCAGACCACAGTACACTAGACCTGTCGTTATACCAATGGAGACAGTCCTATAAAAACAAGAAGTTCTCATCACTAAACTTTCATTGTGAATGAAACAGGACAGGACATCCCTAAAAATGGTTTATGTACAAGTGTGTTAAAAAGAAATAGGGGAAATTTAAAGAATAGATTTAAAACTCTGTGTTCCGACTCACTTTAGACACTTTATGTTTCTGCAGCAGGTCTTGTGTATACTATCGGCAGCCTTCAGTGCAAGGCCACTCTCATTCTTGCGCTTGCATCCAGGTAAGCCGAATACACACAGAAATGTACAGTCCTGAAAGCACGTGACAGAAATACAGTTGATTCAGTGACATATTCTGATATGCTTCTTTTCCTTAAATTTAATGCAAACATTAAAAGCATGTGCTCTGCAGGACAACCTCTACTGGTTAACATAACATTCTTCAACACATTCTAGGATGATGCATTGAACAATGTTGGTTCCAACATTGAGATATATGATCATAATTACAAAAGGTCAATGTGGCTGCAGGTTTTCCATTTCAGGTATTTCCGAGCCACGTCTAAGCAGTCATGATCAAAGGAATTGTATTATAGGTAAAAAAAAAAAAAAAAAGATATGGGCATAATACAGGTAAAAGAATTTACCCCTTAAAAACCAGAGCATTTTAGGATTTTTTTTGCATTAATGTACTGTATACACTATATTGGCTAAAATATTCGCTCGTCTACCTTCACATGCACGTGAGCTTGAGTAACATCCCATTCTTAATCCATAGGGTTTAATATGACGTTGGCCCACCCTCTACAGCCATAACAGCTTCAACTCTTCTCTGAAGGCTTTCCACAAGATCTAGGGGTGTGTTTATGGGAATTTTTTACCATTCTTTCAGGAGCTCATTTGTGAAGTCAGGCACTGATGTTGGATGAGAAGGCCTGGATCATAGTCTCTGCTCTACTTCATACTTAAGGTGTTCTATCAAGTTGAAGTCAAGACTCTGTGCAGGCCAGTCAAGCTCATTCATGTCTTTATGGATTTTGCTTTGTGCACTGGTGCGCAGTCATGTTGGAACTGATGTGCGGACGTTTCTCAGGAGTTGGGCTCTGCCCCTTATTTCCAGTGAAAGGAACTCTTAATGCTTCAGCATGCCAAGACATTTTGGACAATTTCATGCTCCCAACTTTGTGAGAACAGTTTGGGGATGGCCCCTTCCTGTACCAACATGACTGGGGTAAGGATTGTGCAATATAGAGTAACATATGCTTTTTTTCAGCACAACCTAGGCAATGTGATGGAATTAATTTTATTTCATTTTAACCAACTGTATAAACATGTCTGAGCAAAAAAAAATGAAAAAATAGCGTATTTACAGTATGGTTGGTAAAAATAATAGTATTATATAATATACAACATATACGTAGTATAATAGTTGTAAGTATAAGTATAAAGTATAAGTATAAAATATAAATTGTTTTATTATAAAAATATATGACATTTTTGCAACATCATTCCCATATTCCAGTGAAAGGTATGTTTTTAAACGTAATGATAACTTGGGTTCTACTTGACATATCCAAAAACCCAAATGCACAGTTTGATATCTGAATCGTTCTTTGACCAATGTTGTGTCAAACTGTGTATAGTATAAGGTGTGAATGTCTGCTACTGACTCATGAAGTAGAGGGTTTTGCTTTACTGACAATGTGGAAAATCTACCTTATCGAAAAAGAATATCTTGTTGATGTGGCCATGGGAATGAAGCGTGTTGCTGATAATAATGGTGGCCTCTTGAACAAAGTTGCACAGCTCCATCGGAGTGTTAGCCAAAGCATACTTCATATTAATGAACATGACAGTCACAGGCCATATCCTGGATGTGAATTCCGGTGACCGGTCATCATCAAACTAATAAAGGAAACACAGAAATCAATCACTTTCCTGACTGGAAAGTGTCAGTCCGTGCACATTTGGTGCATCAGGCAATATGTTGTCCTGAGCTGCTACCTTGGCCAAGAACTGGCCCTGACCACAGACATGTACTGTGTGATACACTGATTTTGATATATTATCATCAAACATTGTCAACTGTACTTACGTCATGCAGGACTTTCATCATATATTTCTTAAGGAATTCCTGTTTTTCTGTATTAGGCATCGATTGGAACGCTGATCTCCGGCAACCTGAAGAAATTAAACATTGAAACTGTCACAAGGCGCCGGATTTCGCCCACAACATAGCGCCTCTGAAAATAATCAGAATCACTCCGGTTCCAGCTCCGCGCCGCCTCTTGGTTTTTGCCGCCTCAGTCACGGCTCGAGCTCACCTGTTACCGATTTGGAGTGATCAGATCTGCTTATTTAAGACGCTGCTAGACACCCACCCGTTGCCAGATTATTGTGCCGTATTGCCTTTACTCTCATGTTTTGTTTATGTCTGTTTCTCCGGTTACGACCCTGCTTTGCTTCTCGTTTTCGACTCTGTCTTCGCGCTTCGGATTTGACGTTATTTGGAATACCGGCTTTTGACCTACGCTTGCTCTCAACCACGTATCTGTCTGCTCTCGGATTTCACACTGTTGGATTTACCGGTTTTCGACCTTTTGCTCACGTCTGACTATGAGATTGTCTGCCCTGGATATATATATGCTGTCAGCTCTGATCCCTGCTCACGTCTGACTGCATGCTTCAGGATTACTTTTCACAAGGAAGTTACTGACTTTAGCGGATTACTGATCAGCTTCCTCATTGACTCTGTGAGTTCTTCTGGATTACGGGACAAGGCTTCCCCGACGTGGATTTTGGCACCGCCTCCCTACCTCCCCGCCCCGGGACACCCTCTGCTGGCCGTAAGTCTCCTTCCTGATCTCTTTTTCTCATTCTCTGCTATTGGATCTGCGTGTTTCCCTCCTAGTGGAGAGCGTGACAGTATAATCTGACCATTATGGATCTAGCGGAGTTTACCCACTTGAGATCAGCACTGGAAAGTCAGGGAGCGCTCTTGGGTTCACATCAGCGTGACATTCATGAGGTCACCAGTACCCTTAAAACAGTAACCGAAACCCTGACCTCGCTTGCCAACCAAATTCAGCAACTACAAACACCTCCAGCTCCTACCCCAGCCCCTCGCCCCTTGGCAGCCGCAGCTGCCGCACCGCCCCATGAGCCACGCCTGCCTGCCCCGCCTACCTATGATGGGGATCCTAACACCTGCCGTTCTTTCTTGTCTCAGTGTTCTCTAGTTCTCGAGTTACAGGCCTCGTCTTTCCCTACAGAACGAGCTAAGGTGGCATACATTATCACCCTCCTCTCCGGTAGGGCGAGAGAGTGGGGAACCACTATGTGGGATGCCCAATTGCCCTGCTGCTTCACCTATAAAACATTTACTGAAGAAATGAGAAGGGTTTTTGATTGCTCATCCACCGGACGCCTGGCGGCTGGACAGATATTAACTCTTCAACAGGGAACCCGATCTGTCCATGATTATGCCATTGAGTTTCGCACGTTGGCGGCTTCATGTGGCTGGGACGACCAAGCTCTCTTTGACGCATTTTTCCATGGTCTTTCAGATAATGTCAAACACGAACTGTCAGCACGCGAACCACCTTCCAATCAATGAGGTCTTGGAGACCTCAAGACCAGCAGGAGCGCAACCTGAGCCTCTGGCCACCACCACCCGCAGCCTCTACCAGCTTTATGGAGACCCCTCCTGAACCAATGCAGGTGGGCCGGACCCGTATTTCTCCTGAGGAACGACAATGAAGACGGGATAAGGGGGCATGTTTCTACTGTGGCCAGTTGGGTCATTTCTCACGAAACTGCCCGGTAAAAGGCCAGGCCCCTCTGTAATTTTGGGTGCACCGGGGGGCCCGGATCTTAAATCTTTTCCCAACCATCGCTCCTATTTTTCAGTAACCCTGACCCACAATAATCAATCCCATGACACGTATGCCCTGCTGGATTCAGGGCCGACCAAAATCTGATCTGCTCTTCACTGGTGAACCTCCTTGGCATCCTTTCCATGCCCCTGAGTCGCTCACTCACTGTGCAGGCCCACGATGGTTGTTTCCTGTCACTCATCGCACAGAACCAGTAACCTTGCACTTCTCAGGGAACCACTCAGAAGTAATTTCCTTCTTGATTGCTAAGAGCTCCCATGCCCCGCTCGTCTTGGGTCTCCCATGGCTACAGCTACACAATCCCCATGTAGATTGGGTCAATAAGAGAGTTCTGGAATGGAGTACCTCATGTCTGTCATCATGTCTCCGTTCTGCTGTCAAAGGGGCTCCATCCTCTCAGGCTGAGGACCTCTCCAACCTCTCAAACGTCCCAACCGAGATTCACGATCTCTGGAAAGTTTTTAGCAAGTCTCACGCAGTTTCGCTACTTCCCCACCGCCCATATGATTGTGCTATTAACCTTCTTCCTGGTACTACCCCGCCCAGGGGGCGATTATATTCTCTCTCACGCCCAGAGAGGGAGGCCATGGATCAATACATTACGGAATCCCTTGCAGCGGGAATCATTTGTCCCTCCTCTTCTCCAGCAGGCGCGGGGGTTCTTCTTCGTCGAGAAGAAAGACAAATTTTTACGACCCTGCATTGACTATAGGGGGCTCAACGAGATTACTGTAAAAAAACGCTACCCACTCCCTCTCATGTCCTCAGCCTTCGAGTTACTCCACGATGAACGTGTTTTTACTAAGTTAGACCTTCGAAATGCCCTCTCTAGACAGTTCTCCCTCCCTATGGATTCTCCGACCCAAGAAACCATTCTCCCTCCACATTGCCTGATGGCTGACACTCGTTTGGAAATAGAGAACCAGGTACTACGCGCGCTTAAATATGAACCAGGTCCAAGCAACGTCCCCCCGAACCGACTCTTCGTCCCAAGCCCTCTCCGTCCTGCTGTATTAAACTGAGCCCACAGCTCCAAGTTGGCATGCCATCCGGGCGTAGCCCGCACTCTATTTCTCACTAAACAACGTTTCTGGTGGTCAACCATCAAGGAGGATGTTCAGGGCTTTGTAGCGTCATGCGAAACTTGTTCCAGGAATAAGGCCACTAATCGCCCCCCGGAGGGCCTTCTCAGACCACTCCCTATCCCTCATCGCCCATGGTCACACATCTCCCACGATTTTGTTACAGGATTACCACCCTCAGACAATAATACCTGCATCATGAAAGTTGTGGACCGATTCTCCAAATCCGCTCACTTCATCTAGCTCCCCAAACTCCCTTCAGCATAAGAAACAGCCGAACTCCTGGTGTCCCATGTTTTCCGACTCCACGGTCTTCCTTCAGACATCGTCTCAGACAGGGGCCCTCAGTTTTCCTCACAATTCTGGAAAGCCTTCTGCAAGCTCATTGGTGCCACACCCAGCCTATCCTCTGGCTTCCACCCCCAGAGCAACGGACAGACGGAAAGGATCAACCAGGAACTAGAGAAGTCTCTTAGATGTATGGCGTCACGGGACACGGCCTCATAGAATAGATCTCTCCCGTGGGTAGAATACGCCCACAACTCGCTCCCCACGTCCTCCACCGGAATGTCACCTTTTCAATGCTGTCTGGGATACCAACCGCCTCTGTTCCCTGCTCAAGAGGAGGAAGTCGCAGTACATTCTGCCCAAGTGTTCGTCCGGCGCTGTAAGAGGATGTGGCAGCAGGCCCGCTCCCAATTGCTGTGCTCAGTAAACATTTTCCGATGTAAAGCCAACCGCCACCGCTCTGCAGCCCCCCGATATCGCATTGGCCAAAGAGTAATGTTATCCACCTGCGACTTACCCTTAAAGACCACATCAAAGAAACTGTCTCCCAGGTTTATTGGGCCCTTCTCCATCTCCCGGGTGATCAACCCCTGCCATTATCCATGCGCCCGATCAACCCCACCTTCCATGTGTCTCAGAATCGACGACTGGTCTCCTGTCCATTATCCCCCCCCTCCCCCCCCATCTCATCGAGGGGGGGGGAAGCATTCACTGTCCGTAAGCTCCTTAAGTCCCGCCGCCGGGGACGCGGACTACAATACCTAGTGGACTGGGAGGGATACGGACCCAAAGAGAGAAGCTGGATACCTGCCAGATTTATCCTCGACAAATCCCTCATAACTGAGTTCCATAGCCTCAACCCAGAGGCCCCGTCTAGAACGCCCAGTGGCGTCCATAGGGGGGAGGGTACCGTCACAACGCGCCGGATTTCGCCCACAACATAGCGTCTCTGAAAATAATCAGAATCACTCCGGTTCCAGCTCCGTGCCGCCTCTTGGTTTTTGCCGCCTCAGTCACGGCTCGAGCTCACCTGTTACCGATTTGGAGTGATCAGATCTGCTTATTTAAGACGCTGCTAGACACCCACCCATTGCCAGATTATTGTGCCGTATTGCCTTTACTCTCGCGTTTTGTTTATGTGTCAGTTTCTCCGGTTACGACCCCGCTTTGCTTCTTGTTTCCGACTCTGTCTTCACGCTTTGGATTTGACCTTATTTGGAATACCGGCTTTTGACCTACGCTTGCTCTCGACCACATATCTGTCTGCTCTCGGATTTCACACTGTTGGATTTACCAGTTTTCGACCTTTTGCTCACGTCTGACTACGAGATTGTCTGCCCTGGATATATATATATATATGCTGTCAGCTCTGATCTCTGCTCACGTTTGACTGCATGCTTCAGGATTACTTTTCACAAGGAAGTTACTGACTTTAGCGGATTACTGATCAGCTTCCTCATTGACTCCGTGAGTTCTTCTGGATTACGGGACAAGGTTTCCCCGATGTGGATTTTGGCACTGCCTCCCTACCTACCCGCGCCGAGACGCCCTCTGCTGGCCGTAAGTCTCCTTCCTGATCTCTCTCTCTCATTCTCTGCTATTGGATCTGCGTGTTTCCCTCCTAGTGGAGAGCGTGACAGAAACTAGCGGATGTATGGAAAATTTAAACATAGGTACTAAAAGCTATGTAAAATTTATCTTTACCTTTCGCAGAGATTTCATTGTCCTTGCTCAGCATCTGATGGTACATTTCCACTGAGAACTTTGGCTCCTTCTTGATATAGTCTATCTGTTTCAACATTTGAATCAAGAAAAAAAGCTTACAAAAAGGTATGTAGTTAATCCAGGTGGAGTAGGTGGACAGGTGAGGCTTAAAAACCAACCTTGACAGCTTTTTTATTCTCAATACGTTCAATGACCAAGTTCTCTTGTGTGCAGATCCTCCATGTTTTATGTGAAAGGATAACATCCCCAGCATTTGCCAGAGGCTCAGCCAATCGCACCTCATTCAGAGCTGGGCCAGTGATGACATAAAAACGCCTTGATTTCTCACCCACTATTATTTTAGTGAGTTTCCCAGCTGATATGGCTGCCGCACGGACAAAAAAGCACAAGTAGGGTTCATCATATAAAAACACACAGGCACTATAAAACACTGTAATGATGTGACAAGCACGCATGTCGAAATAAACATAAGTACCTATTTTGACCCGTAGCTCACAGTCATATTTCATCTCCTGAATGCCAAACTCCTTCTGAATTTTCAAGGCACATTTGATAGCCAGAAATATCACATCACTTGTCCGCATTCCCTTGACCAACCACTGAGCCAGAATCGAATCACCTGAAGAGAGAATTATGGAAAAAAATCCATGTACTGGCTTGTGTTAAAACTTTTTCCTCTAAGGTTGGGGGACAAAAATTGAAGGACATTACCTGCATAATTCAGAATGTCACCACCTTCCTCAAGGATACCTGTAGTGTATTTGACATAAACATTAATTTTCTGTTTAAAGTCTAGTAATTAATTGAGTTCAGTTAACAGAAAGATACCCAATAAAGGAACTTACATTCAACCAGTTTACTGATATACGAGTTAAGTCCATTAGTCAACTCGTTTACCCCAAGCCCTTGCTTATGCATTACTGTGTACTTTTCTGTTAAGGCGGTGAATCCTTTAAAAAACAAAAAAAAGTGAAATGAAAACAGCATGAATAATAACGGAAAAGGCAAAACAAAATCTATTCTAAATTTACAAAATATGAAGATAGCTGGATTTTTTTGGTTTATATAGTTATAGTTTTATATGTAAGCTATATATATATAGATAGATATCATGTATGTATTATTATGCACAAAATCATTAAATATTTCCAAACATACCATTAACATTTATAAATAAATAACATTACAGAAGAATATTTGCAAGATTTTAAAGAAAGCAACACAACATGACATAAAGAAAGCAAACAGACCAGTTTAGCAAAGGAACTCATGTTCTCCAGCATGCTCAGTAAAACCTCCACTTGCTTATTTGTAAAACTGCACAAATCTGTATCTCACACTGCTGATTATTTTCAAGCAAAGAGTTTTCAACACAAATATCGACTTTTATTTGATTAATCTTTAGGACATTATTTAGAAGTTTATTTTGTTCAGAAATGTTTTCAAAGGCATCTTCGCTTATTTCATTTTTTTGTGCCAAAGTCTTTTGTACAGTATTGTAAGCAAAATGGCTATTAGGTTTTAATGAGCATGCTGGAGAACATATAAGAGATCTTATGATAACTTTGTCACACTTGCTCTTTTCTATTTTCATGCACAACCCAGGAGCTTACATTAGGGTTTGTTTGTTTCCATCTGAAATCTGGTCTGCCATTTAACATGTTGCTTTTTCACAGGCATGCAAATATTCTTCTGTAATATTATTTATTTATTTATTCATTCATTCATTCATTCATTCATTTTTAAGTTATGTTTGTAAACACTGAATTTATTTACATAATAATGCTGTGATAAATGTGTCATGATAAATATATGTAATTAAAATTATACTAAAGATAATATGGTGCATAAGATGTTTGCACAGTACTGTATATAATATCTAATACTGTATATATAATAACTGTAAATACTGTATATAATAACTAATATTACATTATATGAGGAAGGTTTCTTTTAAGAATTACCTTTTTTTTCTGATGTTGATATTTCTATTTGTAAAATAATGCAATGAAAAACAATGTGGTTGTTTGTAAGTTTGCCTTACATTATTATTACTAACTAATTATTCATCCAGCCTGGATTGGAGTGAAAATCCATCACATGGCACATGCACGCACACACACATACACTACTTTCAATTTGGAAAGGCTAAATGAGTTTTTGGATTGTAAGGGGAATCCGGGGTACCTGGTTAAAACTCATTGAGCACGTGGAGAACATGCAAACTTCAGACACTCAAAAAGAAGATGAGATTCGAACCCAACCCTGGATGAGCAGGGCAACAGTGCTGTCCATAAACCACCATAACAAAATGACAGCTCCCTTTTAAATAAGTAATATATTAATTTACCAAGCTAGTAAGAAAATCTGAAACATTGTTTCCCATTCTAAAAATAAATGTAACAAATGCCCCTTTGATGTTTGTCGTTGTTTTATTGGGCATCGTACCTGATATATCTAAGAAGAGTAGAACTCCATTGTATGGTTCGGCAGAAGGAACCTTCTCCGCTGTAAAGTCGCTGTTGAGGACAGCATCAGGCACTTGTGCTTGTGCGGTTAGGTTACATGACACTTTCGAAAACGTTAAGCCACTCATTACGATCGCGCGTCGTTACAGCCGAGTCAGTAAACCGCAGCTCAATAGCGCTCGATTGTGACGCTACACAGAGACGCGCGCGCGCATACTCACAAGAACAGGATTTGAATTCTGTTGGATTTAGTGCTTTTCACAATGCTAAAGCAGCTTTACAAAATCAAAAGAAGGTTAGGGAAACGAGTATGAAATGTGTGCCGCAGTAGATTTCTACTTGCACTTCACCCTTTTGACCAGTAGATGCCACTAGTGTGCACTGTGCTGAAACTCCGTTCAGCGTTGTAATGTCGTTACTTTTCTTTTTTCCAGTCAGTTGAAACGAAAGCATTATTGTTCTATCACCATAATTGATACCATACTGTGGAAAACATTCTTCTCTTTCTCCGCAATGCTTTAATTTGAATTTAACCCGGAAACTACGCTAAGTAAAAAATAATAATAATGATAATACATTAGCCAACGGGGTTCAAGTGCGCCAATAAGGTCTCGATATACTCAGTCTGCGTCTAGCTGCGCTGCGACCAATCAGAATAGTTGTTATTCAGCTGTCTTGCGCATGCGTGCAATGCACGCGCGTTCATGTGGTTCCTACGTCGCTCCGGTGGAGGTCACAGTGAACCGTCAGCCGCTCGGTGAGTTCTCACGTTGCGCCAGAACAAACAGCTTTTTGTCTTATATAACATTATAAAAAAGTTTGTTCTTTGTAGCATGTTGGATATCATCATAATACAAATAGGCTCTGCTGTTAGGAATAAACAGATTAAGATTTTATGTCCTAAAACGGTGCATGTGTAAGGTTAGCAAAGTTCGGCTAGTTACATGTCAGGCAGACTAGCCTGCGTCAGATGGCTCAAGGTTTTAACCGCAGCTGAAAATCATTAATATAATTAATTTTTAAAAATTGCATACTCTTTAATATTGTGCAGCTTAAGTTTGTTTTCTGATTGAAAATAAATGTAGGCTTCGAGTTTAGTCGAATTGGCCTTGTTGATGGTGCTCACTTTTTACTACACAAACCCTTGGTTAATTTTCATACAAGTTGACAGAATTTGATCAGATGGGTGGCTCGATACGTTATATAGCCAAAAGCATTCGCTAGCTTGCCTTCCCATGCATATGAACTTGGGTAACATCCATAGTGTTTAGTATGGATTTAACCCTTTGCAGCTATAACAGCTTTAAATCTTCTGTGAAGGCTTTCCACAAGGTTTAGGAGTGTGTTTATGGGAATTTTTGACCATTCTTCCAGAAGCGCATTTATGAGGTCAGACACTGATGTTGGGCGAGAAGGCCTGGATCACAGTCTCCACTCTTATTCATCTCAAAGGTGTTCTATCGGGTTGAGGTCAGGACTACAGGCTAGTCAAGTTCTTCCACACCAAACTCACCCATCCATGTTTTTCTTGATTTTGCTTTGTGCACTGGTGCGCAGTGTGATTTTGGAAATGGTGTGGGGTTGTTTATCAGGAGTTGAGCTCGGCCTCTTAATTCATAAAGGAACTCTGAATGCTTCAGCACAACACAGGACAATTTTATGCTCCCAACTTTGTGCGAACATTTTGGGGACGACCCCTTCCTGTTCTGACCGCAACCCGGTAGTACACCTCGGGAAGAATTAGAGCGGAGACTGCGAGCCTTCACGTCCAACATCAGTGTCAGACGTCACAAATGCACTTCTTGAAGAATGGTCAGAAATTCTTATGAACACACTCCGAAGCCTTGTGGAAAATTCTTTCTAAGCCTGGAAAGAGTTGAGGCTGGTATAGCTGCAGGGTGTGGGCCAACATCACTATGGATTAAGAATTGGATGTTACTCAAGTATGTTATTTCATATGCATGTGAAGGCAGGTGAGTGAATACTATTGCCAAAATAATATTGATGGTTGGATGGATAGATAGATAAGACAGGCTTTATGCTCCTTACAGTCTCATTACTGTATAGAAATATTCTATGTTGTATCCAATTTTGTACAAATGTGTGGGGAAAATAAACGCTTTTGTTTTTTACAGGACCCTGAGTCTCTGTTGCCATGGCAAAGCTGTTCGAGACCATTGGAAAGTTGGGATTGGCTTTGGCCATCGGAGGAGGTGTGGTTAACTCTGCCCTATACAATGGTGAGAATGTTGAGCAAGTTAAATAATTATAATTGAATATAATAACCCTACAGAGTCTAGACCTGACAAACCCATATCATAACACTGCCTCCAGAGGCATATACATTAGGCTCTATGCGTGATGGGTTCACCTTCTTACCCTGACAAAAATCATGTTTTATGGATGTATTTATTTAGAATAATTTTTTTTTAAATTACCCTAATGTGACACACGACCTATTTTTTGTTTTGGATTGACTGACCACACAAATCTAACCTAAAATGTTTTTTTTTTTTTTAGATCAGATGTAAGTCACTTTTATGTATGGTTCTGTACAAATACACACACTTCCAGTCAAAAAACACTTTCGAATTCCATGATTTTTATTTATTTCTACATTGTAAAACAATGTTTAAGATGTTCAACATGTGCACCTTATGTATTTTGCCCTTTCTAAGTTGATATTAGGATGTGTATGCTCTGTGAAGCCTTCATAATGGCTCTAATCTGAGGTGCTGTTAATTGGTGATTTTTAAATGTTCTTCTCCTTTGCAGCAGAGGTTAGTTTTGGTCTTGCTTTCCTGGCATGGTCTTTGAGAGCCAGTTTCATTATAATGCTTGAAGGGGAAGTAAATAGTCGTTCGCAGTTTTTAAATAGAAAGTATACAACAAAATTTGGACGATTTTAAGTTACCAATACATTTTAAATACTTTGACTTTTGCGACCTTAAAAGAAGACAAAGACATGAAGATATCTTTCAGAGGAACCAGAACATTGATGCGTTAACCTTTTCATTAAACTATAATTTTATTAACGGTACAGAACGGTACCAATTGGAGGAAGGCGTAAAATCACATGATACAGTTGTGGCGAAAGAAATAAAACATGCCAACGGACAGAAATAATACGTCCTCCTCAAGGCCTGTCTGACAAATGTTTATGTGGTGCCTTTTTGTGCACAAGCTCAGACCACTCGTGACAGATGATGTAAGCAAGTGGTTGAATTTTATAAGTGCAGGATTTTCATTACAATGAAGTGTGTGTGTGTGTGTGTGTGTGTGTATATAATATATATATATATATATATAGATAGATAGATAGATAGATAAGTTCCATATATTTTTTAAAAAAAAAAGTTCCTTTTTTTTGCGCCATTTTTAAGCCAGTCCTGATTCAAATTCAAATTTTATTCGCCAGTTGACTTTAATGCAAGCATTTCGTTCATAACATTTCATTGTTCATTGGCTGACATTTTTCCTGTAAATACTAAAATAAAAATTTCAATATTTCAAAATTTCAATATTTTTATTTTCCACTTGTACAATTACAATTTTTCATTGCAATATTTTCCATTTGTACACTTAATGTAAAGTATAATGTATAGTCTTTACTTACTTACATTTTATATTTTATATTTTATTAAATTTTATTCTCTTAGGTCAGGGCAGTTGCCTAAGCATTTCACTGCATATCGTACTGTGTAGGATTGTGTATGTGACAAATAAAATTTGAATTTGATTTACTATTCCTCCATCTGAAATTGTAACCTTGAAACGTGGTAGTTAGACAGAGATACAAAGTGATGGGTATTTATTATATTTATTGTTATTAATGCACTAAATACCAAACCTTGCAATCGCACTCATGATTTGTTACATATTACAATATTTTACAGTGTGCTGATTTATAAGAACAACATAATGATTCAGCTTTACTTAGAACACACAGCAGCTTCTTGATGAGTTGATGATTTTGATTTTAGAATTCGGTTGTTTTATGGTATATTTCTTCTCTGTCTGTTCTGCAGTCGATGCTGGCCACAGGGCAGTCATCTTCGACCGCTTTAGAGGAGTTCAGGATGTCGTGGTTGGAGAAGGAACACACTTTTTGATTCCTTGGGTACAGAAACCCATCATCTTTGACTGCAGGTCCCGACCTCGCAATGTTCCTGTCATCACTGGAAGCAAAGGTAAGTGCTGTCCGAAGTCAAACTGACTATCATCTTAACATGAAGGAGTCTGGTCATGATCATGACATTCCAGTAAATAAAAAAAATTGAGGATCTGTTTTAAGACGGCTCAGTATTCTGCAAAATTGTGTAATCATAAATGTACATGAACAATATGGGTTGGTCTATATAATAATAGTGTTGTGTCTATAATTCTGTTTTAAAACTAAAAAACATACTGTATTATTTCTCCCGTTCTGTTTGTCAGATCTGCAGAATGTGAACATCACTCTGAGAATATTGTTCAGGCCTGTAGCAGGTCAGCTACCCAGGATCTTCACCAGCATCGGTGAGGACTACGATGAAAGAGTGCTTCCTTCCATCACCACGGAAGTGCTGAAGTCTGTTGTGGTGAGTAGCATTACTGTATGTATAGAAAAATCTTTTTTTTTTTTAATATAATGTGTAGAATGAACCTATTGTGCATTTCTAGGCCAGGTTCGATGCCGGAGAACTGATCACTCAGAGAGAACTCGTGTCCAGTCAGGTCAGTGAAGATCTGACAGAGAGAGCGTCCACCTTCGGCCTCATCCTCGATGACGTCTCGCTGGTAAACCCCTCTTCCTCTGCCTTTGTCTCGTCAATTTTCTTTCTATGTTAAACATGTTATTTTTATTTTTGTTCTCCAGATGTCATAATGTAACTTTTACATTAATCTCTGTAGACACATCTGACATTCGGAAAAGAGTTCACAGAGGCTGTAGAAATGAAGCAGGTGGCCCAACAGGAAGCCGAAAGAGCAAGGTTCATTGTAGAGAAAGTAAGTGAAAGAGTAAAAAATGTACCATAAGATGTGCAAGAGCGAGTATTAGTTTCGTTTTTCACCAACCTGAGAGATAACAGAAAAAAGCAGCTGTTTTTTCATCCTGCAAAGAATTTCACAAGCTCATGCTCGAGTATTTTTATTTTTAGCATCAAAATGAGGAAAATAAGACTGATTAATCTAATTAAGACATTATTTTTTGTTTCAGTGTGAAGAACAGTGCACATGGTAGCCTGATTATCATAAAAACCCTAAGCCATCACTGCATTTTACACTGCAAATTGTATTAGTACTTAGAATATCCTTGCCTAAAATAGGTTAAGTTGGTTGAGTCTATTTGAGAGAGCCTATGAACTTAGTATACTTTAATATAAACTAAACTAAATAATAATTGAATTTAGTTTTTGGTGATGAGCTCAGACTTTGCTGTAGGTAGGAGAAATAAAACAGCTTGTAATGTGTCTATAATCAGTATATAATTTTCGAAAAAATAAAATTGTGTGTGTAGGCAGAACAGCAGAAGCAGGCAGCCATTATCTCTGCAGAAGGTGATTCTCAGGCTGCGCTGCTCATCGCCAACTCTCTGGCCGTGGCGGGAGACGGACTGGTAGAGCTGAGGAAGCTGGAGGCAGCCGAGGACATCGCCTTCCAGCTCAGCCGCTCACGCAACGTCACCTACCTGCCCCCGGGTCAGGGCACACTGCTACAACTGCCCCAGTGAGGATCGTACACGCGAACAAACACGAACCCACACACTTCATTCAGTGCACTTCCCCTTCTAGGATAACATGATGAAGTCATGGAAGGGAGAAAGAGGAGCAGCTGAAGAGCCTACTCATGATGTATTTAAAGATGGCCGGTTCTCCTCTCTGTGTTATCTGTCACACTCTTTCTCACTCTCTCTTTCACACTCTATTGCTAAAGTTATGGACTGGAGATGTTCCACCAGTGAAATGGAGACAGAGATTGGATCGGGAACACAGCATCTTAGTAGTGTGTGCGTTTGTGTTAATGAAATACAACTTTATGTTAAATATGTATTAATGGATTAAAGAGTCTGAGACAAAAAAATCTCCCCAAAACAGCACTGGAGTGTTTAGACAAAAGTCAAATGCAGTTAATAGTGGGCGAATTCTGTTCATGTGTTAGTCTCACTCTCTGTTCCTGTTAGCCTTGCTGTTTTTTGTTGGTGTTATTTTCTGACTGTGTGGCAGAAAGCACACACGTGCATTCCCAGAAGTCACAAATTAGTAAAGTAGTCATTTCTACTGAAATGTAATTATGCTGTTTGAATCTCAATAAACTACAAACAAACATTGGTACATTATAATGGAGGAATTCTTTATCTGAACACACATCAGGTAATATTTGTTATTTGCATGGATTTGGCAAATTCTCTGTGTCAGTTTGGGGCGGGAGGGAGTGACGAGGAAAACCAGTATTTTAAAGTCCAAAGATAAACCAGATGAGCATGTTGTTCTCAAAACCTTTTGGATTGAAAGCAATTTCATTCCAAAAGCTAAACGCTTGAGTAACATGATTCCACTACAAAACAGCGAATACATGGAAAGTTTGTGCTTTTATAAAAACGTCATAAAATTGTATTATTCTACTACTGAAGTGCCTCCTAGAGTATTCAATCATTTATTTTCAGTAAGCATCTATTTATTCTGCTCAGGATTGAGGTGTATGCGGAGCCTGTTCACCCTGTGTGTATACACCTGGAATAAAACACCAGTTGATTGTAGGCCACTATATGTGCACAAACATTTTACATTTAAAAGCATATTAATAGATAAACAACCTAGAGCATAATTTTGAGAGGAGGAAGAGAAAAAAAAAACTGAACACTGAGGAAACCCAGATGGACATGAACATGTGAAACTTTATGCGGAGTGTGATCCAAGTTCAGATCAAAGCTGGGACTTTGGAGCTTCGAGGTAGCAGCCTTCGTTAAACTCTAACATGACAACACAAAGTTAATTGTTTGCTAAAAGTCTAAATATTGTCCGGTCCATGAATTTTTAGACAGTGGAAATATGGATATTTTTGCTGTCTATCACAGTATATTAGAGTTGGAATGGAATATTTCCAACTCCAGATTTTCAGCGTACGTTTGTGTGTATTTAAATCTATATTTGGATGAAATGGATAAAGAAATTCAATTGATAAATTATCAATTCTATCAGTTAAATTGCAGTTTTTAACACTTGGTGTCAATCCTCTGGCTGAGGTTTGAAACTGTACTCTGGTCGAGTCTTCAGTTGATTGTTGACTTTGACAGAGATACACCTACAGGTATCTCCTGGAGAACTGATACTTAAGGGGTTTTTCTTTACCATCAATTCCTTCATTTTTAAATACAAAATTTATCAGTTTAAATCTTTTGGTGAATTTTTAAAAAGGTACCAAACTTTCACATGTATTGTTAGCACCACTGTGATTGGAATTGGTTTAATTTTTCAGCCTATTGATGGATTGCTTTATTGGTAGAGACAGGAATCTTTCAATGTAAAGTGCAGGTTAATTTGTTTTGATTTTTACTTTATATATTGTATTAATTATTTTTCTGTAATTTTTTTATTTTTTTATTTTTTTGGCTGTGGAACAAATTATTTGGGGTTTCATTATTTCTTATGGGAAGATTTGATTTGGTTTACGAGTGTTTTTGGAATACGAGCCCACTTCCAGAATGAATTATGCTCGTAATCCAAGGTTCCACTGTACTCTAAATTTAAGCTAAAAGTCTGCATTTTAATTTATGTTTAAGTGTCTGAATACTTATGGACAGGACTAGCTAGTGTTTACTTGACAAGTTTTATATTAATTTAGTCATGTGGTCTGTTCCTGTCAATAGTTTGTGTAGTATGTACTGTATTTACCTCACTTAAACTTAAACGCTGAAGGCTTTTTCCCCCACAAACAGTGGGCATCAGAAAGTTTAGAAATATAATTTTCGTTTTTACTTCCTAAAACATATCAGGTTCAATATTTACTTATTTATTGATATTTTAAAATTAAGTCTATATGTTGAAATAACCTTACAAACCTAAACAAAACTAAGCTAGCGGCTACTATTGACGCTATACAGCAGGCGCCATTTTAACCCACTTAACTTTACGATGAGAAAAAGTCTGCCTTAAGGTTTGACGCTGGTTATAAGTTGTTCATCCATGTAATGTGGCACTTTAACTCATTTTGTTCACTTATGGGTTTTTACTGAACATTTTCATCTACATCCACTAGATGTCCTAAGCATCCATCTGTTGTACAATGTCAGTCTTTCAAATACACAAAGTCTCTTAAATGACATTTTGCATACTATTGTAGTTATAATCAGCATGTTTCCATGATGACATGATTCTTCCATCATATATTTTGATCAACCCAACTAATTTTCTAGACCTACAAATACAAAAACTGAAGTGTCATTTTTTTTTTTTTTTGCTATTGCAATATTTCTCATGATACTTATTTTCAGGGTTTATGTTTTACATATATTTAAAAAAGTGTTGTGTTTTTTCATGAAGTAAACTTCAGATTCATTTGCATACTTTTAACAATACTACTGTGGCGTAGTGTGTCGCCTTGCTTCTCCAAGGTCCAGGTTTGATTCCCACCTTGGGGTCTGCGTGTGCGTGGAGTTTGCATCTTCTCCCCTTGGTGGGTTTTGTCTGGGTTGTGCATCTTGGTCTTTATGAATACAGTAGCAGTTATTATTAGGGCTGCACAATTTGTTTTTAAAAAATGACATTACTTATACACATATTGCGATTGTGCAATTTTTATTTATTAAATGTACCATTTTTTTTTGTCATTTATCTAGGCTAAAAGTGAATAATGTCAAAAATGATCTCAATAAGAGGTGGTATTGATTTATCACCTCAGACGTATTAATAAAATAAACAAATACTTATATTATACACAAACTCTACACTGAATATGCATATACTGACTATGTATATGTTAACTATAAAAATGTGCAGCCTTTTGCTATTAAACAGTTGCACAGGTCCGTATTATGATTTACAGTAAATCTTGTGCAGCACAAGTTTACAGTATACAGACGTTTATCCACTTAGATTGTATAAGCAAAGCCTATACTGAACCCGTGCTATTCTAGTATAGTGTTCTGTATTGCTTTTCACTTATCTTAAGAATATGATGTCAAAAGTAATACAAAATTAGATTTTTGTAAAATGTATGATTTCTTGTCAAGCTTTGATCTGCCTCCAGACAGAGCATTCAGAATACTGTAACAGCAAGAAGCAAATTAAAATCTGGTATCCTCACATTACAGTTCTCAATGTTCTATGCATCACATTATCATGGTTCAAAATTTGACACCCACATGCCAACTCAGTCCCCTATTTCTTTCACAGAGATTTAAAGTCCTGTTTATTCAGACAGGTGTCTCTTTGTATAAGTAGTAACTTCAATCAGAATTTATTCTTGTCTTCTTAGTTACCAATTAGATGAACTCAGCAGGAAAAAAAAAAGATTATTAAATCTACCTCATGTCAACATAATTTCTTCATTTTGTGTCTACATTTTCAATTCACTTTGCTTGCTTTCATTGACAATATAATGATGGAAATTGTAGGCTAAACCTACGCAAGGCATGCAGAAAGGAGAATGAAAAAAGAAAAGAACTCAACACTACATAACCAAAACAGGAACACAATTAAGAACACTTCCTATGTACATTATTCACATCATCATTCACATATCAGCCATATCATTCCAATGCAAAGCATTATGCCCACTATTGTGTCAGATCCTCTATGCCACCGGGACAGCTCTGGCCCCTCAGGGCATGACTTTACAAGACCTTTGGGGGTGTGTTGTGTCTGGCGCAAGGACGTTTGGTGCTGTGGGTTTCAGAGTGGGGCAATTTTAATGTTTTAATGTTATGTCGTGCTTATGGCTGATCAGTGTATTTGTGTGTAAAAACCAATACCATCCATACTTTCTGTCTGTCGATATACAGTATACATTCAGTTTATCTATATTTTAGTCAGCCAAAAATATATACACACTTCAGGGAGGTAAAAGGTGAATATTATATTAATATAATATTAATAAGATTATCATATTATTATCTAAATATTTTAACACACACACACACATATATATATATATATATATACAGTACAGACCAAAAGTTCGGACACACCTTCTCATTCAAAGAGTTTTCTTTATTGTGTTCTTCAGCCCAAACGCGTCTCTTCTGCTTGTTGTCTGTCCTTAGCAGTGGTTTCCTAGCAGATATTCTACCATGAAGGCCTGATTCACACAGTCTCCTCTTAACAGTTGTTCTAGAGATGTGTCTGCTGCTAGAACTCTGTGTGGCATTGACCTGCTCTCTGATCTGAGCTGCTGTTAACCTGCGATTTCTGAGGCTGGTGACTCGGATGAACTTATCCTCCACAGCAGAGGTGACTCTCGGTCTTCCTTTCCTGGGGCGGTCCGCATGTGAGCCAGTTTCTTTGTAGCGCCTGATGGTTTTTGTGACTGCACTTTCAACGTTTTCCCAATTTTTCTAACTGACTGACCTTCATTTCTTAAAGTAATTTTTTTTTCACTTACAGTCAGCCCAAAAAAATGAGGAAAAGAAATATATACAGTATATACACACGTGGACAAAATTGTTGGTACCCTTCGGTCAATGAAAGAAAAACTCACAATGGTCACAGAAATAACTTTAATCTGACAAAAGTAATAATAAATAAGAATTCTATGAATGTTAACCAATGAAAATCAGACATTGCTTTTCAACCATGCTTCAACGGAATTATTTTAAAAAATGAACTCTTGGAACAGGCCGGGACAAAAATGATGGTACCCCTAATTTAATAGTTTGTTGCACAACCTTTAGAGGCAATCACTGCAATCAAACGATTCCTGTAACTGTCAATGAGACTTCTGCACCTCTCTGCAGGTATTTTGGCCCACTCCTCATGAGCAAGCTACTCCAGTTGTTTCCGGTTTGAAGGGTGCCTTTTCCAGACAGCATGTTTCAGCTCCTTCCAAAGATGCTCAATAGGATTGAGGTCAGGGCTCATAGAAGGCCACTTTAGAATAGTCCAATGTTTTGCTCTTAGCCATTCTTGGGTGTTTTTAGCTGTGTTTTGGGTCATTGTCCTGTTGCAAGACCCATGACCTGCGAATGAGACCCAGCTTTCTGACACTGGCCAGCACATTTCTCTCTAGAATCCCTTGATAGTCTTGAGATTTCATTGTACCCTGCACAGATTCAAGACACCCTGTGCCAGATGCAGCAAAGCAGCCCCAGAACATAACAGAGCCTCCTCCATGTTTCACAGTAGGGACAGTGTTCTTTTCTTGATATGCTTCAAGTATAATTAGCAAAATTTGCCTTGGCAAAAAGTTCAATTTTTGTCTCATCTGTCCATAGGACATTCTCCCAGAAGCTTTGTGGCTTGTCAACATGTAATTTGGCATATTCCAGTCTGGCTTTTTTATGATTTGTTTTCAACAATGGTGTCCTCCTTGGTCGTCTCCCATGTAGTCCACTTTGGCTCAAACAACGACGGATGGTGCGATCTGACACTGATGTTCTTTGAGCATGAAGTTCACCTTGGATCTCTTTAGAAGTCTTTCTGGGCTCTTTTGTTACCATTCGGATTATCCGTCTCTTTGATTTGTCATCAATTTTCCTCCTGCGGCCACGTCCAGGGAGGTTGACTACAGTCCCATGGATCTTAAATGTCTGAATAATATGTGCAACTGTAGTCACAGGAACATCTAGCTGCTTGGAAATGGTCTTATAGCCTTTACCTTTAACATGCTTGTCTATAATTTTCTTTCGAATCTCCTGAGACAACTCTTTCCTTCGCTTCCTCTGGTCCATGTTGAGTGTGGTACATACCATGTCACCAAACAACACAGTGACTACCTGGAGCCCTATATATAGGCCCACTGACTGATTATAAGATTGTAGACACCTGTGATGCTAATTAGTGGACACACCTTGAATTAACATGTCCCTTTGGTCACATTATTTTCAGTATTTTCTAGGGGTACCATCATTTTTGTCCAGGCCTGTTCCATGAGTTTATTTTTTTAAATAATTCTGTTGAAGCATGTTTGAAAAGCAATGTCTGACTTTCATTGGTTAACATTCATAGATTTTTTTTTTATTATTACTTTTGTCAGATTAAAGTTATTTATGTGACCATTGTGAGTTTTTCTTTCATTGACCGAAGGGTACCAACAATTTTGTCCACGTGTATATATATATATATATATATATATATATATATATAATACATCTACAGTATATATACTGTGTATATATGCACAGTAAAAACAAATAAGCAATCTCTGTAATATTTTTATGTAATTGTATGAACCCCTTTTCATGTACTATAAATTACATAAATAATGTCTAAAGCCTATAAAATAGTTTTGCATTCATACCAAAATGCAGCAGTTATTTTTTTTTATATCACAGACAAAAAAAGAGCATATTATGAGATTTTTAAAGAATATTTCATCTGTCACCCGGAATATTTATTTTAATGTTTTTGAAGCATCTGCACACTTAAATTATTTTTAAGCATAAAGTTTTGTGAGGCCACTGTTTTTATGCACCAAGTTCGCTCACTCATCGTCTATACCGCTTTATCATGCATACAGAGTCCCAGGAGGCCTGGAGCCTATCCCAGGAGATGAGGCAGGATGCACCCTGGACAGAGTGCCAATCCATCACTGGGCACACGCGTACCCACACTCACACGCTTCTTCACACACTATGGGCAATTTGGGAACACCAATTAACCTAATCTGCATGTCTTTGGACTGTGGGAGGAAACCGGAGTACCTGGAGGAAACCAACCAAGCACAAGGAGAACATGCAAACTCCATGCAAACAGACCCTGCGGGAATCGAACTCGCACTCTGGAGTGAACCATGGTTATGGAAATTAATTTCACTTTTTTTTTTTTTTTTTTTAGGTTAAAATAGTTTTCTGTCATTTTAAAGCATATTGAGTGTGTTTATCATTGGAAAGGTCATGAAGGGCCATGAAACTTAATGCATGGACAGAGAGACTGTTGGCACTGAAGACGAGCACGAGACTGAGGTCGGACAGCCACGTAGCGAGAGCGCTGCAGGAAATCCAGCTCTTGCCAGGTAGACGCTGGAGGGCGGTAGTTACAGTGCAACACCGCATAACATGTAAGCAGCTCCAATAAACAAACAAACAAATAAAACATATATATATACATACGTGCATCATAACGCCGGGATGATTATTTTTTACTTTTTTTTTTTCCCCCCAAACCATACTGATTTCCCAGACGATTCTCGTGCTTCGCGCTCTGCGACGCCAGAGTGCTCGCGCTGACCTAGAGGGGGCGCTCGCGCTCCGGTTGAGTAGTCCAAGCGGAGACTGGAGCTCGCGCACAACTTCTATCTATGTTTGCAGTTATTTACTATATATATATATATAATAATAAATAATAATAACAATAATAATAATAATGCCGACACTCGTTTATCTACCGCGGAACTGGACGAGGAGCTGCCAAGGTATGACGCTGTCACAACCTCAACACTGCTCCTTTTTTTTTTTTTTTTTGAGTTGTCACAATCTGCATGTGTATTTTCTTATTTAGCTGATTTTCTTTTGCAGAACGACTGTAAAACGTTCTCGTTTTCACGTGAAAGCTTTGTTTGCAAACAAAATCATGCAAAGCGAACGTGCTCGTTGCGTTTTTGCGTTGCTTTGCAGGCGTGCAGTCGAGCATGGGGACGTTAGCAAAATGTTAAGTGTATGTGCAAAAAAAAAAAAAAAAAGAGGAAAAAAAATCTCAGGAGCAACGTGTTGTGTATAAATCTGGGCGTTTTTTGTTGGTGTTTAAAAAAAACAAGTCAAAGTAGTGAGGGCATGCCATTCGGGTTGTGGTCTTTTCGGGTTATGTAATTTGCTGTTGAAAATGCTGGAATGAGGGATAAAAACAATAAAGTGTAAGATGCATATGCACTGTGTCTAAGGTCTGGTGTTTGTTTAGCTAGCTAGCTAGTTGCTACGCACAGACAGACAGACCGAGAGAGAGAGAGAGAGAGAGTTCCATAGCGGCTGTGTGTGTGTGCTTGCTAGCTGACTAGCGCTGCTCGGGTTAGTCCCGAAACGGCCTGCTCTCGTTTTGACCAACCGAGCTTTCCTTTTTCTTAACCCTTTCTTTGCGCTCTTTTCCTCCAAGTTGTTCATTGTCTACCGGCTTTGTCCAGGTGTTGTTGCTAGCTTAAGGTTATCCGACAGTGGCCTTTCTGCTGGACACCAGGCCGAGTTGTTGTTCATGGTCTGTTTGTTTTGTGTTTGTTTTTTCGTTAAACACAGCTAAAGCTAAACGAACTTTGGATCAAGCTTGAGAAATTCCCACATTCCTGCTTTACAGACGAAAAGTCCTGGGTTAAATGTATCGAATAGGTTACTAAAGTGGTGTGTGTTAGCTTTAGCTAAATAATTGTAAAATACAGTATGTGTATCCAGGGCCTTTAGTGCAACGTTACATCCTGAACACACTGACATTATTTCCTGTCAGTCCACTTGATTAAATCATGCATTTGCTTGAAGTTTTTGACCAAGTTAAATCTTCATTTATCACATATACACTGATCAGCCGTAACATTATGACCACCTGAATAATATTGTGGAGGTTCCCTCCCTGTGCCACCATAACAGTCCTGACACATTTCTGTCACAACCAACATTCTATTGTTGCAACGCTTCTATTGGATCAGAATCTACCTTATATATGCCTTTGCCACCCATGAACCCCTCACCAGTTAACCGGATTTCCTTATTTGGATCACTTTTGGTATGTCCTGACCACTGCAGACCAACAGCAGCAGCCGCCAGTATCCATCGTCCCTCAAGAGCTTGGAGTTTTGGAGTCGCTCTGACCCAGTCCTCTAGCCATCGCAATTTGGCCCTTGTCAGTGAGACTGAAATCCTTGTGCTTGCCCATTTTTTATGCTTCCAGCACATCAATTTAAGGAAGAAAAAGTTCACTTGTTGCCTAATATACCCCAGCCGCCATTGTAACAAGATATTGAAAATGTACTGTAGCTACTGTGAGAAAGCCTAAATGGTGATGGCTAGACGACTGGATCAGAGCAACTCGAGAACTGCAGCTCTTGCGGGATGTTCTTGGGCTGCAGTGCTCAGGACATGCCAAAATACTTGCTCAATATTCGGCAGCTGTTTAATATAGTTCAAGAGCCCAACATGCACCCTGGTGAAAGAGGGGTCTTGAATCATCAATTTTCAAATCGGTACCTCAGTGCTTTTACCCTCTGAACTACCAATGCTCATGACAAGACATAAAGTATTCATTTGGCTAGTGAATAAACTACCGAAAGGCATGCATCTAAGTAATATAAATATACATAAGTATAAGGGCTCCATCACTACAACAACACTGTCATCAAATGTGAAAAATACAAATGAAATATAAAAAATAGTATAAAAAGGTATTTAAAAAAAGGTATATAAAGTGTTTCCCATAACAGTGCTGCATGAGGTGTTAATAATACAGCTTTGCGAAAATAATTAACAAACAATAAACCATACTTTTAGGCAAAAGTAAGTTCTTGATGTCAATAAATAAACAGCAAGGTGAAATGTAATATTATTGAAATTATAGCAAATACAAGCTGTCATTCCTTCCCCAGACTCTCTCTTGCGCTCTCTTTTTTTCTTTCTTTCTTTCTTTTTTTCTGTCTCTTTTCTAGAATCAGACAAAAATCATTACAGGAAAACTGAGAAACTGAAAAAAGTTGAAAATGGAAAAAGAAAAAAGAAAAAAAACCTTTGACATACAACTTCTTTCTGTAATTTTTTTAAAATTAATTTATTATTAGTCTTTCATTTTATTGAACATTCCTGTCACAAGAAGTTACTATTGAAATGATAATCTTAAAATAAGCACGGTCATATGTAAAAAAACAAAAGGTTTGTTATAAACATTTGTGAGTAAAAATGGTTGGCCATTTGTAATTTGTCAGTTGAACGGCGTCTTCCTGTGAAAGTAGGAGGTTCGTTCTCACGTTCAGTGACAAAATATAACAGACATTACAGAACGTGAAGACCGGAGACGAAGGCATCAAGGAGTGTCCGTATGAGTCAGAACTGCGAGCGTCGTCGAAAAATCACTGATCGGCTTTTGCTCAACATTTTCACACCCGCGATCTGAGTACAGATATTAATCACTGTGAAATCTTTCAAATTTTCAGCTCAGAAGACGTTCAGCAGCAGAAGCAGGGCGTGTTAATAGATAACAGATATTATAAGGAAAGAATTTGTTGTAAATGCTGCACGCTGTTGTAACCCGAGTTGGCAGACAGCAACAGTCACTCGAGCACGTTTTCACTTTCTGTTTGATCAGCTATACACCTGGCCTGATTTAACTAAAATTTACATTTCTGGCATTTCGCAAACGCTCTGTATAACTTCAGGATGTTTTATCGTCTCAGTCAAACAAATCCTCATGCTAGTAAAATAAGTCAAGGTGTATTAAACTACATCCTGTTAGAGAGGAGTACAAAAAGGTGTTAAGAGAACAAAGTACCTCTGATGAACTTTGAGGTTATGGACAGAGAAGGAGTTAAATTCCATTTCTTATACTCTCTCTTGTACTCTCAGTGTTTGGCTTTTGATGAAAACTTCGCACAGTCTCTTGGCCACTTCTTCACTGTAGACTAAAGTAGTAAGCCATCTGAGTTCAGTAAGAACATAAAATCGTAAAAAGTTCTTATTTTATCGCATCCTGTAATATCATTATGTAATAGATCTTTTGACTCCCATTATCTTCTCAGATGGAAAAGCTCAAGAGTATAATATTACGCTTTTCACATGATTTTTTTATCATTATTATTATTATTTATAAAAATGCAAACCAAAATAACAGTAACACTTTGTATTTTAGCTCTGTAGAATAATATCTGCACATAATGTGAGTGAGTAATAACTATACAGAGAGTTTGATGGTTCGGTAATTTACCACATCAGGAGGTAATTTCAAACCTATTGATATTTGTGATTCGTTTGGTTTGGTTTTATGCTGCGTGCAGTTTGTTTTGCATGTTGCATGCAAAAAGTTTTCATCTAGTGCATGTATGAGTTGATGTCTCACTGAATGGTTTGATGAGGATGAAAATGCAAATGTAAATCATATGCTGTGCCCTTAAAAGCGAGCAGGTCTTGACTCTCTTAAACACTTTTAGTGGTTTTGGAGCGGCGATGGTTTAGACAGCACTCGCGTTCATCATACAAACACCAAAACTACATTCACAGGCCGAAGTGACTCAAATCCAATTTTTTATAAATTACCCTAATGTGAGAGATCTAATTTTTTACGGACTGACTGAACTCACAAATCTGATGGTTTTTATATCGGATGTGAGTCACTTTCATCTGTTGTTCTAGAAACTGAAACGCCTGGTTTTGGACCACAGTAATTCATTAGTATGGTGTAGGGCCTTCTTTTGCGGCCAATACAGCATCAGTTCGTTTTGGGAATGACAGATACAGTCCTGCACAGTGTTCAGAGGGATTTTGAGCCATTCTTCTTGCAGAGTAGTAGCTAGGTCGCTACGTGATACTGGTGGAGGAAACCGTTTCCTGACTCGCTCCTCGAAAAACACCTCAAAGTGGCTCAATAATATTCAGATCTGGTGACTGTGCAGGCCATGGGAGATGTTCAACTTCACTTTCATGTTTATCAAACCACTCTGTCACCAGTCTTGCTGTGTGTATTGGTGCATTATCATCCTGATACATGGCACCACCTTCAGGATACCATGTTTGAACCATTGGGTGCACATGGTCCTCCAGAATGGTTTGGTAGTCCTTGGCAGTGACGCGCCCATCTAGCACAATTATTGGACCTAGGGAATGCTATGATATTGCAGCCCTGATCCACATCCATGCTTCACTCTGAGCATGCAACAGTCTGGGTGGTTCGCTTCTTTGGTGCTTCTCCACACCGTAACTCTCCCGGATGTGGGAAAGACAATGAAGGTGGACTCACCAGAGAACAATACATGTCTCACATTGTCCACAGCCCAAGATTTTCGCTGCTGGCACCATTGAAACCGACGTTTGGCATTGGCACGAGTGACCAAAGGTTTGTCTATAGCGGCCCGGCCGTGTACATTGACCCTGTGGAGCTCTCGATAAATAGTTTTGGTGGAAACATGAGAGTTTAGGTGCAATTTTATTTCTCCAGTGAGTTGGGCAGCTGTGGTTTGAGGTTTTTTGGATACAATCCGGGTTAGCACCCAGACATCCCTTTCAGACAGCTTCCTCTTGCGTTCATAGTTACTCCTGTTGGATGTAATTCGTCCTTCTTGGTGGTATGCTGACATTACCCTGGTTACCATGGCTCTTGATACATCACAAAGACTTGCTGTCAAAGACTAGTCACGGATGTGCCAGTGAGGCGCGCACCAACAATTTGTCCTCTTTTGTGTGTTATTATAACAACTGTGCTATTACTCTGATAATTAAACCTTCACACTCAGCTCTTACTGGTGGAATTTGCAATCAATGAAGATTAGCCACCAGGCAAGTCAGATTTAGCCATGAAACCTCCAACACTCAATTGGCCAGTATTACAGTTTTATTGTCCAACCCGCTGTATATACACATATCTGATACACTACCAGTGAAGTTTGGACACACCTAATTCCATGGTCTTTTCTCATGCATTTTTTTCTACGTAGTAAAACAATGCTGAAGGCGTCCAAAATATGCAGTAATCTCCTTTGAACAGTTGACATTAAGATGTATCTCCTACTTATGATCTGTAAAGCCTTCATAACGCCTCTGATCTGAGGTACTGTTTGTTAATTGGTGATTTTCGAGGTTATTAACTCTAAATGAACTTCCTGTCTGCATTAAAGATAAGTTTTGGTCTTGTTTTCCTGGGATGGTCTTCATGAGAGTCAGTTCCATCATAGTGCTTGATGGGTTTCGAAAATATTGTTCTCGTAAGAACTGCTCCAAGGTCAACAGCTGATCTTCATGTCTTGAAATAACAGCTGACTGTTTTTTTTTTTTTTTTTTGTTATTTAATTACCTTAAAGGTAAATGTGTTTTATAGGTTTGAAATCGCCGGTGTTGTTCTGTAGGAAATACAGTGGTATCTCAGCATACGAATTTAATCCATTCTGGAGGTGAAATTTCCAATAGGAAAAAAATATTACCAATTTTCAATACTGTACAGTGGTACCTCGGTTCATGAACTTAATTCGTTCCTAAGTTCTGCTCGTAACACGATTCGGTCGTAGACCGATTAGTTTTTTTTCCATAGGAATAAATGTAAATCGATTTAATCCGTTCTCCGTCACTATGAACTGTATTTAACATTTAAATATAAGGAAAAATAATACGGCACTAAATATAAGTATAAACTGTAAGAAGAGAGTGCACACGTCATGTTTACATGTACTGTTAACGTACCTTACTTAGGGAGACCCTGTGACGTGAAGGAATGGAAGAAGATGGATGGGAAGGAGGTTAGTGTTCCACAATAACACTGGATAATTCTTTTTCTATATAGATAGTTTTCTCTATTTTTTTTGTTTCTTGGCCTGGGGTTTGTACATGGCAGCTTTAGTTTCACTAAACATCCATCCTGAGAGATTTGTTTCCTTTGCGCTGCACACTTGCACAAAAAAGGACACCGCATTACCGTTCACTCTGTTCGGCATAGTTTTCTTTGGGTGATACTTCTCGAAGTTATTTTATCACGTGTGTGATCTGCGAACATGGACTGAGCAAAACTGACGCTGGGTTAGGGTAGCTGATAGCTGCGGCTTGGGATGGTGGTTTCTGGGTCGTGTTCCGAAGAGGAGACAAATTTTAGGTGACTTTTTTGGTGGTCGTTTGCATATAAAATGACATGTAAATGAAATAAATAGACATTTATTTATATAAATAGATCGAGTATAAATAGACCTCACTTAAGCTTAATTTATGATTCCTTTTGGCACCGGCTGCTTTAAAAACAAAACTGAAAGCGGCTCCGTTTTCCTCTTAATGCCTTACTTGATGATATATGATGCAGCCTCAATAATGTGGTTTTATACAGCTACCAATCATTTTTATTTGGAGCTGTATGCTTTATAGTCTGTTTCCATATGATGTATTACGCCATCAGTTGTTTTGGCTCCGTGTTTTTTACTCTCGCGAGACTTCCTTCTTAAATCTCAAGAGCAATCCTGGTGACACAAGGAGGTCAGCTGACAATCTTTAAAGAGAAGCTGGGAGGCCGAGGCCAACGCTCCATTGTTGTTTACATGGATACGACTGGTCGGTATTAAGACTGTGAATCCTTCTGTCTCTATGCGGATGCATCAAAATTGCATTCGATTACTCACTATTCGGACATTATCGCAGGAGAGCAAGTTTTCATCATCTTGGCCAATGAGGCCAATACAACACTCCCCCACACTCGCACAGTATACAGGATTTGAGACTATACAGTACATCCGTTTACATACGCACCAAAATACTTTGTATGTGATTGCAGTTGCAGTGTCTGTTTTATATAAAACACATTTGGGTTTGGTATATTGAATGTTGTTGTTTTTTTTGATCGCCTACCAGAAGTACGCGTAATCGGAAGTACTCATGACCAGATTGATCGCTCATATGTCGAAACTCCAGCCAAAACTTTGGTGTAAGTCGAAAATTTGCAAGCCTGGGCATTCGTATGCCGCGGACCACTGTACATCACAAAACAGAAACATTAAATTGGAAGGGATTTTAAAATTTTTGACTGGTAAAAAAAAAAAAAAAAAAAAAAACATGCTGCAAAATAAAAAATGAATCTAGATTTCTAATTTTACAACACACCAAATATAAGGTTATTAAACATATTTCTAAACTAATGTCATTAAAGTTACAAGCGAATCTTTCTTGTTCTACTGGTAGATAATTTTGCGAGTTTCATTCTAGGAATTCTTGAATCTCTTTCAAGAATTTAAAGAAAGCATAGGTAAATGTAACTGTATTTAAAATATTTTCACTTGCTCTCATTTATTGCTCTCAAATAAATAGGTGAAAAATGAAAAGGGCCATAACGTCACGTCGAATCAAACTCTCTTACCGTGCACAAGTTCTTCTCATGGCATAGGGCCATGAGGTCTGCTGTTAATGTCGCGTTTTATCAAAACCACAAACCATCGGTTTCTCGCAGAACGAATTATCTGCCACAGCTCAGGTTTCTGTTCGCGTGTGTACACACTAAGACACATCATTACAGACCCCGCTGATGTTAGAAGCAGGTTTGCAGATTAAGAAGATCAACGTGCTCCGTTCCTGCGCTACGATAAGCTCACATGTGGCCGGTTCAAGTGCAGGGGTGCTTCTAGGGAACCTCAGTGACAGACAGTGATGTTGTAAGAGATATGTATAATCGTTTTGAAATAGCATTCACTTCTTGCAAAGTGCACACTGTTGTGAAACACAACGCAAGTAGGTTACAGAAGATGAAAGATCAAAGATGTCTCGGTCTGTGCTGACACTTCGGAACAATTTCACAATCGCATTAATTGGCTAATAATAGCAAACGATTTGCACATTGTTGAGTGATCTCTTCTCTCCCGTTCATCAGCGGATCGTTTCACCTGGATACTGTAGATCGGTATGAAAAATGGCTTTAAAAGTAAAAGATGTAATCATATTAGTTTTGAGCTCATCCGAGGACTTGCTAGAACAGGGATACTGAATAAAAATGTAAGAAGGACCGGTCAATAAAAACGTCTTCGAGCCGAGTTTTTGTGTTTCGGATTCTGATCTCTCGATATGCAGTCGAGAAAGAAAAAAAAAAAAAAGCCATTTAAAATTGTCCATTGCATTTCAGTAATATTTAATGTCAGTTTTCAGTAACTATGCTAAACATGTGGACAATTTGAACTTTGGCTTTATATATATATATATATATATACACTGTATATATCGATCATTCTCGGTCATTCTGCACTCACAGTAGTGGGTCGTTCATGAACAATTTGTTCTTTTTGAACGATTCTTTAACGTAACTCAGAAGTACGAGTAGTCTTGGACAGTGATTCGTTCATTTTCTACTAGGCACGCATGCGCAACTAATCGCAAAACCTCCGTAGGTTATGTACAGGAAACAGAAATGAATAGTTACCTTTGAGTGTTTTAAGTCTGAATCGTTCGTTCTTTTGTCACGTGATTCCCATAGACGCTATGCAGTGCAATAGATTCTAATGAACGAACGACTCGGATCAGAAGATATGATGATGAGCTGCTCGTTCTGTTTATAATTCTGTTTATAATATGTCCTGAGCTGCACTGTAATATTATGCCAAAATTGGTGTATGTAGATGTGTTGGGGGTCTGTTTATTGAAAATGTAACATTTTATTTTATTTCTACTCAAATAACGATTCGTTCATTTTGATGAACGAGATTCAAAGAACCGAGTCACTAAAATGATTCAAACTTCCCATCACTAGCTCACAGTTCGGGTATTGTACGCGCCCTCACCTCAGACTATTGCGAATGTGTTTGCTCTAATGACCCTTGTTTTGTCTCATAATGTTTCTTCACATTACTCCCTTTGATTATTTACATGGTTTCGAAGAAAAAGCGCTAGATGACGGGTATATTCATTATGTTTGTTTATCAGAAAAGCATCAGGGTCTGGATGAAACAGTCACTCATTTTTCTTTTCCACAAAGTGTTAAAAGTGGTACAGAAATTGAATTGAATTGAAGCAGACACGGTCAAAATCAGCTTTTGTCTAAGTGGCAAATTCAGTTTAATAGGAACACTCATGCATCTGTACAGGGATTATCTTGTTCAATAGTTTCCAGAACTTGCGCAAAAAAAAAATCATTTAATTTTTCCATATTTTCCATATATGTACAGCCATTATTGTCTATATTTTGTGCAGCAACACGTTTTTCTATATTTTATTCTTATTCTATTCCATAATTTATTTCTTCAAATTCAGATTTTTATTTGTCACAAACACAGCCATACACATTACGGTATGCAGTGAAATCCTTAAACGACCGTTCGTGACCTTAAAATAAAATATTATTAATAGGAAATGAATATGAATTTTTTAAAAATTATAAATAAAATTGAAAATAAATTTAGCTAAAATAAGAATAATCTATAGAAGACAAAATATACAATATAAGAAAAAATATTTTTTGAAAGCTATACAAATATAGAGAAGAAATGATTCTGTACAAATATAGAAAAATATAGAAATTTTAATGTAGAAATGAAGTGGGAATTTAAATAGAAATGTCCGGGGGAAGGCGGGGGGCAGTATAGTATGTGCCAGTGATAGTGTCTTTTTTTCTTAATGATAATCTTGATTCTAAGGTCACGAGAGGTCGTATAAGCATTTCACTGCATATCGTACTGTGTATGTGACAAATAAAATTTTAATTAGGAAATTTTAATGTCTTAATAAAAAAGAAAAAAAAAGAAAGAAACTGCGAATAATTCGACTACAGCTTGATATGAGTAACCAGAGGAAACCATCTGTCTGGTTTGGGATAACAGGTAGACGACAGTGACTCAAACGATCATAGTTTTTTCAATTCTAATGAGCAGAAAAACAGCGTGTCAGGATGCACGTCTGACACTGAGGTGGATGAGCTACAGTACAAGAGTAAAAGACCGCAGCAAGTTCTCCTGTCAGCGGAGTAAACACGGGCTGCAGGTTACAGAGGTTTATTAAAACCTCTCTCGAGGACGTGGGAATTAGTTTTTGCTTGTTGTGGTGAATCTGAATTTCTGTAGAGGGTCAATGAATGACGGTGTGGACTGGAATTAATCATTTGCCCCTGATTTCTCTTGTGTCAGTATTTCTGGTGGTGGTGTAATGATGTGGAGAGTGGATCTGTAGGCCCATTAATACCAGTTGAGAATGGTTTAAATGCAGCAGCGTATCTGCATCTGTTTATAATGGCTACGTCTAGCGTGATGAAGCAGTAGTCATCTCAAACTTGCTTTGCAGTAAGTGAAGTCAAGGTTGTCCCTGTCACCAGATGTCAAAGAAACGCTTCCAAAAATCCGGTGGATTTCGTGTCACCAGGCTGTTCTGAGAGCAAACCAGGATCTGTAAGGTGTTCCTGAAGTTTAGCCATCGGCATGTCGTTGCGAATATCAAAAACCGAATCGATTTTTCACTACATTCCACAGTGTAGCGCGCAAATAAACACATCGATATTACTGCTTGTGCACCCGTTGTGTGGTCTCACAGTGCATATGCCGTTTCTCAGAAAGTTGCAGAGAGGGCAGGAAGAAAGGTAGCAGAGTGTGTCTGTATATAGGTGTGGGTGTATGTGGGAGTGTGTACAGTGTTTTTGTTTTTCTCAACACCCATCGGTCTGATTCGATGCTTATTTACGAGGCATTTCTAGGCCTTTGTTTGGATTAGTGCTGAATTTTGCTGATGCATTACCATCGAAGCATGCTTTGCTTAAAGACGCGTTTGCAGGTGGGCATGCAAAACACGAGCGCACACTCACACTCGCACACACTCAGAGATGAGACTGTGACTCAGGAAGTAAAGACTGAGACCGTTAAAGGTAGAGCGTGGTTACTCCGAGCTGTTTTTCTTCCTTGCCATGTTGATCAACAATTGTTGTTTACCGCCTTTCAGCATCCACGCGCTGGTCTACTGCCTGCTCGAGGTCAGTGGGATCGCTATATAAAGTCACCCACGCCTCATCGCGCGTTCTTTAAACGAGCGCAATGTACCGACGGTGTAATTTCTCATTAAAACATTCCTTGAAAACATAAACATATCGACCGCTACACACTCAGTTCCACAGAACGTATTCATATTGAAAGTTGTGGTTTTAGTGCGTTTGTGAATCACATAACTGCCAACTGAAGCTTCGCTATACATTCTCACTATATACATTCAAGAATATTGGTTTCGATTCGTCTGCCGATTTCCTGGCGACATGCGTTCTCAGGGCCTAGCGGAGATGACCTGCTGCAAGATCTGAAGGTGCTGTGAAACGCCGACATGATCTTAATCATAATCTTTCATTTGAGTGCTTGTACTAGTGCTGATCCAAGCAGTATTTAGTTGGATATTAAAGGCAACCATCACACCTTATGATAATGTTCATGTTGAAAAGTTAGCGATGTTATTACACCAATCAGCCGTGACATTGTGCCCACCTGTCTAATAATGAGTAGGTCCCCACTTTTGCTACAAAAAGGGCCCGGACCCCTCGAGATCTGGACTCGACTAAACCTCTGAACGTGTGCTGTGGTACGTATCTGGCACCAAGCCGTCAGTGTCGGATTCTTTAAGCCACATCGGACTTGTTTGTCCAGCACAGTTGTCTACAGACCCTCGATTGGATGGAGATCTGGAGAATTTGAAGGCAAAATCAGGATGCGTTATCCAGCTGAAAGAGACTGCTGATGAAGGCGGGTACTTGCTCTGCGGCAGTGTTTAGGTAGGTGGTCTGTGTCAAAGTAACATCCACATGAACTCGAGGTTTCCCAGCAGAACATTGCCCACAGCAACACACTGCCTCTACCGGCTTGCCTTCTCCTCATAGTGCATTCGGGCCTTTAGGGATGAGAACCACCAGGTACCAGCCGATACCATGATATTGCGATACCTAGGTGTTGATTAGATTTCTATTACGATTCGTAATAGAAATCTAATCAACACCTAGGTGTATATATATATATATATACACACACACACACAGAGTCAGTCAAAAAATCTATACATGCTTCAGGAAAATAAAAATTTGTATAAATATTTTAATACAAAATGTGTTGTTATACGGTGTATATCAATATATATGACAATATTATAATAATATTGTAACATTATTAATATTATATTGATATATTATCATATTAATATTATATTAATATAATATATTAAGAGATGTAAAAAAAATTTTTTTTTTAATTCACACGATACTGTGTAAAATTGATTTAATATATATTTACAATATATATTTTATTTACAATGCCAGTCAAAACTTTGGACACGCCTTCTAATTCCATGTTTTTTGTTTAGTGATTTGTTTTCTATATTCAAGAACCATACTGGAGATTTCAAAACCATTAAATACCACATATGGCATTAGATAATAGCAATAACATAACAAGAACAGTCAGTTTATTATTTTTTTTCTTTCTTTCTTTTTAAGACATGAAGGTCAGCTGTTCCGGAACATTCTTGTAAGAACAGTATTGTGTTAAGTGCATTTGCAAAACCCATCAAGCATTATGATGATGAAACTGGCTCTCATGAAGACCTTCCCAGGAAAGCAAGATCAAAACTTACTTCTGCTGCAGAGGAGAAGTTCATTTAGAGACACCAGCCTCGGAAATCACCTGCACAGTCACCAGACCGTTAATAGCACAAGAGCTGCAGTTTTCGAGTCGCTCCGATCCAGTCGTCTAGCCGTTACAATTTTGCCCTTCTATCAACGTCGCTCAAATCTTTACACTTGCCCATTTTTCCTGCTTCGATCATGCCATTGTTTAATGAGATAATTAATGTTATTCTCTTCACCTGTCAGTTGGCATAATGTTTATGCTGATTACTGTATAATTCTCTTGTTAAATAATTGAATTCCAATGATCTCAGAAGCATTTGTTTATTTATTTATTCATTCATTCATTCATTTATTCATTTTGCTGATTTTGCTGACAGTTTCTAAAAACTTTTGTTTATAGCAACGTCAAGAACAACATTAATACGAAATCCAAGTTAAGACGTTTAGAGACCAAACATTTGACTCAGAGTTTCAGGAAGTAATGCTCTAAGCTTTCATATATAAAAATATATTTTTTTAAATGATAACGATTCACTAAATGAGCGTTGCTTTAGAGGTCGTCTTAGGTTTCGATGCTCAGCCGATTGAAACATTCACCATTATAAAAGCACAGTAATTGACACTTAATAATGACACAATGTGTGCACCATTTAGACTCCCGGCAGCTTATAATGAAACAAAAGTCCTGCATTAGAGCATAACATGATTAAAATGAAACGTTAACTCTCTGGTCAAGCTTCTTAAGGTTTATACTGAAGCACAGGGTTTTTATTCTACATTTTGTTGTTAGCGACTGTAGATTGCTCTCGGAGACGCTTTCCTTCCTGTAGGCCTGGAGGTGTTTTTGAATGCTGCATTCACCACCTACAGATCAGAGTCTATCATCCACAGCTCCAGTGGACATAGAAAAATGTATACACCCCTGTTGTAATCGCAGGGTTTTTACGAGGTAAAAAAAAAAAAAAAAAATTGAACCGAAATGAATCACCATTAATGTGGGCAGCGAACTAAATCAAAGTGAAACCAGATTGAAACATTTTAGGGGATTTTTTTTTTTTTTTTTTTATATCATTACAATATTCAGGGTGCACAAGTGGTCCCGACTCTTAAACCAAAGCTTTGTTAAATCTCCTTTTCTTTAAAATACAGGAAATAACCTTAGAACTTCGAAGACGCTGATTTGTCAAATTTCTTTCCATTCTTTCTTAAGAATTAAAAGTGCTCCATATATGAGAGAAAAAAGATTGATCTTCTTTTGAAGCCGTTACTTTGTTGCCTTTGATCTATGCTTGGGTTGTCATCAAGCTAGTATGTGAACCTTTCTTTCATATTCTGTTGTCTAACAGAGACCTGCAGGTTTTTGTGCCTCAGTTCGAGCTAGAGAAAAACCGATCCATAGTAAGATACTGCCACCACCGTGCTTCCCCTGTGGTTGGGTATGGTGTGCTTCGAATGATAAGCTGTCTTGTTTTTGGTCCTACCATGTCTTTTAGAAATATTTTTTTTAATGATCTGCCTTAATATCTGAACTCGTCAGATATTCCTCAAGTTTGTTTAATGTTGCTGTAGGCATCTTGGAAGCCTCCCGGAAAAGATTTTATCCTCTCCTCGTGTCCACTTTTTAATGACGGCCTTTCATGTGCCTCCAAAGTACCATCTGATGTGCTGAAAATACAAAAAATGCAATCATACCCTGATTGATATCGTTCAACAGTGAGATCCTGTGAACCTCACGAACTCTTTATCAACCATGGAGATGTCAAGGAAGTCCTACAGAATTAAAGAAAAATTCCATTGTCGGAATATCGAGACACACTGCGATTGTGATTTTATAGATTGTGAAAATAGTAATGCATAGTTATATAGTGATGGGTCGTTCATGAACGATTCGCTCCTTTTGAACGAATCTTTAACGTGACTCAGAAGTACGAGTAGTCTCTGAAAGTGATTCGTTCATTTACAATGCAGCTAAGGACATGGGTACACGCGCAAAGTATCGCAAAACCTCTGTAGGTTATGTACAGGAAACAGAAATGAACGGTTCGCAACAAATCTTCCAAGTCCGAGTCGTTCGTTCTTTTGTCACATGACTCCCATAGACACTATGAAGTGCAATAGATTCAAAAGAACGAGCGACTCGGACTAGAAGATATGATGGTGAGCTGCTCATTCTGTTTATAACGTCCTTATCTGCATTGTAATATTTTCATTGCTGGAACTGTAGCCACCATTTATTTATATATGTGGATGTGTTGGGGGTCTGTTTTTTGAAAATGTTTCTGGACAAAGGAACGAACTAAATGACTCGACAAAAAAAAAGATTCGTTCATCTTGATGAACGAGATTCAAAGAACCGAGTCACTAAAATGATTCAGACTTCCCATCACTATAGTTATAGTATGTAACTATTAAATTAGTAAAAACCCAATCTAACACCAAATAGAGGCACAAATTATCTAATTAAGAGTTACATTTATTCATCGCCTGAAAAGTTATTCATTGATCATACACAATATTTATTACTTGCCTCAAAATTAAGTATTTAAAAATGTAAAAACAAATCCTTGCATTATTATAACTCCAAGCGTATATCAACTGTAATAAATTGCATAAAATAATTGTGATTAAAATTTTTTCTTTCAATAATTGTTCAGCACTACAGGTGTGTGAGGATTCATTTTGAGCCGGGGTTTAAATGTGATCGCTAAACGTTGAGTACAAGCGGCATTACAAAGAGGGGTGTATAATCAATATACATACATACAATCAATCTCTCTCTCACTCACTCATTCGGGACTCAGCAGGGTAGCCCCTGGACAGGCCACACAAGCGCACACACACTCCCTCTCTCTCACACACACATAAACACACACACTACAGACAATTTGGAAAATCCATTTAGACTAATCTGAATTCGAATCTGGAAACCCAACAAGCACGAGGAGAACATGTGCACACACTCCCAGAGGCAGGATCCGAACCCTGATCCTGGAGGTGCGAGGCCACAGTGCTATCCGCTACACAACCATGCTGGCATAAATGAAACTATACTTTAAGTTTATTTATTTATTTATTTATTTATTGTTTTTATCTTGAATTGTCTTTGTTGGTATATATCTCAGTAAAAGTGGAAAAATAGAAGTTCTGGCAACAGCCCATCAATTTGAGCAGGGATCTGTATACAGTACTTGTTATGTATGTGTTGCTTTTCCATTTTCAATTGATCAGAGCATTCCGCCTTATAAAACCACATTAACTTTAGATTAATCATGCCACGGTGTTTGTATTATCCACCCGGCACCCTCTTAGCAGCTTATAATGAAATAAAAGCTGTGCATTAGACTGTAACCAAATGCACCATGGCCAAGCTTTCAGTTGTGTGACTCCCAAGAGAGTATGTACCCAATCTTTTTATATCTCATTACGCTCCTGCGTGCGCCGTCAGTAACACGACGCTCTCTGTAGCGCTGGAAGCCATTCCGAGTCCATGTTCCCCACGACGGGTTTCTTACGTGCAGGCAGTCTGTGATGCCTCTATTGCTGTAGTTTTATTTCTTTAGCCCACGTTTGAACCAGACTTCTCAGTTTCCTGAGTGCAGCAGAGAGGCGCGAGGATGCTAGAGTATTAGCTTCAGGAGTAGCGTATGTCTTTTGCATGGTTGTAGACTTTGTGCATTGTGCAACATGCAGGTATTGAATAAAAGCCAGCGTCGTAAAAGGAATGACGCGCTGCGATGCAATGACTCGAGGTAGACGTGTGGGAACTGAAGGTCGCGCGAGCTAGCAGGTCACCAAACTCCTCACCTTTCAGAGTGGCAAGAGCAGAACGTCAATAAATAAATAAATAAATAAAATAAAATCCATTTTAGATATTAGAATATTTCTTTTAAAAGCCATGTGTTAATTATGAAATTAATGTGCAAGTTATTTATGGTCGTGTTTTTGTTTGTTTGTTTGTTTTTTACTTCCTCGTGGATTTTCCAAGAATAAAATGATTCGAGACTTGATACCGTTTATTTGCTCTCTACAACAACTTTTAGTTGTTTTTGTGATCACAGATTAAATATTCCTCTGTGTGTGTGTGTGTGTGTGTGTGTGTGTGTGTGTGTGTGTGTGTGTGTGTGTGCGTGTGTGTGTGCGTGTGTGTGTGTGTGTGTGTGTGTGTGTTTTAAGGGTTTTAGTTTTCTCTACTCAGCTCCTTTGTGGTTTTAATTTAAGTTGCTCACACATGCTCCCACACAGAAGTGAAACGGTTGCGGTCAGGAGTGTGTGTGTGTGTGTGTATGTGTGTGTGCATGCGTATGTGTCTCGGTAGTAGTGAGATTTCTAGATCTCTGCACCTTAACCAGACAACAGTTTCGTTTATCTCTCCGACACTCACGTAGTGGATGCCGAAAACGCAGACTTACCTTTTATAGACGGAGACGCAGCGTAAGAGCCGCCAATCTCAGCGCCGAGAGGTCAGTTTGGCTAGAAAGTAAGCAGGTAATGTTAATTCATCTATATAGGCTCGAATCATACGCGGAATACCTTGGTCTTTGTGAGAATGCCCGTGTTGTTTCATATCCTGTTTTACGTTCATCTGTTTCATCTTCTTAGCTACGGTTTGATAAGTTAAGTGTTTGTATTCAAGTTTTTTTTTTTTTCTGTTTCCCTCCCTCTCCTTTTCCTTCCTTCTGTTTTCAGGCAGCGTGTGGTACAACGCTTCTGAAACAGACCTGGCTGGTTGCTACGACCACAAGAGGTTAATCTCGGCGCACATCTAGTCGATTTCTGCTGATTCAGCAGTTTTTTGAAGACCCTTTCCATCACCTAGAGACGCTTTTAATCCCAACGGCAGGCGCGAGTGCAGAGCGCACGAGCTGAAAATAAAGTGGGAAACCTGCTACGTCTTCCATTTCGTCTCTACCTGCGTCTGATGTGGGGGTCATGGAGGCTAGGTTCGGTTTGGGCTGAGGCATCTTGCTCTCTTCTCCCCTCGAGGGAGGGGTAGGAGATTTGTTTCCTGCCCAGGTTCGTAGCCAACAGCCACGATTTTCCTTATTAAGCAATCTGCACAAACACAGACTGTCTGTACACAAATGTCGCGGCGACTCTGAAAGAAGAGACGACAAAGGAAGCCATGTCACAGGAGGAGGGGCCGAGGACGCATTCCACGCAGACCTACTACCATCATACCTCTCTGGCAGACAGCGACCTATCACCAAAGCTCTACAAGCAGGAGGGAGTGTCCAAGCCCTATTCAGTGCTGGTTGACAACAAGATGCCTGCCAAAGTGCTGGCTCCCGACCTCGAGCCCAGTCCTGCCCCTCTTCAGCATTACTTCAAAGAAGCTTCCGGAACGGCTGGAGGCGACGGAGCGGCAAAGACCAAAAACGACGGGACGTCTGACGACACCGAGGAGGAAGAGGAGGAAGAAGAAGAGGAGGAGTTCAAGCGAGCGCAGATCATTGTTGAGGTGAACCTGAACAATCAGACCTTGCATGTCTCCAAGGGTGACAAAAGCATCCCTGCAGGAGAGGTGAAAAGTGACAGTGAAGAAGAAGAAGAGGAAGAGGAGGAAGAAGAAGAAGAAGAAGAAGAGGAGGAGGAGGAGGAGGAAGATGAGGAAGATGATAGTATGGAAGAGGAAGACGACAGTGCCGATGAGGACGAGGAGGAAAACGAGACCCGGAGGACGAGAGCCAAGCGGGCACGCACGAAGAGTCACTGCGTCGCCGTAGCGTCGCCGGGGTCCATCGGAGTAACCACGAGGGGGCGGAGGAAGAGCGCCGAAGCCCCGCCGCAGAAGCGCAGGTCCGTGCGGGATGGAAGGAGCTCCGGGCCGTCCGCTTCGGGAGGAGGCAGGGAGGCCGAGGAACGCGGAACGCTGGCGTGCGAGAAATGCCCGCGCGTGTTCAACACGCGCTGGTACCTGGAGAAGCACATGAACGTCACGCACAGGCGCATGCAGATCTGCGACAAGTGCGGCAAGAAGTTCGTGCTGGAGAGCGAGCTGGCCCTGCACCAGCAGACTGACTGTGAGAAGAACATCCAGGTGAGAGGAATTTTTTTTAAAAAACACACACCGTATAAAACACTTTGTTACAAGCATTAATCTACACTGCACGATGCTGTCCGAAAAAAAAACTTGCTTATCTATCTATAGATATTTATGATTAAATCCTAAGATGTTCCACGTTCCTACATTACCCACAATGCCATCTGACTATCTGCTGAGAGCGTCATGCAGCAGAGCTTTATTCCTAGAGCCATTCGCTTCCTCATCTGTACACACTGCACATCAGAGCGTCAATTCCCAGTGTGCACTTGGAGAAAATAATCTTTAAGGAGCTTACAGCGAATATCCTGATCATTATTCCCTATTTCTTAGATTTTTTTTTTCTTCTGTTAAATTTGTCCTAGCAGTCTCGAACCTGTAGCATCAGAGCAGCAGACAACGATTAACCTCTAATAGGAATAAGTAATTGACCGCACCATCCAACCAATCATAGACATTTCACTATAAACATATTACAGGCTAGATCTTCATTTACAAAACATTTTATTTCATCTCTTTGGTTTACTTTTGAAAATAGTTTTTGTCACTTTTCTATGATGGATTCTATGATGATTGACAGCATCATATAATTTTTTCTTTCTTTCAATAAAGTAAAGCTGAAGCTGATAAAGTGCTGAGCTGATTTCTTGTGTTGCCAGCAGAGGGCGGCAAAGAGCCAAAGACAGACAGACAAAGCAAAGACTGCAGCATCGAATTGACAGCAATGAAGGAAATGTTTTTCGTTTGATGTTCTCTAAATGGCTGTGTGTGTTTCTGTGTTTTGCTCCTCAGTGTGTGTCATGCAATAAATCCTTCAAAAAGCTCTGGTCGCTCCACGAGCACATTAAGATTGTCCACGGGTATGCCGAGAAGAAATTTGCGTGCGAGATATGCGAAAAGAAGTTTTACACCATGGCTCATGTCCGCAAGCACATGGTCGGTGAGTAAGAGAAAAAAATATATATATATCCCTTCACATGAAACACCCACAGAGTGTGGTATCATCAATCAGAATGTGGAGACTCATGAGTAGAGATTGAAATGAACAATCACCCGCCACTGTGGTTTGATGCTTTCAGTCAGCATGCTTTCTTTTCTTTTTTTTTTTAAGTGAGTAAATTCTTAGAAATTATACAGCACAAAAACAATCTATTTATTAACTATTAATTTATTTATGAATTATGGTTGTTATTGAATTATGGTTTATGCTTTTTAAGGGTAACAAGGGTGGTCTTGTCTAAAAACAAAAGCAAGGTCCTAAAACCAACAGGTTTCATGATTTCTGTTTGTTTGTTTGTTTGTTTGTTTGTTTGTTTGTTTTTTTGTCCCACTTTTCTTTTTGATGCATCCAATGTCTATGCATTTGTTTTTCACTGAATTCTGGCCAAAATTTGAATTTTTTGCTTATAGTCCTCAGTTTTAAGAAAATGAAAATATTATTATTTTAATTATTAATATATGTAAAATTCTACCAAGCCATAATGGAAATATTTTTATTTATGTTTTAATCTTGCCTAGCCTGTCTTCCTAGAAGTTTGATGTTGTCTAAGCAGCTAATTGAACAACCGCTGAGGAGGAAAAAAAAAAAAAAAAAGAGTCCTAAAGGATGTCTGAATACATACGGCAAGCATTCCATCGTCGGGTTTAATGAACCAATCAACGATCTATTAATAATCAGTTACATCGTACAGTACGATGCTTCTTGCAGTTTTCTGAAACACCAATCCCACCTGCGTTCATTATTACTACACCAGAGAACATTACACATACAGTACATCAGCTAGGATTACTCAAATAACATCCATCACTGAATATATTAACATTACACACACGCACGACACAGCTGCCAAAGCAGAAGTACATTGTCATTGTGGGCCAGCTAGTATTTACCATTTAATATTTACCAGCTAGTATTCAATATCTACCATCGTATGCATACTTATTGTGACAGATTTTGCATATCATACTCGTCATGTTAAGCTTTTTCTTCTTGGATGGATTATTTGTATTGTTTTTCCTATAACTGAATCACACCCACATCTGGGAGAGGCTTTTTTCCCAGGATTTTATACATCCGTGCTGTGAGCACGGGCAGGTATCAGCATTATACGCATACGTCTTCTTTGGACTTTATGGACGCTCCTGTTACCCGGGTGCGCAGAAGAAAAAAAACATGCAACATGGCGTATTTTAGGAATTAAAATCGCTTTGCCATTTTTTCATAATCGATTGCATGAAATGCACAGGAAATCAATGAAAAAAAAAAACATCAGTGCAAATACCAATTAAAATAACATAAATAAAATGCAATATTGGAATGATTATAAATTATAAACATCTTTATAAAATATCTTTAAATAAATATAAATTGTGAAAAAAAGATATTATAATAATAATAATAATAATAATAATAATAACATGCACCTGTTCAATGTAGCTGTCGTCTCCGTCTCGTAGTGAAACGTAAATAAGCTTCAACAATTCAGGCTGTACTTAGACATTGACTAGTTTTTCTAAACCTTAGAGGTTTTACTTCCACTTTGCACCCACTGGTGTTAAATCTGCCTGTAATAGTCCAGCTTCTAAAACGGGAGAGTCAGAGCCGACGCAGGATTCCTCCAAGTCGAGGGAAGATGCTGTGCCGTCTGCCCTCTTCTACATACAGGATCTTGTACATGCCTGTGATTGGTCAGTGCCACCGAAGGGAAGTAAAAGGTTAATTGATTTGAGCTCAAATGAGGCATAACCTTTTGAGGATAACCAGACCTTTTAAAATGAGTAGCTTAACTTACAGATGAAATATGTATATTGGTGTGTTGGCGCGTTTAGGTCAGTATACAGTAAAGAAGAAGAGCAGTGATCTAGAAATCACGATGATGAGAGAAGTCAACGGGTGAAGGATAATACTGATGGAATTAAACATGCACGTCCAGGAAATGACTAAAAGTCATCAAGTGTATTAGACATTTACAGAGTACTAAACATATTTCTTTGAATATTTCTTTCTTTAAAAGGTGCAGATGTGTCAACATGTTTCAGTTTTTGTCTCTCATCTCTTCACTCATCTCTCCAGCTCACACTAAGGACATGCCGTTTACCTGTGAAACCTGCGGAAAGTCCTTCAAGCGCAGCATGTCCCTAAAGGTGCACTCACTTCAGCATTCAGGGGAGAAGCCCTTCCGTTGTGAGGTACACACACACACACACATTGGTGTTAATGGATGTGCTTACAGCGCACTGTGTTTGTTGGGGGGAGAAAAGAAAACCACACACACGCTATGCAGAAAGGCAAGCTACAAGCTTATACGCTTTGGCGGCTGTGTGTGTGTGTGTTTGCTTTACCTCCATCTGAGAGGTTTAATGAATGCCGTTGTGTGTGTGTGTGTGTGTGTGTGTGTGTGTGTGTGTGTGTGTGTGTGTGTGTGTGTGTGTATTTAGAGGACACCTGCCAAGCGTTTTTGACCAACATGAAAACAAGCCTGTTTATTTACTCCACTCCAAACCCTATGTTTTTTTTTTTTAACCAAAGTTTACAGAGGTCTGTGTTTGTGCCGGTTACACACGTTCGTAATTCAGTCACCGTGCACTTCACAGCCAAATAAAGACTAATATTGGTCAAACCTGTTGGCCATGTAGTGTTGGCTTCAGGCAAGGTTTTGGCTATCCCAAATATATACAAGCGAATCCAGAAATATTTGGCACCCATCGCAAATTAAAATCTTTCAAGCCTGCACCTTTAATTTAATGCAGGAGGATATTTAAAGCCGAGTTTCCCCGGCAGTGGTAACTTTCCTACAGAACACTGAAACACTGATTTTAAACACCACATGGGATAACGCTGGCCTGGGTTCGGCTACTAGACAGCGTCCTGCAGAATTATTTCCATCTTTTGTGAATATGAGCAAAAAAATATTATTATTATTATCATTGTTAAAGGTGCATGTTAAGTTTAATTGAATGTCATATTCAGTATTTTAGGCCGTGTCACCACCCCATAGTTAATATTGGTCTTCTGTACAGTACGTCCATCATCTTCCCCTCACAGTGTGCAGGACAAAAGAAATAAATAAAAAAATGTGACAAAATAAGTAAAATAAAATTAATAAATTGAACTTTTAAAGTAGGCTTTATTTTACTGTGTGGATCAGATTGTGCTTAATAGTTTAACGGCCTATACACACTTATTCATTTATTTATTTATTTATTTTGTGCCCTTTTTTAGAAATCTCTCTAATGACACTCGCGTGAGCGCAGACTAACGGAATCACTGTTGTAAAGTAAAAAACAAAACAAAACAAATGAACCAGCACCTTACCTTTGAAAAGAATCGCGACAGAGCAGAGTTTCTGTGAAGAGCAGAGTGTGTGTCTGTGTGAATCCGGGGAGAGGGGGGTGTAAAGGCAAGAGAGTGTGTGTGTGTGTGTCGGTGTCAAAAAGACCAAGACATGCTCGTTTTTCAAATCAAAATTTATTTAAAAAATCTTTGCTCGTCTTGTGGAACACTCGTAAACCGAGTGTATATATATATATATATATATATATAAATAAATATATATATATATATATATATATATATATATACACACACAGTATATAGGTCTGCTTTTTTGTGTTAAGATAAACTTATCTTACTTATTATTGTCCTACCTATAGAGAAATTCAGTTACAGCAGCAAGAGAGAAAAAGGAAAAGAAAAAAGGTCCTTGCTTTCACCTGTAGTAAAACTACTACTACAACTTATAACAATAATAATAATAATAACAATAATATTACTTCCTATGGTGTTATTTTAATAAGTATGTTTTTTAAAAAGATTTTTTAAGGGTTGCCAATAGTTCTAATCTCTATAAACCCCTGCCGGTTGAATAGTATTGTGTGTCGTCTGCTTCTAAACAAAATGATTGTACTCCAAATTGGGTTGTTGCTCGTCTGTTTGCTGTAGGTAATTATATTTGATTAACCATCCAGGATTTAATTGAGTAACATTCACGGTGCTGTGAATCAATAACAGGAGGGATCGTTCATTTGGCTCTTCGTTGTCCTCTCCGTTTCCTCGAGAGCGTGTCTGCTGGGTCAGCCATTTATATTTGCTCCTCTAGACACATTACATTATGTAGTTATTTTTACTATTAATTCTGGACTGGGTTTAACTGGTGTCTACGAGTTCATGTTCTGACTGTTCTCTCTGTTTTGAGTGTATGAGCAGCCCCTCCTGGCCTCGTGGCAGTTTCCAGCGCTACAGTGGGTGTGGGGCCCACAGGGTGGTCTGGGTGGAGCTGCTTTTTAGTCAAAAGTACTGTGAAAGAGGATGTGTGTGTGTGTGGGTGTGTGTCACTCAGCCAGGGTTGGCCTGGTTCATGTAAAAATAACTTTGGTAATGACAGGCTTATGAGATGTAATAACATGTTATATCCCTTATATTACAAAGTAGCCTTCCTATGTTCCAGCTACAACTACTGCTTTCACCCACACTGTCTATTCTCGCAGAACTGTGACGAGCGTTTCCAGTATAAGTATCAGCTGCGGTCTCACATGAGCATCCACATCGGACACAAGCAGTTCATGTGCCAGTGGTGCGGCAAAGACTTCAACATGAAACAGTATTTCGATGAGCATATGAAGACGCACACAGGTGAGACACGCAAACAACCTACATGTAGAGGACATGTATACACTAAGCACATGCTTCAATCTGTACATTTACATCCAATAATCCCATGCATGCATGTATATGGTGATTATACTGTATACACTGATCAGCCATAACTTTAAAAGAGATGACAGCAGGTGAAGTGAGGAGCACAGTGCCTGCTATGGTGACTCATATTATGCAGTTGATTTGTTGCAAGCTGGGAAAATAAGATAGCCATCGCTCCCCATGCACATCAAGGTGTTGGTTTTTTTTCTTTTCTTTTTTGAGCATTTAGATACCAGACCTAAGTGCCTGTAGTGGAACACACCCAGAGTTTCTCATAAATGTCCTTTAATATTGCAGGCTTCCATGTTGCACACCCAAAAAACATTCCTTTCTGGTTTCCTTTACACCAGGATTACTCTACTGTTACTAGCAGATCCTCCCGTCTTGAGGAGAAACTCATCCCTAACTCAAATGTAATGGAAGAATATTGGCCAATATTGACTGATGTAGTATCAGTTTTCAACAGACTCGTTTATATTCTATATACGAGGGTGAGTCAAAATTTTCCACACTGTCTCGAATTTGTTTTATTTCCATTTCAGAAAAGATGAATAGGCAAGGCAAGTTTATTCGTATAGCACATTTCATACACAATGGTAATTCAAAGTGCTTTACATAAAAGAGACGGAAAAAATCATGAAATAAAATAGAAAATAATAGCAATAAAACTTTTTAAATTATTTAAAATGTGATTTAAAATAAAAACACGTTTCCAATGAAACTTTTTAAATGATTTAAAATTTAAAAATTTTGATTTAAAATCCGTGCGAAGAGTTAAAAATGTAAGATGAACACAAAATACTGCAGTCAGTTCGGACATAGCACCGTGCTCATTCAATAAACGCACGGTCAGTGGCGGCCGGTCAATACGGGGCGCAGGGGCACCGCCCCCCTTGAAGTTAGGCAGAGAAGAATGCTCCTTTAACATGTAATTATTTAACATAATAATTATTTATTTTAATAATGAAAGTCATTTAGTCACAATATTCCGCTGTATTTCTTAATATAATTTATTTGCAATTTTAAAAAATCTAAACTGTATTACGTTCATTTGTGTTCGTGTACGCGGGGCGCCGGACAAACGAGTGTCTATGTAGGCACGTACATTTTTTGAAAAGCATGTGACCTGAGGCTGAGGTCTGATTGGATCTTTTCAAATCATCCTTGGGGCACAGCACTGTGCGTCCCAAACCTTCCCACGTTTGTTCTTAGCGAATCAATATTGTTTTTAAATATTTGGGCTCATGTGATTGGACCATTCTCAACGAGTCTTCCAGCACTTCTTACGGCAAGACTGGATGTGATGTGAGTCAGGCCTTTATTTTATACTAGTAGTAATGATTCTTAATCACCTGATAAATGGCGAGCTATTTACAGGCGAGTATTAAAAGTTTCAAGGGCCTCCGAGTGGCGCAGTGGTTAAAGCGCTCGCCCTATCATCCGGAGATCGCTAGTTCGAATCCTGGGTGGTGCTGTAACCTCTCGCAGCCGGAGGTCTAGAGAGAGCTGATTGGCCGAGCTCTCTCAGAGGGGAGGGATGAGAGGTACTTAGCGCTCCCACATTAATCACGGCTCTACAGCCAATCAGGGGCGTCTGTGAGTTCGCGCAACGGAGGGAGCGGATAGCGCTGTCCTCCGAGTGTGTTACGCCGCCCCCAACGGTGCGCGAGTGAGCAGTTCGAAAAGATGCGGTCGGCTGGCGTCACGTGGTTCGGAGGAAACACGTGATAGTCTTCGGCCCTCCTGACTGAGTGGTAGTAGTAGCCTTAATGTGGGAGCCCCCTAGTGACGGGGAGGAATTGAACACGACTAAATTAGGGAGAAAATCGGGGAAAAATCCAAAAAAAAAAAAAAAAAAAGTTTAATTTTAATTTTGTTTGCTAAATTAAAGCTTAACAGATGAGTTTAAAGTCTAGATTTAAATGTGACTAATGTTTTAGCACATCTGATCTTATGTGGAAGCTGGTTCCATACAGCATAGTAGCTAAAAGCGGACTCCCCTTGTTTTGGGTGAAACTTTTTGGTATTTCTAACTGACTCGATCCTAATGATCTGAGTGATCTGTTAGGTTTATATTCAGTGATCATATCTGCAATGTATTTAGGTCCTAGGCCATTGAGTGATGTATAAACGAGTAAAAGTACGTTCAAATCTATCTTAAATGTTACAGGAAGCCAGTGTAAGGGCCTCAGGACTGGTGTGATGTGCTCAGATTTTCTGGTTTCTAGTCAGAATTCTGGCAGCAGCGTTCTGGATGAGCTGCAGCTGTCTAATTTTCCGACTTGTTTTTCGAAACACTTTGGGATTACGGTCAACAAGCTTTAAAATTCCCTCATTTAAAAACAACAAAAAAATGCTCGCCATCTTCTTCATCAGAGTCTTCGTACCTCCTCGTAGGTCTGCTTTCAGGTGAACCACACAGGTGATGGTCCAATGGAGTTTAGGCTTCAGCCCTTCAATAAGCATCTGACGATGGTAACGAGCACTGTTGATTGTTGAACCTTTTTCCTGATATTGTTGTTCCAGTGCTGGCTGTTGAGAATCCAATAAAACTGTAAGCATCAATTTTCTAACTGATGGTTGATTTTTGAACTTTTTCTTGGGTGCCAATTGATCATTTTTTTTCATACTCAGCCGCTTACTCTTAGTCTCGTAGTGATGAATCCATGTCTCGTCACAAGTGATGATTCAACTTCCTTATGGTTTAGAAATTTCCAAATTTTGTTTGCGAACAAAACAAACACCTTTGTTTATGTGAGTTGTTTCAGAATTAGGTACACCCTCAGACCACGAAAGAAAAAAAAAAAGTGAATCGCTTGCAAGCTGCTCTTCTTTTGTGCAAATCACAAGTGGGAAATCCATTTTTGCTCGCACTGCAGTTTCAAATGAACTGATGTAACACGTTCACACCTGCACAGCGCTGACTGGGGAGACAGTCGCCTTGAACGGAAAGTGGTGATAATCATTTTTGACTCACCCTTGTAGTATGCACTATGTGACTATTTCATTATATTTGTTCATTATTTACAAAATTATATATCATATATCGATTAATACACTTCACGTTAAGAAAAGTTTGACTGAAAAAAACGCTTTGGAAAACCAAAGCATTTAATCATCCAATGAACACTTGCGGAATGAGTGTAGAGTTGAGAGAGCATCACCGAATACCTGTATAATTTTTTTTTATATATATGAATTAGGTTGAAACTCAAGGCACTCATTTTAATATGCATTGATCACCCACTTAATAATACATAACACAATCGCCAGGCGAATTGAATAGCATTGATAATGGAGCACCAGAGGTTATTTTGTGCCTGTGGGGTCTAAAGGCCAGTCCGTCTGGTCCGATCCCACAGAAAAGCCAGTGTTGGCCACGAAAGAAAGATATCAGAACTCCCAGTGAGCCTGCCGTGTACGCAAGGTGTTCAAGGTTGTTGTTCCAGCCTTCAAATTCGTCGTGCCTTAAACCACCCGAGCCCCCACTGAATGCTCCAAAGTATACCTGCCAGACACAACAGCACACCCCACAGGTCTTATGAAGTTATGCCACAAGTGTACAGAGCCGCCCTGGTGGCACAAGTCAATCCCACATAATACTGGGCATAATGTTTTGTGTTTTAATGTTGTGGTGTATTCTGCATTCGCAGACGTTCTTGTGTTAAACTTTTGTATAATTTCAGAAAACTCAAACTCTCTTGCTTCGTTGTTCGTTGCAGGTGAGAAGCCGTTCATCTGCGAGATCTGCGGGAAGAGTTTCACCAGTCGCCCCAACATGAAGCGTCACCGGCGCACGCACACCGGAGAGAAGCCGTATCCGTGCGAAGTGTGCGGTCAGCGGTTTCGCTTCTCCAACATGCTCAAGGCGCACCGCGAGAAGTGCTTCCGGGTCACGGGCCCCATGACACAACAGTCAGCCAGCATGCCTATCTCTGTGCATCTCACTGGCCACGCCCCTTCTTCCTCCGGCCATGCCTCCAGCCCACCACAAGGCACATCCACCGCAGCCGCCATGGGCCCGGGAATGATCTCTCCCGGAATCGGACATGGGTTTTCCCATTTGCACATGCAGGCCACGCCCACGCAGCACCACCAGACCCATTTGCATCACCCCGGGCATACCCCTATGACGAGCCACGCCTCCTCGCACCAGTCCGTGCCGTCCTCTCTCCTGCCGTCTCCCCCTGCGCTTTTTAAAAGCGAGCCGATCAACCACTGCGCCCACGAGGATGCGTACCTGAGGCCAGGCTCGGCACAGCAGCATTAAGAACTAATCGAACTGATCCGTCTGTCATCACACACACGCACAGAAAGTGTGTTTAGGGGTGTATGAGAAAAGCTCAGCAAAACATTTGTTGTGCGTGTGTGTGTGTGTGCGTGTGGAATAGAGAGGAATATACAAGTATGTAAGTGCTGACTGTGCATTTCCTTGCTCTGAAGCGGTCATGTGATCAGAGAGAAAGTCCAAGCCGGCTGACCTCAGTGAACCTTCTTTTAAATGATATTAGCATTATTTTGCAGTTCATCTACAGATAAGGAAAAAAAGACAAAATCCACTCATATCTCAATGACAGTAACATGCCACTGTGTGTGACTGGACACACTCTGTCTCTCACACATTCTGTATCTGTCCTCTTGTCACTTTGTCTGCACGTCTCGCTCCGCTCTCCATCACCATCACCGTCCCTCCCTGTGTGTCTCACACACACTCTCTCTTTGTACAGCTTACTAGCTGTCCCCCGTCTCTTCCTCTCGTCTGTCTCTCGGTCATCCCATTCTGTCTCAGTCTTTTAGTCTTTTGTAACGTATCCAGCTGCTGCTGCCAGGGTTCTACGGGTTCAACACAATCACTTGTATAAAAGAAGAAGAAGAAAAAAGAAAAAAAAAAGCTCTAAATTCACTTTTGAATAATGCAGTCTTGCCTTCTCTATATGAAAGTACACATTTGACATAAACACTTGTATGTATGTGTGTGTGTGTTTGCGCATGTGTAATTACACATGCAGACTGTCGGGCACTTAAATTCATAGATAATGTAACGCACTCACATACGCTTGTTTTATTGTTGTTGTCAAATTTATTGTGAGATATTGAATCCTTTTTTTTTATTATTCTTTTTTTGTTTTTGTTTTTTTGCCGATGGCTTTGGGAGTGTATGCTCTGGACGAGGACTTTTGGATGTATTTAGACAAAAAAAAAAAACGTTTTAAGAGAAAAGCGACGTTGAAAAATGATTGTGTGTCATAAGGGACAAGAAAAAAAAACGCCATAATTCATTAATTACGTTCTGTATGATCTAATTTACTTATCATATATTCTTATTTGCAAACATTACTGTTTTTAAGAGGAATTTGTGTGTGTGTGTGTGTGTGTGTGTGTGTGTGTGTGTGTGTGCATTAATAGGCTTAAAAAGAGGTTTATTTGTATTTGATTATTCGGATGAATGTGTGGTTAGGGCGCTGTTGTGTGCAGCAGTGAGTGTGTGACCGTGAACTTGTAACTGTCATTACACCTCGGGTGGTGCTGGCCATGAAAGCTGCTTCTCTGTCTTTTACGTACATGACTATCCATCGTGTGTGTGTGTGTGTGTGTGTGTGTGTGTGTGTTAGTCTATTTTGTTTATCTGTTCTCTGCACTTTACTGCTGCATTACAGATTTGAAATGAAACTGACAAGACTTTGTAAATTATGTTTAGCAAGTTAGAATGTGTGTGTGTGTGTGTGTGTGTGTGTGTGTGTGTGAAAGAGAGAGAGTTGATCAGCTTTTGGAAAAGGAGGAATCATGTCTAAAGGTTTTAAACTATCATTATTTTATCCTTCAATTGATTTCTTCAGGAGGAAATGTTTCTTCAGTCGAGTCGAACCTTTGTTTTGCTCCTTTTCTTTTGGTTGATAGAATGCACTTTCTACGTGAACATTTCTAGCGAAGAAATTATGTTTTAAACTATACTCCGGAGCGATTTAAAGCCGAGGCGACGACCCTCCTCCGTTTCCACAACTGGAGTGTAGCGGCGTGTGATTTTATCACTTGTATGGTACTCAGATGTGCGGCTTTGCCAATTTCCAACTGCTTTTTGTTTTTGTTTATTTTTTGTTTTTTTGGTTGTTATTGTGTATGAAAAGGGATGACAGACGTGTATTACTCACAGGCCTTTTTTTTATAATGCTCATTTAACATACTTTCTGATAACTTTAGGAAGTAAAACAAAATCAGTAGCCACATTTATAACTTTGTTAGTCATCATTTATTTTAAATGACTGTTTGAAGTTTGTCTTATGTTCAGGGTCTGTGTGCGTGTGTGTGTGGTTATCATCAGTCCATCTCCTGTTTGTCTCACTTTTGACCCCCTTGACCGTGTTCTGTCTGGTCCACAGAAGCACAGCTCTTGCACGTGATTGCGGCGAGGTTAGAGGAGTCATTAGATCAGCAAAATATTACTTCCTTCAAATAATTTTTAGTTTGACTTCTCACATACTCTGAATCATCAAAGTCCAGCAAACGCACATGAGGTAAGTGATTAAAAGGAGCAGTATTATAAGACTGAGGTGTGATGCATTAACAAGATTGAAGGAAGTGCTCTTCACACTTGTGGATTGGCATACAGCGTATGTGTTATTTAAATCAAAGAGACATGAGAACTGATACAAATTGCATTGTCGTTATTTTCCAAAATATGATTTGCTCAGAAGAAAATTAGATCACTAGTTCCTTTGACTGTTAAGGGAAAGGAACCCGTAATAATTGCACAAGTATTAATAAATGTTAAACAGCACTCAATATCTGTATGAACTAAACACATGTCCCCCTGCCTCTCTGTTCCCTCTCTCCAGTCAGCACTCCTTTATCACACACACACCAACTAGCAACCAGCAAGAGTGAAGGTTAAATCATGTCCTCTGTGAAACACATGAAGCCAGCTAACCATGAGAAAAAAACCTATGTGCCCTCTTCAGCACACATGAGCACACACACACACACACACACACCGAGGGTTGCCTATTGATGCTTTTGTTGAAAGTGCATACGTGTCAAAGTTTGTCATTTCGACCATATACATTAGGTATATTAGGTATACAAGGTGGGCCATTTATATGCATACACCTTAATAAAATGGGAATGGTTGGTGATATTAACGTCCTGTTTGTGGCACATTAGTATATGTGAGGAGGCAAACTTTTCAAGATGGGTGGTGACCATGGTGGCCATTTGGAAGTCGGCCATCTTGGATCCAACTTTTGTTTTTTCAATAGGAAGAGGGTCATGTGACACATCAAACTTATTGGGAATTTCACAAGAAAAACAATGGTGTGCTTGGTTTTAACGTAACTTTATTCTTTCATGAGTTATTTACAAGTTTCTGACCACTTATAAAATGTGTTCAATGTGCTGCCCATTGTGATGGATTGTCAATGCAACCCTCTTCTCCCACTCTTCACACACTGATAGCAACACCGCAGGAGAAATGCCAGCACAGGTAATATATAATATATATATATATTTTTTTGTTTTCCTTTTTTTTTTTTTTTTGCGTTCAAAAGCGATGTTATTTTTCCGTGCATTTTTTACATTGGTAATATGAAAAAGCCTCATAGGATAGGCTCCAGGCCGTTGCGACACTGTAAGATGAAGCAGTATAGACAATAATTGAGGGTTGATTGATTGTTCAAGGAAATAATGATATAGCCTCGGATGATGTTGCAGATTGAGACAACCCCAAATTAAAGTTTATTTGTGGTCTTAAATTTATTAGGGCCCAAGCATTATGACAACAGTGCTGCTCTCCTGAACATGAAGTCAGTTATTTTGGGTTGTTTGCAAAATGCTCCCAATGGAAATTTATATACTCCTTTTACGTAACTTTATTCTTTCATGAGTTATTTACAAGTTTCTCTTTGTTCACAGCCATTGACATGTCGAAGAGGTTAACACGTGATGAGCGGATCGAAATTGTGTTGATATCTGGTGAACGCAGTAACCGGGTCATTGCAGCAGATTTCAATGCAAGACACCCTACGAGGCCATCCATCTCCCATGCTACAGTTACCAAACTGCTTGCTAAGTTTCGTGAAACTGGTTCAGTGTTGGATTTGCCAAAATGTGGACGCATGAAAACCGTCATTAATGAACAAACATCAGTGTCTGTCCTAGCTTCAATCAGCAAGAGCCCACAGCGTAGCACTCGCCGCATGTCACTGGAGAGTGGCATTAGTCGAACATCCCTTCGGCGGATATTAGCTACTCACAAATGGCACCCTTACAAACTCCAGCTACTGCAGCATCTCAACGAGGATGACTCAGATCGGCGCACACAATTTGCAGAATGGGCAAAACAAAAATTGGAACAGGACCCTCAGTTCACGCAGAAGATTTTGTTCAGTGATGAGGCAAACTTTTATGTGAATGGTGAAGTTAACAACAAAACCACCGCTATTGGTCTGACACTAACCCACATTGGATAGATCCCTCCAAGACTGTTGGAACAAAAAAAGGTGATGGTATGGTGTGGTATATAGGGTACAAAGATAGTGGGGCCATTCTTCATCAATGGAAACCTCAAGGCCACTGGATACCTGTATTTGAAATTGCTACATGATGATGTGTTTCCCTCTTTAGGCACTGAAGCTGGCACATTCCCTGAGTTTTTCCAGCAAGATGGTGCACCACCACATTATTGGTGTCAGGTCAGAGCATTCCTAGGTGAACAGTTTCCTGAAAAGTGGATTGGTCGTCGTGCCCCCCAAGGTCTCCCGATCTGACTCCCTTAGACTTTTATCTTTGGGGTCATCTGAAGGCAGTTGTCTATGGTGTGAAGATACGAGATGTGCAGCACCTGAAACTACGGATACTGGAAGCCTGTGCTGCCATTTCTCCTGCGGTGTTGCTATCAGTGTGTGAAGAGTGGGAGAAGAGGGTTGCATTGACAATCCATCACAATGGGCAGCACACTGAACACATTTTATAAGTGGTCAGAAACTTGTAAATAACTCCTGAAAGAATAAAGTTATGTTAAAACCAAGCACACCATTGTTTTTCTTGTGAAGTTCCCAATAAGTTTGATGTGTCACATGACCCTCTTCCTATTGAAAAAAACAAAAGTTGGATCCAAGATGGCCGACTTCCAAATGGCCACCATGGTCACCACCCATCTTGAAAAGTTTGCCCCCTCACATATACTAATGTGCCACAAACAGGACGTTAATATCACCAACCATTCCCATTTTATTAAGGTGTATCCATATAAATGGCCCACCCTGTAGTTACATGTACATGGTGAAATGAAACAAAGTTCCTCCAGATCTATGGTGCTAAATAATAATAAGGTTTTGTCAGGTTTCTCTTAAAGACTTGTTTCACCTCCTGTCCATGGGCCACCGTAAAAAGTTCTGACATTTTTTCTTTAAATTGCGACTCTTCCCCCCCCCCCCTCAAAATTCTCACTTTTTTTCCCTCCGAATTGACTTTTTCCTCAGAATTCTGATGTTTTCTCACAATTCTGACTTTTTTTCTAAAACTTTTGTCTTTAATCTCAGAATTATGATTTTTTTCTCCTCTCAATTCTGAGATCATGAGAGAATCATGAGATCAAAGTCAGAATTCTGACTTTGATCTCATGATTCTGACTTCTTCAAAATTCTGATTTTTTCCTTCAAAATTCTGACTTTAATCGTAGAATTATGACTTTTTCTCTCAATTCTGACACTGACAATTTTCAGAATTTTGAATTTGATCTCACGATTCTGACTTTCTTAAAATTATAAATTTTTTCCTTCAAAATTTCTGACTTTAATCTCAGAATTCTGACCTTTTTGTTTCTCAGAATTCTGACCTGCATTATTTGCTAAATATTTACAGTTAAATCTTTGTATTGCTGCTGTCCGCATGGTACAGCACCCCCCTTTTTGTGGTTAAAAACACTCAGTGCAATGTTGTAATAAACAATGATGATGCAGCTTAAAACGAATTAGCCAAGCCTAGAAATACTGCTGTCTAAAGAAAGTGTGCCTGTTTACGGGCCAGACTGAAGAAGTGAAAAGTACAATTCAGTAGGTCTTTAGCAGCGTTACAAAACCCTTATAGTGGAAGTGGGTCAAAGGACAGTACATAAGTTGCATCTAAGTGCCTTTTCTTATAGATTGTGTAAGTTTTACACAGAGAGTCAGGGGTATTGACTCATTGGTTTTTCCTTGGATGTGGAAAACACTTCAGAAAAAAAAAATTATAACGCAGTAGATGTTTTCACCAGATTTCATCACCAGAGGAGTCCACCATTTCTCTTTCTTGCAGCGAAGTGCAAACCGTTACACTACAACATCTGACATCAGGTCAATAAACTTATTGCATTTATTACAACTATTTTGGTTTTCAGATGAATTACGAAATCTCCAAACAAAATGACAAATAAAAAAAATTGGTTGCCTAGGTAGGTGGCTTTATACACGGTCAAATTTGTACTGTATTTAGTTCTGAAAACTAATAATGCTTTACATTTATGTTGCATACCTCATCCAGATATAAGATACTTGGATTTTAAAATCTGGTTTAAAATGCAATTCCACACATGCACTATATGTCCAAATGTATGTGGAAACCTAATTATCATACTATCTTACGTTTGTTGAACACCCCATTCTAGGTGTAGTCTGATTTTCTTGTTATAATAAACTCCACTCTTCTGTAAAAGCTTCCGCTAGCTTTTAGGACATAGATGGAGGGATTTTTGGTCATTCTTGCTACAAGAGCACTAGTGCGATCATGCACTGATGTGTAATTTCGTCCCAGAGGTGTTTAGTGGAATTAAGGTCAGAACCAGATCTCTCAGGTCAAACCATGTCATTATGAACCTCACATGGGGTGTTTTGATTCTCGACCAAGTTTGAGCCTCTTAGATCCAGTGGAGAAAATGTACAGCAAAACACATGCTATAGAAGTGTGTGCTTCCACATTTCTCAAAACAGTTTGGTGAAAAAAAACCACAGATGGGGTTAATGGTGTCCACATAGTTTTACCCATATAATGTACATGTGTCTAAGAAAGCAACACTCAGCTACACAGGCTGATAGCTATGGTTTAAGTATTGAGCGAAATGGTGTCTGGTGTGTGTTCAGTTATTAGTGTTCCTGCTCTTCAAGTCCCTTAGGTTTGTCCATTGGAGGAACACAGCAGTGATCATGGCCGTCTTTGTTCTTGATTTGTTTGTTCATGGACCTGATCTTTTTAGTTTCTTTAGATATGCTGTGTAAACCACTGTCAGTGATCATATACTTAAAACCTTTGGTTAAATCATAAGCATCTCTGTCACAGCTTTTGTAAGACGTACCAATGTCTCAAATATAATCATAGGGACGTTTGCTATATGGGCTGTCAGTGCACGCTCAAGATAAGGGGGAGGCATCCATAGTACATCCATGATTGCTTGTTACAGCCCTAACCAAATGTTTAAATGTTGATTAAAGAGTCCAGTTCTCTCAGCAAAGCATCTGTCTTGGGTTACATTATGACGTAAAGACAGCTTAGACAGTTAAAAATTTTGTTGTGGATCTTCTACACATGGACAAAATTGTTGGTACCCTTCGGTCAATGAAAGAAAAACTCACAATGGTCACATTAATAACTTTAATCTGACAAAAGTAATAATAAAAAAAATTCTATGAATGTTAACCAGTGAAAGTCAGACATTGCTTTTCAAACATGCTTCAACAGAATTATTTTAAAAAATGAACTCATGGAACAGGCCTGGACAAAAATGATGGTACCCCTAGAAAATACTGAAAATAATGTGACCAAAGGGACATGTTAATTCAAGGTGTGTCCACTAATTAGCATCACAGGTGTCTACAATTTTCTAATCAGTCAGTGGGCCTATATATAGGGCTCCAGGTAGTCACTGTGTTGTTTGGTGACATGGTATGTACCACACTCAACATGGACCAGAGGAAGCGAAGGAAAGAGTTGTCTCAGGAGATTCGAAAGAAAATTATAGACAAGGATGTTAAAGGTAAAGGCTATAAGACCATTTCCAAGCAGCTAGATGTTCCTGTGACTACAGTTGCACATATTACTCAGAAATTTAAGATCCATGGGACTGTAGCCAACCTCCCTGGACGTGGCCACAGGAGGAAAATTGTTGACAAATCAAAGAGACTCCTAAAGAGATCTCCAGAAAGACTCCTAAAGAGATCCAAGGTGAACTTCGTGCTCAAGGAACATCAGTGTCAGATCGCACCATCCGTCGTTGTTTGAGCCAAAGTGGACTACATGGGAGACAACCAAGGAGGACACCATTGTTGAAAACAAATCCTAAAAAAGCCAGACTGGAATATGCCAAACTACATGTTGACAAGCCACAAAGCTTCTGGGAGAATGTCCTATGGACAGATGAGACAAAAATGGAACTTTTTGCCAAGGCACATCAGCTCTATGTTCACAGATGGACAAATGAAACATATCAAGAAAAGAACACTGTCCTTACTTGTGAAACATGGAGGAGGCTCTGTTATGTTCTGGGGCTGCTTTGCTGCATCTGGCACAGGGTGTCTTGAATCTGTGCAGGGTACAATGAAATCTCAAGACTATCAAGGGATTCTAGAGAGAAATGTACTGGCCAGTGTCAGAAAGCTGGGTCTCAGTCGCAGGTCATGGGTCTTGCAACAGGACAATGACCCAAAACACACAGCTAAAAACACCCAAGAATGGCTAAGAGGAAAACATTGGACTATTCTAAAGTGGCCTTCTATGAGCCCTGACCTCAGTCCTATTGAGCATCTTTGGAAGGAGCTGAAACATGCTGTCTGGAAAAGGCACCCTTCAAACCGGAAACAACTGGAGCAGCTTGCTCATGAGGAGTGGGCCAAAATACCGGCAGAGAGGTGCAGAAGTCTCATTGACAGTTACAGGAATCGTTTGATTGCAGTGCCTCAAAAGGTTGTGCAACAAACTATTAAGTTAGGGGTACCATCATTTTTGTCCAGGCCTGTTCCATGAGTTCATTTTTTTTATAATTCTGTTGAAGCATTGTTGAAAAGCAATGTCTGACTTTCATTGGTTAACATTCATAGAATTCTTATTTATTATTACTTTTGTCAGATTAAAGTTATTTATGTGACCATTGTGAGTTTTTCTTTCATTGACTGAAGGGTACCAACAATTTTGTCCACGTGTGTATAGTCTCTAGTTTCTTCAATTCCTAAAGTCAGAACATGTGTGTCGGTGCGTCGGTAATGATACTGTAACTAATTTAAGGGCATATTCTGTGCTCTTAGGCCTGTTCCTAAAATAACTCGTCAAATTGCTGGTTATTAGAGAGAGTTCCTGCAGGCATGGAGGGGAGGAGAGAGAAACGGCTACAGAAGAACATACCAAGCAAAGATGAGATAAAATAAAAATTTAAAAGGTTATTTTATCTCCATATTCAAGTCAATGTAATAATATTCTTTTTACTTTCGTTGTTGCTTTTGGGGCGGCACAGTGGTGTAGTGGTTACTGTCGCCTTGCACCTCCAGGGTTCGATTCCCGTCTCTGTGTGCATGGAGTTTGCATGTGCTTGATGAGTTTCCTCCCACAGTCCAAAGACATGTAGGTTAGGTTATTTGGCATTCCCAAATTGGCTGTAGTGTGCGAATGAGCGTGTGTGTGTGTATGTGTGTGTGCCCTCCGATGGATTGGCACCCTGGCCAGGGTGTACCCCACCTTGTGCCCTAAGTCTCCTGGGATAATCTCCAGGCTCCCCGTGACTCTGAATACTGGATTATCTCTGAATAAGCGATATAGATGATAAGTGAGTGAGAGTGTTGCTTTTGGTGTTGTATTATGTTTAAAGAAAACAAGTACATTTAGACTCCCAGTGCTTGTAAGCCATGTGGTACTGTACATTCCCCAAAAGAGAGACACAGTCAAGCTACACAATTTGACAATTTGGTACATTGCTCATACCTTAAGCAACAAAAATGAATTTGAGTGAGAGTAGGGGTTTTATTATCATTATTATCACCACGCTGACTACAGCCCCCACCCCCCAACCAAAAAAATGTAAAAATTCCCCCTTTAACTTTAATTACTGCTGTAATAAAAGGTGTGCTGTAATTAATCTGCTCCAGGCCAGTTAACATGTGAAAGTGATTCCTCATGCTCCCAGAACCACTATTTCTTAATTTGAGTCCTGGAATATGCCTGTGCCATCAGGGAAGAAAAGCTCCTTAGACTTGATAACCAATGGACACTATGCATGGTGTTCGCTTCATGCGCTTCCCTTCATTCCCCTGACACACCAATCACTCTGGAATAAGATCTTTTTCCTGGGCTTTATAGTACAGTCTTTGTGATCTCTAACAAATTGAAGCCTTTTTTCTGATTAGTCTCACTAACAAGTGTATTTGGTGGCCACACAGCTGTTTAGTCCCAAGTTGTCTAATGCTTACAGTATAATTTCACTATTAAACATTGCTGTGTCATCCAATGTTTTTATGACATGAGTTCATCTGTTAAAGTGAGTGCTATTCAGGATTTTCTGACTTTTCTTCCACAAAGCTGGTAGTTTAGCATCTTTTCAGTATCCTTCCCTTTGTAAAAATCCCTTTGGATTGTTTTTACAGTTCCAATCATTTTAGGTCTTCTTTTTTCTCCTTGAGGCAGGCCATTTGTAGAAGATTAATCTGATCTTCTCGGAAACCTCTAACCCTCTTTCTGCCTTTATTTTATTTTATTTTTTAATAGGATTACTCCACTCTAGCCCTCCCTGTCCACCATTTATCATCAGAAGAAATGATAAAAAAAAAAACTGGACTGGACTGCTGGTCCAGTTCACATCCATCACTTCATCACTCTGTTGATGCCCTAACTTCGCTCTTTACTAAGATCTTTATATAACTATAAAGAGGTCTTGTATCATTTCTATATCTAAATAACTGAAAAAGGTAACAGACCTAAACAGCTTCACGCATGTTGTACATACTGTACAGTACACAGTGTGGCCATGAAAACGCCCGAGTAGCCAAGTCTTGCCTAATCACTAATGGATCCACTACAGTTAATGCAGCTAATGTTTATTGCATGTATTTTTTTCAAGATGCTTGATTACTTTGTTTTGGAAAAAGGTCATCTTTAATCCCTTGGATGGAAAAAATATATCTATCGATAGCATACAAGAACCTTGTTTATACAATTTAACATGAAAAATCATAATCATTCATTACTACAACAAAAAAAAAAAACTAAGGTGGAAGGATTCAGTCTATAATATACTGTATATTTTATCATGCTGACTCCACCAGTTCTCCTTTGTCCCATAGTTCAGCCTGGTGCCATCTTTTTTATTGGACAACGCAACACGCATGCACCCAGCCATCCACATGATGTTAAAGGAAAATATAATTTATCAGACAGCCTTTCGATTGTTCCATGGTCCAGTTCTCATGCTCACATACGCAGCATAGGCACTTTTAGTGGTGGGCATGGGTCAGCAACTATGCAGCCTCATACACAACAAACCGCAATCCACATGTGCATCAGTGAATATTGGCTGCCCATGACCATGTAGCCTGTTCACCTGTTTTCCTTTCTTGTATTACTTTTGTGTATATATATATATATATATATATATATATACACACAGGGTGGGCCATTTATATGGATACACCTTAATAAAATGGGAATGGTTGGTGATATTAACGTCCTGTTTGTGGCACATTAGTATATGTGAGGGGGCAAACTTTTCAAGATGGGTGGTGACCATGGTTACCGTGGTAACTTTTGTTTTTTCAATAGGAAGAGGGTCATGTGACACATCAAACTTATTGGGAATTTCACAAGAAAAACAATGGTGTGCTTGGTTTTAACATAACTTTATTCTTTCATGAGTTATTTACAAGTTTCTGACCACTTATAAAATGTGTTCAATGTGCTGCCCATCATGATGGATTGTCAATGCAACCCTCTTCTCCCACTTTTCACACACTGATAGCAACACCGCAGGAGAAATGCCAGCACAGGCTTCCAGTATCCGTAGTTTCAGGTGCTGCACATCTCGTATCTTCACACCATAGACAATTGCCTTCAGATGACCCCAAAGATAATATATATTATATATATATATATATATATATATATATTTTTTTTTTTTTGCGTTCAAAAGCGACGTAATTTTTCCGTGCATTTTTTACATTGGTAATATGAAAAAGCCTCATAGGATAGGCTCCAGGCCGTTGTGACACTGTAAGATGAAGCGGTATAGACAATAATTGAGGATTGATTGATTGTTCAAGGAAATAATGATATAGCCTCGGATGATGTTGCAGATTGAGACAAACCCAAATTCAAGTTTATTTGTGGTCTTAAATTTATTAGGGCCCAAGCATTATGACAACAGTGCTGCTCTCCTGAACATGAAGTCAGTTATACTCCTCCTAGGGGATGTATACGATCATCACCAAACCAAACCAGGCCAGTATATCTCAAAGCAATTGAGAATGCAAATTACGAAGGGATTTTTGATATCTCAAGTGATTAAGCATTGGCGAGGCCTTTAACTTATGTCATAATAGTATTGACCTCCTGTTAAATCATAGTGTGATTGTTTTTCCAGCATCCGGGGCTTAACATGCACAAAAAGTCAGAAAATCAGCACATAGGTTGGAATCCCCTGCTATTAGAATGACTGAACGACTGGGCCTTGAACGTGGAACAGTGCCTTCAAGGTTTTGTTGCATAGCATATTTATACAATCACCAAGACATTGAGCTCAATTAGATCTGATCTATTTGAGATAATGCAAGAAAAAGCAACATTTGTTTGATATTGGCAATGAAAACATTACATAATGCCAATACATTATCAGAAAACCCAACAGGAGAAATTTGCCCAATAACATAAAATTCCAGTGAATCCAAAACTGGAAACTGTGAATCACACATTTCTTGAACGCATTTCCTTCCACGTTTCTGCTTCATCCCGTCGTGGGGTTGCCACAGTGGACCATCCAATCTGCACAACAATATGGCACATGTTTTACACCGGACACCCTTCCTGAGGCAACCCTCACATTTGATATGGGCTTGGATCGACACTGCATTCAGTGGCTGGAGTTATAAACAATATACAATAATGAATTAAATAAACAATCATTTGTTTATTAATATTCACAAGAGATGGTACAGCTGCACAGTTTATATTAATGCAGCATTTTCGTTTCCATAGTAACAGCTACTGGGCCTAATAGAGTTCTAAAATGATGTCATAATGGTAAATGGTATTTCCCCTTTAAACACTTGTGCACACTGTCTTTCTGGTGCAGGTATGGCACAGGTACTTGGACCCGCTCACCGGTGCTGGCTTTTATGTTTAAGCTTATTTTTAGGTCTGTGCTCTTAACATTCAGTTCTCACATCATGTCTGTTGGTTAGTGTGGATCTGTGCTCAGGGGGCGGAGCTGCCTCGCTGAACTCATAAAGCGCGTGCAGCTGCGCGAGGATGTTCGAGCGCACAGAGGCGCGCGCTTCATCCAGACAGCTACTCGGGATCTGAAAACAGACAAGACTCACCAACCGGTGTCTTTATTTTTACATTCTACAGGTATGAATTTTTTTTTTTTTTTTTTTTTTTTACGTTCGGCGTCAATTAAGAAATCTGGTTAATGATTTGAAACTAATTTAAATTTAGCGCACAACAAAAATGCGAGCTGTTTAAACTCGGTTTTCAGTACCATATAGTTTAGGACACCGCTCTGGTTCTTTCGCTGAACGTCATGTCGTTTGTACAAAACATTATGCGTTAATTAAAATGTAAGAAATTGTTTTATGAATTATTAACTTTCTAGAAAAGTGACAGAAGCTCCAGCTGCACGGTTTATATTAATGCTGCTTTGCTGCCTTTGTCGTTTCCATAGCAACAGCTAATTTACTCGGACTAATATGATGCGATAATATGATAATAAGTTTGTTATTATTATAAAAACAGTTGTTATTTTTTTGTAAGGAGGCATTATACAGCTCTTTATTAGATTTCAGCAATCTTTAATTACTTTAATTAGCACTATTTAACAGTCAGTAAGTGGGAAAGTCTTGAAACTGAAAAAAAAATGCAGTCAACATGAAAGGTTGTGTGTGTGTGTGTGTGTGTGTGTGTGTGTGTGTGTGTGTGTGTGTGTGTGTGTGTGGAGAGCCTAGACTGTGTAATATGTAATATTTTCTAAATGTTTGTCAAAAATAAGTGTTAAAATCTTCTCTTTTAACAGACAATGCAGTTTCACATGATGTTGCTTCATTTGATTTTTTTTTTTTCAGTTCTCTATTTTGTTGATGTTTTGTAATGGCAGTAATTTTCGAATGATATAATAGTAATATTATCGCATTTTTGTTTTTACATATTGCATAATCTGGCTGGTTGGAGGTCATTTCCATTGTAGTTGTGTGAAATTCAGAGAAACCAATATGGTCAGGTTTAAAAATAATAATAATAATAATAATAATAATAATTATTATTATTATTATAATTAAGAAATCTGCAAATAATCCAGAAATACAGAATTTGTGTAGTTTTACCTTTGATTAAACCATTATACAGTACTTTAAAAAATGTATTTGTTTGTTTAATTTTATTAATTTAATAAAATGTTTGTTTTATGTTAAAGTAAAAAAAAATTGAAAACAATTATTAAGAAATTATGCAGTTAGAAGAAAAGCCCTCATATTTAACACATCACTCTTTTCGAACATTCAGCTACAAAGTGCTGTATACACTCTTCTATTTCTACATCACTGCTTTTGTAGTTAATTATATCTTTTATTTTATGAGTGTTATTTGTGTTTGTCCTCAGAACTAAAAAGACAGCTACTAAAGTCGGTGCTAACGATGCGGGACTCGGTCTTCAACTGCTGTTTTAACCCACCACATCCTCCGGGTGTCTTGGAAGAGACCCACTTGGACAGAAACAGAGCACAAGCCTTGCCTCCAAATGACCGGCGCTTTCTTATCTTTTTTGATTTCGACGAGACCCTTGTGGATGAGTGCAGCGATGAGGCCATGGTTACAGTGGCTCCCTGTGGTTCTCTGCCCTCCTGGCTCAAAGACACCTACAGGCCGGGCAAGTACAATGAGTACATGCAGCGAGTCTTGACCTACCTCGCTGAACAAGGGGTCAATCCGCCAACCATCCGTAACACCATAGAGCACCTTCCCCCATGCCCGGGTATCCCTGCCTTGATGCAGTTCCTGATGTCATGCCCACCACATGAATTCGAGGTCATTTGTGTTTCAGACGCTAACACAGTGTTCATCGAAACATGGTTCCAGAGCCTCGGCTTTCGCTCTCTCTTTATGCGCATCTTCACAAACCCAGCCCATTTTGATGAAAATGGACAGCTTCAGCTCCGTCCCTTCCATTCCCACAACTGCCAGCGGTGTCCGGTGAACATGTGCAAGGCCGAAATCGTGAGGCGATACACGGCTCAAAGGGTGCACGAAAGAGGAGGCAGGCCGTATCAAAAGGTGCTGTATGTTGGTGACGGTGCAAACGACTTCTGCCCGTCGCTGACATTGGCACCAGGTGATGTGGCATTTCCTCGGCGTGACTTCCCCATGCACAGGCTGATCCAGGAGATGCACGAAGCCAAACCCGGAGAGTTCAAAGCAACAGTGGTGCCTTGGAGCAGCGGAGTGGATATCATTAACAAACTCAGGAATGTCATGGAAGTGCAGGGTTAAAACATGACTCAAATACAACAACAGGAACATAAATAAATTAATAGCGAGTGTTAGTGTAAGCTGCTGGACAACATTGTTATACTTCTGTACGAATAGACAAAAATTGAGAGATTTCATGGTCTACATGAAATATCTTAGAACATATTTTTTCTCTCTTATAGAAGTTTGCTTTAGTTATAATATATATATATATATATATATATATATATATATATATATATATATATATATACTTGAAACACTCTTTTAATGGAAAACATTAAGTTTGAAACTTTTCTCCCTGGAGGACCAAACTGAAACAACCAGCAGAGGTTCCTGATTATACCATTTTATTCTAGTATACATATTCTAGTATGTTGCCTTCCATCAGAAAGGGCATCCGGCGTAAAACCTGTGTCAAGTTCTTGTGCAGATCGGATGGGCCGCTGTGACGACCCCTCGATGAGAGAACAGCAGAAAGACCAACAACATGTTCCTTTCGAAATTTATTTCCTTTGGGGTTGACAAAGAGAGTGTGGGAGTTAAATGATTTGTACTGTAAGTGATAAAGGAGTTATTTTTAATGAGTATATTTTAAATGAAAATTTTTGTAATGTTAAAAACATCACTAAATTGTACGATTTTCTAGTTGCATAACAGCATGTCATCAGGGGTAAAGGCCTAAAAGATGTAAAAACCGCTGTTTGATATTCTGTGCAATGTGCATAATATTATTGATGTAAATCAAGAAGCATTGGGAAAAAATGTGTTCTGTGAGTCGCTATTAACCTGAGGTGCACGACTGCTTTGCCTCACCAAAAGGTTTGTTTAGAAGGGATACTGGAGTGGTGCAGAGGATAACATTGGATTTTTTCCTATGGCCTTCCGTATAAATGTGTGAGTTTTCTCCCTCTTTCCAAAAACTCTTTCCACTCTAAATGTGAATGTGTGACTGCGTTGTCCTGCACTGGACTGGCATGGTATCCCATCCTGTATATATACCTGCCAAGATACAGTGGTTACTGAAAATAAATGAATGATGGGGTGAAGAAGATGGAAGAACTCAAAATTATAGGGTAATGGAAAAATAGCTATTTATTCATTCACATCTACATATTCTTACACACTATAAATACTAATGATAATAGATACTGATGCTGTGATGGGCAGAGGTTTTCAAATTCAGTTCACACACACCCAAAAAAAATGAGTAAATGTCTGCCTATCAAAAATATTTTTTTATACTTTGTTCTCACGAGCTTATCTTGAAGCGGTAAAAGTAGATTAAAGATGATAAATCAACAAAAAGTAACAAATCTGAATTTCACTTAAGAACGTCTGTGGAAGATTTTAGGTTGAAGTTTGTAGGTATTCTGTTTTCAGAACAATGAATCTCATCTGTTAGAGTCACATACTGTACACACACTACAGTTATAGTAAATAGGAGAAAGCAGATGTGCAGGTTCCAGGTTCCAGTTTAGGACCTTTGCAGGTTTTACTAGACTGTGTGTGGTTTGCTTCTGAGTTTTTTATGTTCCTCCTACCTCCTAAAAACATGGATGTGGATGGACGTAAGTGTGTGTGTGTGCCCAGTGGTAGAGGGACGATTTTTTTGCTTCATACCCAGTGTTCCAGGTTTGACAGTGCCACTGATCAAGATGAGCCAGCTGCTTGAAGAAGAAGATTGTAGATTTTACCATTATACATGTCTTAAATCATGCACAGTCTACTTCCTAATAAACTATAAGCATTGTATTAAAATAGGCAGCTGATGAGGATGCGTCTGGGACACCTACCTATGGAGGTGTTTCAGGCATATCTGATGGGGAGAAGGCCTAGATCGAGGTAGCCCCGGGGTAGATCCAGGACTAGATGGAGAACCTGGTATTGTGTGAGCTGCTGCCCCATGACCTGGACCCAGATAATCTGTAGAAAATATATGGAAGGGTGGATGGGTTTGCAGCAATGTGACACACACACATACACATACTGTATACACACTATGTATATACACTATATTGCCGAAAGTATTCGTTAGCCTGCCTTCACATGCAAGTAACATCCGATTCTTAATCCATAGGGTCTAATATGATGTTGGCACACCATTTACAGCTATTACAGCTTCAATTCTTCTGTGAAGACCTTCCACAAGGTTTAGGAGTGTGTTAATGGGACTTTTTGACCATTCTAACAGAAGCACATTTGTGAGGTCAGAACTGATGTTGGATGAGAAGGCCTGGCTCACAGTCTCCGCTCTAATTCATCTCAAAGGTGTTCTGTCGGGTTGAGGTCTTCCACACCAAACTCACTCATCCATGTCTTTATGGCCCTTGCTTTGTGCACTGGTGCGCAGTCATGTTGGAACTGGTGTGGGGATATTTTTCAGGAGTTGGGCTCGGCCCCTTATTTCCAGTCAAAGGAACACTTAGTGCTTTGCCATGCCAAGACATTTTGAACAATTTAATTCTTCCAACTTTGTGGGAACAGCTTGGGAACGGCCCCTTCCTGTTCCAACATGACTGGGGTCAGGATTGTGCAATATAGAGTGACGTGCTTTTTTTCAGCACAACCTCTGCATGACTCCACCACAGAGCTACTGTATGTCATTGAACTAGTCTATATCAAATGCCTTAGACAGTTAAAGCTATTAGGCGACACGGTGGTGTAGTGGTTAGCACTGTCGCCTTGCGCCGCCAGGGTCCGGGTTCGATCCCCAGCCAGGCTCGATTCCCGTCTCTGTGTGCATGGAGTTTGCATGCTCTCCCCGTGCTTGGTGAGTTTCCTCCGGGTACTCCGGTTTCCGCCCAAAGACATGTAGGTTAGGCTAATTGGTGTTCCCCAAAAAATATATATATATATTTGTGTGAATGAGTGAGTGTGTGTGCCCTGCAATGGATTGGCTCCCAGGTGTACCCTGCCATGTGCCCTAAGTCTCCTGGGATAGGCTCCAGGCCCCCGTGACCCTGAATACAGGATTAAGCGGTATAGATGATGAGTGAGTGAGTGAGTGAGTTAAAGCTATTATACACTATATAAAAATAATAGAAAATTATACATTTCACCAATTCAAATCTATCTTGTGGTTCTTGCTGCTATAACCATCCGCTTCTTCTTGGAAGCCTTTTTACTATATTTTAAAAGACTAGATCTATACAGTATCCACTTGAATGTACAGTATAAGCAATGTATTATAAACATAGCAACCTATTATACTGGACCAGGTTCTGTTTATTCCAGTGAAGGGAGAATGTGATGCTACAGTGTACAAAGACAATCTATAGAATTGTGTGTTTTAATAGTTTGAGAAAGCCCCACATATAGTTGTACATATAGTACACAAATTTTGGCCTTATGGTCTACTAGAGGTTACTTATTCTAAAGTGAATTTTAAATTATCCTCATACTGATCCTACACAATCTGACACTGAGAATGGTTTGTCCTAAGGCGGAAAATGTTCCTTGTTGGGGAAAGAATTATAACTGGCAGCATCACAGAACGGCGTGTGCGATCAACTGCCGCTCCTCACTCTGCTCCAATGTTTTAGCAGATACAGTATGTTATTACCTCACAGTATGACATAAAAGTTAATGATGATGCTGCATTCGGTTACATTCGATGACACTGCCATGTGTTACACGCTGAGGGATGCCCGCTCCTCCTGCCTATAATGTGGAAGGCTCGGGTTCAATTCCCACCGAATGCCCAAACCCCAGGCACCAAATGCAGTGCTGTTCCTAAAGCTGAATAAAACGGGAGGGTCGTGTCAGGGGCACCTGGGAGAGGTTCAGATGGACTGCTTTGGTGACCTCCTTGACAGAAGTTGCCGAAAGACTAACAAAATATATAGATAAATAGATAGCCTAATATTAGTTAAGCCTTTATTTGACACTTGTCAAATTCAATTCAATTCAATTCAATTTTATTTCTATAGCGCTTTTAACAATGGTCATTGTCTCAAAGCAGCTTCACAGAAATGAAAAGAAAATGAAAAGAAGACTTATGGAAATGTATATATGTGTAAGAAAAATGTGTCTAGATAATGAGATTGTCCCTGATGAGCAAGCCAAGGTTGACGGCGACAGTGGCCAGGAAAAACTCCCTGAGATGGCAATAGGAAGAACCTTGAGAGGAACCAGACCCAACAGGGAACCCATCCTCATCTGGGTGATGACAGATAACAGAAATTGTATAACATCATGTGTGTCATGCAGCTGAATATATAACAGAAGTTATTTAAATTAACACAAAGTCCAGTTCAGCTCAGGGATGAGTCAGCAGGTGCAGAGGGCAGATGGGGGTCTGGATCACTGGGAGCTCAGGAGCAGCATGTGTAGATCCAAACCAACATGAAGAAGAATCCAGCTGGAGCAGGTCCTTCTCTGGATGCCTCAGGAACCTCGCAGGGTTGGCCTCTGTCTACTGGAGCTGGAACAATCTCCAGATGCCTTGGGATGGGTGGAAAAATACAAAATAAAGGCTTAACTAATGAAATTCTTTCTTCACACATGCCAACAAAACTGGAATCGGAACCCCTGAAGCAGATAGGGTCAAGGGCCCAATAATGGCAACCTGGTGGAGCTGGGGCTAGAACCAACAACCTGCTGATCACTGCCTTACCCTCCACACCAATAGGGCTGTCTTTTAATAAATGTTGGTCTTTCGGCTGCTTTGAATGAATTACAGCGCCACATGTGACGACAAGCAAATATAATTTTAGCTGACATTGCTAACTTCTTTCATGGACACACGCATGCTCTGGCTAATTACAATTTAGATTTATTGTTTACACAGTTTATACAGGGATTGTAAAGAAAGAATAAGGTACGGGACTAAATAAATAAATAAATAAATAAATACTACTACTAAGCATTAACAGAATAAAAGGTGGTCTTTGGAATATACAGAGCCAGAGTGTTTGGGCGCAACCTGGCGGTGACGCGCAGTACGCGCAACCACGAGGCCGCACTTCAAAACATTGCCCGCTGCTCCCGATTGGTCGAGAGGCGACACGTGACTTTACAGCTGATTTCCTTGGATGGAGTGTTTTTCGCTTGATGTTCGCCCCGCGCTGCCTTGGCTATGACTGCGCTTCTGGGAGATTTCAGATCCGTCGTGGCACACTGACCCGCAGCGCTCCCTGAGACATTATGGCCCAGGCTGCTCAGATGAATGTCATCGAGATCAACAGCCCCATTCGCGTTGAGCACGACAAAAAACGACGCCAGTTCAGCATCCGTTTCAACGGTAACGTGACATTTTCGGCGTTCGACGCGCGCGCGCCCACTGCTCGTTACCTTTGTTTTCGGAAGAAAAAAAAAAGCCTCAGTGACACGAGTTAGCCTGCTCCGCTAGTTAGCCTGTTAGCTCAGTCACTAGCATGAGAATGTCTGTCGGGTTAACTTGAGTTTTTCCCCCCTCTAGAGTGTAAGTAGTCGAAACGGTTTATCTGTATAGTGTCCTTCAAAACTCATGTCGTAAAAACAAGTCTTTCCAGCTTAGCTAGCTAGTAGTGTTTTTTGTTGTTGTTGTTATTATTATTATTGTTGTTAATAATAATCCCCCACACACATTAACCAGCAACTCATCCAAAGGTTTAGTACAACACATCCGAGTTCATTGTACAGGCTTTGTTGTTGTTGTTGTTGTTGTTGTTGTTGTTGTTCAATTCCTTCTGTTACTTGGTCTTTAGCATTAAGGGGGAAAAAAATAAACCAACTTTTATTTATTGCTTCAACAGCCAGACAAGCCAGTTCTCGTCTGACTTCCTGTTCCATCAATAACAGATCTTATCAGCGGAAAACATGCCAGAGAGCTATTTTAGCTTCTTTCCTTTATGTGGTGTTTATACACACTTTATAGTACAGTTTCATTCACAGTGCGCAAAGATTTCTACTCACATCAACATTTGTAACAGTCGTGGTGATCGAAGGCCCTTGATCAGGTCAAGTGTTTTAGGATTAACCTTAGGCCTGTGTGTGTGTGTTCTCCTTTCCTTCAAACATGCCTGCCATGGAGTTTATGAAAAGTTTTATATTCCAGTTAAATGAGATACCTGTACACCTGTTACCTTATTAGACAGTGATGTGATGTGAATTTGTGCCATCGCAAAAGTTTGCATCGTCTCCAGAAAATAACATGAATAAATAAATGAAAAATGTAACAAATCTGGAAACAGTTAAAAATTGTCAAGGTCAATTTTATTTGTAAACAACATTTTAATACAACAATGTTGTCCAAAGTGCTGTACAATGGTGTACATTGTAAATATAATATAGACATTGAAGTAATAAACAATGCAAAAATACAACAGTCAACAACAATAAAACATAAAGTGAAATACAAAGGAATGTCTCGCTGCTAATTGAATAAAAAGCCTAAAATGAAAATCTGATAACAGAACGTTGCTCGAGTCGTCTAACGGTTGTTGTCTTGTCGCACCACGTTTCCGGCCCAACTGGGTTTCTGTTCTCTGGCATCTTCGTAGGTGTCCTTGAAATTGGTTTGCTGTCGAATGTGATGTGTGATGTTTATATAGATGGATATACTGTATATAGACGGTCTATATACTGTAGACCAATGTAGCTTCTTGATCTCCGAGGTGAAATAGGTGAATTAAAAAATTTCAAATATATAATAATTTCAAAAAAGTTCAAATATATTGATTCATGAATTATTGGCAAGTCACTGCAGTATGAGTGAAATAAAAGACTTTGGGACATGGAAAAAGTAATCATCAACCAATATACCTGTTTATGTGCCCACATTCACTTACTTTAGCAGGTATTAACAGTTGTTCTCTCTCTCTCTCTCTCTCTCTCTCTCTCTCTCTCCTATCTATCTCTCCCCACAGCTTTGTCCTTAAGGCTTTTAAGACAAAAAAGTTGGCAAGTCGCTGTGGAATAAATCACTTTGGGACATGGAAAACAATCACTTTCAGGAAGGGAAAATCTTGATTATTAATGTCACACCGACTACTTGTTGATTATTTTTCCACACCCGAAACAGGTTTTATTTCACTCCTACTGCAGGGGCTTGCAAACAATTTGTTAATCAATATGTTGAAACTTTTTTTTTTATATTCACATATTTCACCTTGTAGATCAATAAGATACATTGATCTGTCCATCTACAGTATATATGTCTTTGTTCTTTTCTTGTCTTAACTTATTTTAGCAGGTATTAACAATTGCCCTGGAGAGAGAGAAAAAGAACAATTGTCTCTGTCTCTATGCAGCTTTATCATTGACATTCCCATGGTGATTAAAAAACATAGAGACTCCTGCTATCAGTTTAAATAAATATTTCTTTCCAGACAACCTCACCATATCTGTGACTATATGATTTCATTTTGTAATGACCCAATTTTTATCTGGACATTATAACCCTTTTGTGCATGTCCTTGCTCTTGTGAATGAGCTGTCTGGGATAGTATAGATGATCTTAATGCTCAGGTATTCGAAAGAAAGCATTGATATAAACCTGTTAATCGTAGTACACCTGGAAACTGTTGTCATGGCTCCCATTCCAGAAAATTAATTGATAAATGTCAACATATCTGCAGCTGTGGTGTAATGTGATAATGAAGAAACGTTCTAGTTTCCATTTGAATCATATGATGTCATGTAACGTATGTCGGGAAGGAAAAAATGGTCATACGACCTGGTAGTGTTAGAAAAGCTACCATAACTATACATAACTATATCCTGCCTGATCAAAAAACAAAACAACTAAAAAAAATCTCACCACTTTAGAAGGATTCTTTTTTTTGCCCTGCATCATGTAAAGAAATCAATTAAGGAGTTTTGAAATGACTGGAATTGGTTTAAAAGTTGTCTAACACATTATTAAAACCTCTAAGGATAGTGCTGAAACTTCATGATGGTAAAAAAACTTAGAGACACTGACACAGAGAAAGAAGAATAGAGACCACTTTAACGTTAGTAAAGCATGGTTTTAACAACAACAAAAAAAAAACGACAGAAGTCACAGCTATCTTTAATCGTGAAAGTAGTAGCATTTCCACATGCACAATGTAATGAGAACTTACAGGATTGGGACGAAACAGTTGTGTGGTCCTATAACTTGTTAAAGAGACTCATTAGGAACTCATTAGACTTTGGAATAATGGAAAAAGGTCAGATTGACCCTATTTCAGAGTGATGGGTGCATCAGTGTAAGAATTGAAGTATATGAAGTGATCATGCATAGTGGCCACTGTACAAGCCTGTGGAGGCATAATCATGATCTGGAGTCACTTCAGTTAGTCACGTCTAGACTAAGCAACGTTATGTGACTGGAAAACGAAGTCAGCTGATGACCTGAATGTACTGAATGTCCAGGGTTTCACATATATGGACGTTTTGTTGTTGTTGTTCCCTGATGGCACAGGTATAATCCAGGACTCAAATTGTGAAAGTTTTTTTCACATATGAATTCACCACCAAACAAATACACCATAAACAAAGCTGAATGCGGTCAATGAAATCTTGAAATCTTGAATTTTTTTATCAGGCAGTGTATGTTAGTTATTCTTATAGTATATTATATTATTACACATTGTTATATTTATATTATATTATACACATAAAATATGATTAATGTTATATATTATGTTATGCTAATACATTACAAATGAGAAGATCCACAAAATAAACGGATATGTTGATATTTTTCCTATTATTCATACCTAAAGATCTTAATATCTAATATCCTAAAACATCATTTTTTTTTCTTCTGTGTACTAGGTTCTTATGATAGAGCTGTTTTGCTGTATGAATATGTGGGGAAGAAGATGGTGGATCTGCAACACACTGAGGTTCCCGATGCTTACAGGGGACGAGGAATCGCCAAGCACCTGGCCAAGGTTGAGTATTACACTGTTCCATGTATTTCACTATTCCAAGGTTTTCAGTACAGAGAACTTTTCAGTTTCTCAGTGACGAACAAGCAGATTATTTTCCTGTAACAGTTTGTCCTGATCCTGTTTATTTATTACATCGTTATCTTATGTCAGTTAGGAGGTCGGCTGCATTTGTGAGTGATTTATTAAAAGCTTGGTGGACTGTTTGCTATATGTTTATAAGTGTAAAGGCTTTTGTTTGGCCTTACCTCCTCATTTCCTGTGTTGTGCTGGTCAGCGTTTTTTTTTTTCCATTTAACGATGATCATGAGTCAGCAAAATTTGCTACCATGATGGAGAATGGAGTCCATGATAGTGTTTGTATTTAGGGAATGTTTTTTTTATTTTTTATTTAATGTTAATTTTAGAGTTAATATAATTAAAAGCATTATGAACTGAAAATTGAATGAAAAATTCAAGATAAAAAAATCGAATCAATTGGAAAATGTAGATAAGATAATATTTATCGGCGCACTCTAGTCACGATTACTTTTTCTACACTTTCTTTTTTTTATTTAAGAAAACTTGTTTCTGAAGAGACTTTTTTTCTGAATTTCTAAATGAAAAGCAATGTATTTTTATCTATTTATAAAACTAAACATTGAAACAAAGCACGGATTTTGATTTTGTATTTAAGATATAGAAAAACAGAAATATATTTTGTGTACAATAAAATATAATTACATTTATGAATTCATTGCAACTATTGATTCTATAAACAAGGAACAAAATAACTGATTACAACAGAATTAGCTTTTCTCATTGCCTGAGGTGTCATTTTAACCAGAAATAGAGCACTAAAACCGGTTAAAATGCCCGTATTCTCTCTCTCTCTGTTTCTCAATGAATTCCATAAAAGAATGTATATATACTTCAACTATCTGCCAAGTAGTTAGCCATTGTTTATTTTATTTTATTTTTATTATATACCGTTCCATGTAGCTTTGCTGCACGTCGGCAAATTGTACTGCTATTAATGCGCACTCCATCTCCATGTTTTTTTCCATGTCCATAGCCGCACCAGAACCAAACTAATTAGAGAGCCAACCAGATGCGGAAATCAATCACCCGCACCCACCCAGCGACCCGCCAAAAAAACAAACAAACATCTAAAACCCCATCATCCTTTGGGCATACCTCCACAAATCAACCTACACACTACTTTTCTGTCTATTTATTTTTTGTTGTTTTATTGTCTTTTTTTTTAGTTTTCTACGGATACCATTTAGGGGAAAATATGAGCCTACAATTAAAAAAAAATCTGTCTGCTTGTTTGATGTTTGTATGTGTAATGACCGACACGGTGACAGAAAGAGGTGAAAGTGTTTGTTTGCAGATCCCATGGGTTATGGGTCAACCCATACATCACTGAATTTTCCAGCAGCCTGCTTTACTAATCAAGTTTGATGTGTGGATTTTTTTCCCCGTTTTAGGCAGCGATGGATTTTGTGGTTGAAGAAGACCTCAGGGCTCACCTGACCTGCTGGTACATTCAAAAGTATGTGAAAGAAAACCCTCACCCTCACTACCTGGAACACATCATCCACTGAGAGAGTTGCCAACAGGACAGTAATAAGACTCCTGCTGCTGACTGGGTGGACAGGGCCTTTGAACTCCAGGGGGTGGGTGGGTGGGGGGTTGAAGGGAACTGGTATTCTGTGTGTATGTGAGAGAGAGAGAGAGAGTGAATGTTTGGAGCTGACAAGATAGAAATTATCAGCAACTGTACAGACAACGCTGCGGACGTCTCTCTGACGTTTGGGCCATGTGTTCCGCATGAGAGGGGGAACAGACGTGTGCTTTGTAAACAAGTGGGCCTGTTTTTACAGCACTAATGACTTTGTGGTTCTGGGATCCACGTGCCAACATGCCCAAACAGGGTTCCATGCATACCATCCCTGGAAAAAAAAACGCAACAAAAAAAAACACAATTGTTGTTCCTTCACATGCCTTTGTAGCTCAATGCTTTGAAGTCCAAGTGGTGCTCAAAACACACGCGCATGCAAAAAACAACAACAAAAAAAACACTTGTTTGATTGGAAGTTAGCATAGGCCACTGCAATAGCGATGTAGTGTGTGTGTGTATTTTAGATACCATATGGAAACCAGGGCTGGTATGGAGTTTCTCTCTTGCACCACCATCCACTGTGGGGCAGATGTTCTCAGGATTGACAAGTCAGCACTGCCCTTCAGGACAGGGAGTGTGCAATGTGTGTTTGCATAACAGAACCATTGTGTGAGATACGTCATCTCTCTGTGTTCGTCAAAGTCGGAGTGTGTGTAGGGTAAATGTATATATGTGTTGTTCAAGTACCTACCTTTTCCCATGGCCTTATTAAACATGGTGTCCGTGAAGGTCGCCAAAAAACAGGGTGAATAAGGTGCTCAAACTACAGCGGCACAGTCTGCCCTTCTACTATAACATCTGTAGCAACATCTGCCATTTTATTGAGAATCAATATCAAGGTCATGCTCTCTGAATATTCAGAGGCTTGCCATAGTCTGTAGTGACTGTTACAAGATTCACACAGGTAACCGAGGCCTGACGTTCATAATTTTTACTCGTTCATGTACTCTATATTAATATTCAAGTTTTAAAATAAAGTAGATGTGTCAAGTCATTTTGCTGTCTTTGTTATTTACTTTTATTATTTATTATTATATAAATTCATTCATGTCTCATGACAGCTTAGTAGGCCTATTTAATAATCTTGTGATATTATATACTGTATTTTAATGTTCACATCAAGGGGGAAAAGATCTGAGGCTACACTGGACACCGGTTTATTGAAACGGGACAGTTGAAAATGGACAGAAAAAGACTAAATGATATTTTTCCACACTTAAGCTGTCCAGCTGCCTTAATGTTATGTCTGACTGGAGTAGATTTAACACATTAACATTGATTATAAATCATATACAAGAAAACTGGTGACAGGATCATGGTCACCCAGGGCTATAGCAAAATCTAGCCTGTATGGTCCAATTTCACAAAAAAGCCAACTCTGGTTAGGATAGAAAGGCACCACCACAGCTGCCATGCATGGCCCCAGGCAGGCAAAAGGTCCAAGTCCACTGACTCTGGACAAACCAGTCTGATCCACACAAAGTATCTGCCACCAACATCCTGGTACCAGACACTGCAGCACCAGGTGGCATAAAGGGAAAACTACACAATAGTGGGTTCAATGTTTTGCTGATCTATATCTTGGAGGTATAACTGATATCAATCGTATCTAAATGGTCAAGCTGTGTGAAATTATACTTGTACTAGCTCAAGTTGCCTCACATCCCTACTATGAGAGATCTAGCTGCCTTAAATGTAAAATGAAGCGGTATTTATGTTTTCACACTTTAATAGATTTGACCCCTGCCTAATGTTTTTGCCAGAATCATGTATACCCCATAGGTAGATTTTCTAAATGCTTATAAAGACATGCATATTATTGACAACATTGTTTGTATATGTAGTTATTAGGTATTTATTTGTATGTAGATGATCATAAAAAAAAATCACCTTGTCAACAAAATCCTTAATTTTTATCTTTCATTATATGCGAATGTATGTTTGTAGATAATTTTAGGTACCTACGAACCACAGATGGGCTATCCTGAACAGAAACTCAATTATGATGAAAGAGAATGAGGATCTGCAAACTCAATTAAAACCGGTAACAGGGTCACTGAGTGTAGTCTGTGTACTCAGCAGCAGCAGCAGCACTGGTGATCTAGTAAAGAGTGATTTAGGATTTTCTGTGAACGCACAAAAGCAGGCCTGTCAAAGTCTTTGTCTTAGACGCCTCCAGTGTAACAAACGGAATCAGGAATGTAACCAAAGGCCAGCAGTGCTATGTATCTCTAGGCTTTTATTGCCTAACAATCAGTTTTTTATTTTTGCTAAAGGTTTATTATTCTCACCAGAAACTTTTCATAGGCAGTACATTGTGTCTTATCTGACATCATTACCATACATTCTGAGTTTTATTGTCTTCACAATAGACCACTGTCTCTTTCCAGATGTTTGAAGGGGTATTTCTCCTACGCAGACCATGACACTGGGCTAGACAACATTTATTAATACTCATGTTATTTTGCCAAATACCATCATCGTAAGGGGAACCTATGCTGCTGTAAACCTCTTGTAACTTGTTCACGCACAGGGAGAACATGCAAACTCCATGCATACAGACCAGAGATGAGATATGAACTCCCAACCCTGGAATTGCAGGGCTAACACTGAACTCCCTCAAATTTCCACTACAGTATTTAGAGATCTAGAAGGCTCGAATCACCTCTAAAAAGATTAAATCTCTTAAATGCTGGTTCCTACTTTGGTGATTTTTTACATTTATTTTTTGCTTATCATTGCTTGTTTTATAATTGTGATTTGCGATACACACACTCTGATGTCATTAGCGAAATCCAGTGGTCATTGACTTGACTCATTCCACTCTTCATTAACTTGCTGATTTTAACACACAATGCATTACAGTTATCAAAAAACCCTAGTTTACTTACCAGAAATACCATCCTGGAACTTCAAAAAACCTGTCATTTAACACGGAGCTACTACCCCTGCCTAGGATTATGCACAAAAAACAATTGTAGCTCATAATCACTACGAGTAACCCTGACACACTGGAAAACCACAATCTTACCATATGAATACCCACAGATCAACACGATTTATGAATGTGTAACAGTCATTAAGAGTAGAAAGTGACCTTTAAGAAATAGTTCAGATTTTTCCAAGTCTGTCTTAATTCGAAATTGAGGCGCATACAAGTACATTACATTAGGACTCAGTCATTATACATTTTCCTGCTCTGTACACTGACTGTAAAGTCTGTCATGGGAAGTTGTGGAATTTGGCCCCCGATTACTTACATTGTACTCTTATTCCGGGTGACAAACTTCCGATCGGTGTGCAGAACAGGAAATTTTATAACCGACAAGACCTATTGTAATTAAACAAATGTGTGCTTCAAATAACTCTTCATTTGCTTTATATAATATCTCTGAATATTCTGTCTCTGAGATGTCTAACTGCTTGAATTGAAGTCTCTCAGTGGTCTTGCTGCCCACCTTAAGAGGTCCAGTTATCTTAAAATAATTGCATGAAACATTCAGCTGACTCAAATCATGCCTCTAAGACAGTGATGTCCACTCTTCTCCAGACAGCGTCTGTACAAGCTTACAAAGTTTACATTTTAACCAAGAAGAGATCATACCTCCAAATTATTCTTGGCTGGAATAAAAACCTGTGCACACATGGGCCCTTTCTGGAGAAGATTTCTGAACAGCGTGGCTCTAAGAGGTCTGGCTCCCTCATATCAGGTTTCTGACAGACGCTGCTGTCTCAGATCATGTCTCTAGGAGGTTTTGCTTCATGGAATAACAGGCTAGCTTTCTCAAATAATGTCTCAAACTGCCTCAGAATATAGCTGTTAAAGCTTTAACATCCTCAAATAATGTGTTTAAATGTTTAAAATGATTTGTATTGTTATTTTAACCCAATCATGTGATATGAATACTCAGTTCTTATGTGGCCACTGATTTTGCACCGTAGTATTCTGCAAATATGAGAGTTGGCTGAAGAATTTATTTTAAATAACTTTTAGAAAAGACAATTACATATTTTTTCTGACATAATCTCCTGTCTTGTCTTCTCCTTCATCAGACGTAAATCTTCGTCCTCTTATAGCTGCTTTCAGAGGAACAAACAGATGAAAGTCTGATTGATCATGATCAGGACTATGGGGAGGATGCTTTAACACTTTCAAATAAATTTCTTGCAGTGTGATCAGAAGTGTGCGGCCGTGCACTGTCATGCGAGATCACAATGCCCTTTTACTGTATAGCAGTCCTTTGTCCTAATCCGAAGTATATGCTTCAGCTTTTCACTAAGCTAAACTGAATGGACGTGAACTGGGGTTACTAAATAGTTTCACCACTGAAATAACAGCACTGAAGTGAATTTTAACGCACTGGAGTCGTTTTAGGTGGCTTAGTGGTTAGCCTTGCCTCTCCAGATCCTGGGTTTGATTCTCGTGTCGGGTCTGTGTGCATGGAGTTTCCATGTTTTCTCTGTGCTTGGTGGGGAGAACATGCAAACCTATGGGCTCTCAGGTTTCCTCCCACAGTCCTAAAACTTGCAGATTACTTGGAGCCTGTAGTGAGTGAATGTTGACTGTAGGTCCTCAAAAAGGAATAGATACATTGGTCACCAGTGGCCTCCATGATCCCTAGTTGGACTACAGAAGTTCCTGGATAGATGAATAGATGGATGGAGTTGTTTTAAGACAAAGCTTAATCTTTATGTGATCTTTTTTTTCCGACTTTTTCAATTTCCTTATCTGTGATTTACTCTCCGTTTACCAAACATAGAGTGTATTTGGCTGGCAACAGAAGAAGTACAACTTACTAAAATACACAACCTTAATATTTTTTGTTTGGAAGTAATAAATTATGCAGAGTTCTGTCGTACAGAGAGACATGTACGTGGGCTTCAACCTGAAATAATATCAGCTTATTTTTAGCTTTAACCTTTTACCTATTTCTAAAAATTGTTTTCCCGCCAACGACGGGTACTTCTAGTCTGGTTGTATTTCTACTGTGTGGAGGGTGTTGTTGGGGACAGCATGTCTTCATTTGTATAATAAATTTGATGTGTAAGCGAGCGTTTTGCACTTTTGACCCATTTGGCACGGTTCCCATCATGCGTGAGCGCTCGATGCTAAACCAGAGGCGAGTGTATCAGACTCGGGCCGTGTGCAGTGCGCTGCTACAGGGGGAGACAGTGAGCGGAAGGTTGCACGTGCGGCCGCGCACAGAGCACTAGCTCTGCTTATATCGCCTCCTCGCGTGCGCGTGCCAGCCGACGGATTCGGACCTCAGTGCTGAAGCGTGGGAAGAACACAGTATGGGTAAGTCTGAGCAAGACCTAATGAGCTATACTGCAGTCACTTTAAGGCAAATCAAGATTGCCGGTGCAGAGCCTTTTGTGCAACGGTTTTATATAAATATATAAACAGTATTGTCCTTGCGTTGGAGGTGTGCGCTTATGTGATAAATAAGAAATTATTTATCCTTTCTGCACACTCTGTTCCGTATATGTCACACAACTGACCTCTAAATTGTCGTTTTTTTTGCGATATTAATATCATCAGGCAAATAGAAGCGGTAGGCGCTTCGGTAGCCAGTCGCCTCACGGGAAGTGTAGTCTTTTGTAGCTCATATCCGCGTAGAACTCCAATTGCGAAAACTACGCTACCCATGATGCACCGCTGTACATTTGTTTTTACGTCAGCGGCAACGCGCTGGTTGTCCAAGATGGCGTCGTTCGGAAGGAGGCGCGGTGTCCCAGTCAACAGGGAGAGGTCAGTTAAGATTAAAACATTATCTCAATAGCACGTGAATGAATAAAACCACCCGTGTTCGTGTTGAGCCACGAGTCCGCGCGTTTACCGTTACATTGCCGAGCTGTGTGGTGTTTGGAACGGCACAGGGAAGTGTCAAAACATTGTTTGCCTCATGTGATGTTTTTCTTGGCTTCTTTGCTCAATAACTAGCTAGCTAGCTCGAAAACGTTAAACAGACTAAAATGTTTGTTACGTTGTACAATAAACTAACAATGCAGTGAAGCTAGAATATGTTTATAAGTCGGTTTAAATCGACAGGGTTAGTTTTATTAATCAGAATTGTGCCTCCTGAGTTAGCTAGCAAAGAAATTCAGGGTACAAGTTATTAAAGTGTAAACTACTTTAGCAGTCACTCCCTACCAAGTCATGTAACCTGGATAGTAAGTGACTTATAGAAAAAAAAATGTAACGTCAAATTTATTATTTCTAAATAAACTATATTTTTCCCCCAGCATAAGAAATCACAAGGTTAAAAGAAAAAGGATTATTTCCACAAAGCCTTATAAACCAAACTTTTGCCTTTTAGCAAAGCACCAAATAAAAATCACATCTTCATTTACTTAACCTAAATATCAGCTATGAATTAGAAATATAATGTTTTGGTGTTCACTGTTTATGTTTATTAAGTGAAAGCACTTATAATGTTTAACTGGTGCTATTTTTTTAGCGACACAAAAGCAGAGCCATATCAGACTTACAGCTTTTTTAGCACAAAATCTAAAGCAATAATGAGAATAATAATAATAAAGATTTAAGTTTTTATTATTTTTATTTATATTTTTATAATTTCTAATGGGAGTCATATAGGTTACTGATCTGAAGGTTGTGGGTTCGAGCCCCATCACTGCCAAGCTACTACTGTTGAGGCCTTGAGTAAGGCCCTTAACATGTATTCTTCTGGTCCATGAGTCTGAGCCCAGTTTCCTAACTGGAATATGTGGGGGGAAAAATATTTCGCAGTGCTGTAAGTTACATAACAAATAACTGAACCTTAACCTTAAACGTTAATTCGTCTTCTACACCGCTTATCCTGCCTGGGGACTGGGAGCCTTTGGGCTCGAGGCGGGATGCAACAAACAGGGTGCAAATCCATCACAGGGGTGCAAACACATGCACATACACACTACAGGCAAATTTGTGAACACCAATTAACCTACCTACTCTGCATGTCTTTGAACTGTGGGAGGAAACCCTGCCAGGGTCAAAACTCTTAACAGTGTTAACTAGTGCACTTCCATCTCGCCATTCAGGGGTAGTTCAGTGGTTAAGGCATAGGCATTCGGCTTAAGGCATTCGACTACGGTTCAGAAGATCCCAGGTTCAAATCCCAGGTTCAAATCTCACAACCACCAAGTTGCCACTGTTGGGCCCTTGAGCAAGGCCCTTAACCCTCAATTGCTCAGATGTAATGAGATAAAATGTGTAAGTCGCTCTGGATAAGGGCGTCTGCCAAATGCCTAGATGTAGATGTAGTTAATTTTTTTTTTTTTTTTTTAAGTATTAACAAAGCAGAGCGTAGAAACTCTGGAAAGTAAAAATCAGTCTAACGAAAAGAACTGTGAATGTCTTTATTCAATAAGTTTAAACATTGTTTTTTGATTTGGTGATTTAAGAACCATTGCTTGATTTGCTTTATAATTGGTCACAGTTACATGATTAATGACTTCTTCTCTCTATCTTTAGGGGAGTGATGGCGGCGGCGGGCGAGTGTTACATCGTGCATGAGATCTACAATGGTGAGAATGCACAGGAGCAGTTTGAGTACGAGCTCGAGCAGGCGCTGGAGGCACAGTATCCCTACATCGTTATCGAGCCGACGCGCATCGGGGACGAGACGGCGCGCTGGGTGGCTGTGGGGAACTGCCTGCACAAGACGGCTGTTTTAGCGGGTGCCGCATGTCTCTTTACACCGATGGCACTGCCCCCTGATTATTCTCGCTACATAGCTCTGCCCGCTGGCGCCCTCAGCCTAGCCTGCGCCGCTCTCTATGGCATCTCCTGGCAGTTCGACCCGTGCTGCAAATACCAGGTGGAGTATGACAGCAGGAAGCTCGCACGGCTGCCTCTGCACACGCTCACCTCGTCCACACCCGTGGTGCTGGTGCGCCGCGACGACGTGCACAGAAAGAGACTGCACAACACGATAGCGCTCGCCGCCCTGGCCTACTGCGCCAAGAAGATCTATGAACTGTACGCTGTATGAACGTACAAACACATACACTCGCACACAGAAACACCCACACACGTATACTGATGCATCATCTCTCACACCTCACACACGTACACATACACACACTTGCTGGGAGAGAGGTGAGAAGCACTACTAAATACAAAACAGCAGACACAAATGTGACAGAAAGCAGGCAGACAGAAGCGCGAACAGAGAGAAAGAGAGAGAGCGCCCGTGATCACCCAGGATGTGAAGAACCTAGCAGCGCTCTTTCTCTCTCCTTTTTTCTTTCTTTACAATTTTCCCATCCGTGCACTTCAACGGAAGAATGGAATAGCGGACGTGATGGGACGACTAACGGATGAAAAGACGATGCAAGTGGGAGGGGGGCGGGGTTATGGTTTATTGGAGAAGTAAGATTCTTCCCCTGTTTTTCTGCACTGTTAAGTGACATCAGCAATGCGCTTGACAACCCCCTCCCGCCCCCCCTCCCTTTCTCTCCTTATCTCTCGCTGAGCTCCTGCACCTGCGCAGCGACTGTCAGACCGCCATCGTGTGCGTGGTGGACAGGCGAACACACAGACATATTTTAAGTATTACTTTGAAGCCCTCTCTCCCTCTACCCCTCCCCCCCCCCCCTTCCCCTGTGTAGTTTTACTGTACCCTGCCTTGGTGCATCACCTTTTCATTAAACAGTAGGAGATTTAACCTCAACGTCAACTTTGCCGACCTTTTATTTGGCTTTACAATTTCAGTGTGATTTTATTATTATTTAAATGGAAAATAAAAGATATTATTTTGTGACGTACTGCTGGTGCATAGGAGTTTAAAACGAGACTGACCTTGGTTAAAACTGAAGCACGTTTAAGAGTAGAAGGTTTTTGCCGCTTCATTGGTCCAGATAAATGTAACCTATTACCCCCTGTGAGCGCACTACCACCACTTGCTTTCTGTGAATGGGGGTTTTCTTCATTTTCTGAACCTGAGAAATTGTCAGGTTAGTCAAAAAGTGCCATCGCTATTTCTGCTTTTTCACAAAAGCTGTTTCTCTCCTGATGGCTGCTGTTCAAATAAGGATATCTAATATCCAAATATGTATCATTATTATTGAAGTTGATGTAACAGAGCTCCAGGTTTGACCTGTGTAGCTGAAACGATGTGAAAATTTTATTACGTTATTGTGTTGAAAAGACCAGGTTTAGGTCTTAAACACAAACTAGGTCTTGATGAAAGTACATGATGCCCGGTGTTGAAGTTGTGTCTCCTTCCAATCAGCATAGGTTCATGAGGATGAATTCTAAAGTATGGACAATTATGAGTCAAGTTACTCATATATGACTGAAAGGGATAAGAAAATGAAATGAAGTTACTGTGTTAAAAATGGAGCTGTGGAAGCCTCTGCATTTCACAAATGTGTATTTATACCACATGATCAATGGTTTCTCGCTTCATATATAACACCTTTATTCTCCGGTTTTGTTTCAGTTTGCTCGAGATCCAGAAAATGTGGAGCCAATGACATCTTGCAGACGTACTTTCGCTTGCCTTTTTCAGATGCGAGAAGGAATATAGGTCATGTTTACTAATTTTAGGTTTTAAACACAAATTAGGTCTGGATGAAAGTACACTGTTGAGAAAATAATTTGTTACTGTTAACTCCTTGTTAAAGTTGTGTCTTTCACGTAGGCACACAAAACTCGGTACACATTTAGAGCTCATCGAGCCGAACAACTTTCGTGCTGCATGTCCTGGGCTAAACTCAACAGGAGGCAGGTTATTTTGGGTCGTTCGCAAAAACGCACCCGATGGATTTTGATATACTCCTCCTAGGGAAATTATACAATCGCTACCAAACTGGGCCAAAGAGATCTAAAGACATTGAGGATGCAAAATTGCGGAGGGATTTTTGATATCTCAAACGGGTCAGCCGTGATAATGTCTTAAACGTACGCTGAAAAATGATTAATAACTTATATTGAGTGACATTATATTCAGTGACATCACATTCAGGAACATCATAGTGTGAGGCTTTTCTTCCAGCACCTGCGGCCTATTGTACACACATACACATCACAAATGTTAACACACACATCACTAATGTTAATACACACAGACTCAAACCATACACACAAACAAGCACACAAACAAGCACATTTACTCGTCACACACAGACTGACACATCTACACGTCACACACCTCACTCTCACACACACTAACCCTTACACACTAATGCGCGCGCACACACACACACACACACACACACACGCAGGCATCCTGCATGCACACACACAAACACACTCATACATCACACACAAATACACCTATATTACAAATGTTTACACTCACGCACACACACACACTGATGCAGTCAACAAATATTTAGGGCCCAAACTGACATTAGCCCTGTTTTAACACACAAACACATCTCACACACTAACACACACATCACTAATATTAATACATACAGACTCAAACCATACACACAAACAAGCACAAACACAAGCACATTTACTCGTCACACACCTCTCTCCCTCACTCTCACACACACTAACCCTTGCAAACTAATGCGTGCACACACACACACACACACACAGGCATGCTGCATGCACACACACAAACACACACATACATACACCCATATTACAAATGTTTACACCGAATGACACATGTTGTGCGGTGCACCTGGGGTGGGAATGGCACAGGGTGCTTGGGCCCGTCATCGTTGCTTGCAACTGTAATTAGATTTTGTCATTCTAAACAAACATAGCCAATTTCTAAAAAAAATAAAAATAATAATCTGCTCCTACCACACAGGTTGCTGTGCTGCCTACTGATATGTGAATCGTTTAGAGTAGAATTACAGAGGAAGGCTAACATTTCACTAACTCAAATGAAAACATATACACACAGCCCCTGACTTGACAGTTACGAATTTCCGCAGATACGAACAGACTGACGATTCTTCTCCCGGTTCAATCATGGAAGTAGCTCATGTGTAACAAAAACTACACTACAGTGCACCTGATACCAATATTTACAATTATATACAATATTTTCAGTGTGTAAGTGAATATATAAAATGTCCGGTATATTGTATTTGTGTGGGTGTGGGGGAAATGAGTTGGCCTGACAGTTTTCAATGAATCAGTCCTGGAGCACGATGATAGAAAATGTCTGTCCTGATGGTGAATAATCATAATTTCGGAAAACTCCTCAATAAGACAGAGTTCACAGTCCAAACAAACGGAGACGAAACTGTGTCTGGGATTCCCCTCGCGCTTTAAAGGTGCAGAGACAACACTTTAATTTGTGGGAGATTTATTTCTTTAGGCCACATGCTGGCAGTGTAGGGAAAGGGGACAGATTTAGTCAAGTGAATTGGTATGCTTTATATTGTATATTCGTGTCAAAGGCGTGCAAGACTCACTTTGTTGGACTTAAGAACAAATCAGACTTACGAATAGAAAACAGAACTTGTTCGTAAGTCGGGATCTTCCTGTATATAATAAAAACGTCAAAAAAAATAAAACTTGATTTCAGTGCTCTATTTTTTACTACAGGAAAACCTTGAGCCATACGCACAGATTTATTTTTTGTAAAACGTAGAATGTAGCACCATAAGCAGTTCTTTGATTTCAAAAACCTAAAGGTTTAAACTAAAGACATTACATTTTTTAAGAAGCATTTTAAGTAGAACCTCTTTAGGGGTAGACCAAAAAAAAAAAACTCCTTTGAGGAGATCTTAGAATTCCTTCGAGCACTTGATGCTTTTTTTGCTTTTTATTTTTATAAATGTCGGTGAAAAGCATATTCATAATGCAGCACGTTTAAATGAAGTTTAAACTTCTTAAAAAGACAAAATGAGCAGAAAACAGCAGAAGTGAAAGTCTGTCTCAGGGTAGTGCTAATAAGTGTAAGTGTAGCCAAAATCTGGAGACAAATTACAGAAATTTTAAATTAGGTATGAAGGTGAAAACTAAGGTCAGCCTGAGTGACGCTGAGGCAAACTGCTACACTGAATTGTTTCCAGTGTCTCCATGACTGTTGTTGAAACAACTTGACTCAAGAGGTCCTCGTAACATACCCAAGTTTCTCTCAAGAGGAAAAACGCCTCATGCTCTATACAACTTCATTTATTTGGATGGATTTTTCCGTTGAGAAACGAGACGTTAAAGATGATGGTGGGTGACGTCAATTCGGAATGAGGTCACAGTCTGTATAAATACATGCCCGCTCTGCAAAGTAAATGAATGCTTCTAATTTTACAACAGACGTCGCCCTCGTGTCAACGAAGCACATAATCAAGTGACAAAAAAAAAAGTCAAGTGTAAAAAAAAAAAAAGAAAAGAAAGAACGTGAAGGACATGGAGGAATTTGTTGTTGTCTGAAATGAGATGGGATGACACTTGGAGCACCTGCAATAGGAATAATAAAAAAATAATAATAAAAAAGGACAATGAAAACAGTAATGAAAAGGTGAGCTCAATATAAGAACTAAGACAGTACCATTTCTTTTTAAGGGAAACACCATCACAATGACCTTGGTTTGTTTTTTTTATTCCAGGTGTTAATTTACCAATAACAATGTCGATCAGCATCACTTAAGACAGGGCTGGCAATAAATAAAAAATTAATTGATGTAATCTTGGAATTATTTTTTTATTGTTTATACTTTCCCAACTGCAGATGTGCTTAAGTAACTACTACAGTATGTGTAATCACATAACAGTCAGGGAATCACATGAATTGCCACACAAAAGTATCACGGTCAGTTGTTTCGGCACCAAAAAAAGAAAAGTGGGGCGTCTATTTTTTTTCTCGCACCAGTCACAAATGAACTGATGTAATGCGTTCACACCTGATCACAAAAATCACATTATAGTGCAGCTTTGCTGTCTCAAAGTTCACGTCTGCATGTCCTCCGCATCGTTAGTTCAATTCAATTGTATTCGTATGGCGCTTTTAACATCGCTCAACCAAAAATTATGGAAATAAATTAGAAAGTATACAGAAAACACTCGGTGTGTCCCTGATGAGAAAGCTGATTGGCGACGTTGGCATGGAAGAAACTTCCTGAGATGTAGAAACCTTGAGAGACTCATCAATACACATTTATGAGGGGTTACTCCAGGTTATTCACCTCTCAAAAAACAACAAAAAAAAAAACCCCAACAACGGCTTGGAAGTAGGTGGACTGACTACACTAAATGATTTAGGTTTGAAGGAGTGTGTGAGATATGTTTAAACGGTGTCCTGGGACGGACAGTCTGTCTCCTTCTCAGCGATCTCATTATATATTCATTAAAGATGTTTAAAGAGCAGCTTGTAAGCTGAGCTTCAGCTCTTCTGTGCCATAAACACTGCATGGTGATATCTACGGTATGTTCAGGATTCGATTATAATTATTACCCTTCTGTTTAATGCACTCAAACACGAGATGGAGACGATTCTCCGTAGAGCCGTTCTTACTCTATTGACCGTAGCTGCTGCTTATTGTTCTTTCGTTCCCTTCTCTTTCTTGGCTCGAGAAGCCATCACTCTGAAGAAGGCGGCCGGCCAGAGGGTGCGGAGGTAGACAGCAAGGGCGGGCATCAGCCCAGCTAGTAAAACATCTTTCTGTCTGTGAGCGACGGCCTTCAGGACAGCGCGAGCCACGTCCACTGGGTCGCGTCCCGCTGCTGTGGTTTCATCCATCACTGAGGAACAACAAAACGATGGTCAAGTCAGTGTGTTTAAAGTGCTGTAACTGTTTAAATGTGCCACAGTAGTACAGATTGGGGTCGTGTAATGGCCTTCGATCATATAAAGCAAGTGAAATAATGTCTGGCAATAATTACATTCTTATAGACAGTACCGGTTTTCAAGTATGGCTGAAACAAAAGGTCTCAAGTGTGTCAAGATGAATTAAAAGTATGACCTGTTTGATAACTGAGTAATTATCAAAACGTGGTGTAAATCATGTCATGTTCTATTCCTTGTAAAACAGTTAGCACAGTCACCTTACACCCCGCGGTCTGGGTTCGATTCCCGCCTCTGTGTACACGGAGTTTGCATGTTCTCCCTGTGTTTGGTGGTTTTCCTGCGGGTCATCCGGTTTCCTCCCACAGTCCAAAGACATGCGGGTTAGGCTAACTGGCATTCCCAAATTGCCCATGATGAGTGTGAATGTGCCCAGGTTGTATGTCTCCTGGGATTGGCAACAGGCCCTCCGCAACCCCTTATACAGGATAAAGCGGTATAGACTGAGTGAGTGAATGATTTCGTTTCTGAAAAACACCCTGCACGTGTGTGAACCATTTACATTATGGCATTTGGAAGACGCCCTTATCCAGAGAGACTTTCATTATTATGCATCATTACATCTCTACAGACATAAAGTTGAGGGTTAAGGGCCTTGCTCAAGGGCCCAACAGTGGCAACTTGGTGGTTGTGGGGTTTGAACCTGAGACCTACCGGATCATCAAGTCCCAAGCTGTATTGATACAATTAGGCACAAGACCCTGTCCGTATTATTCAGATCTTCTTGATGCATATGATTCAGTGAATCGGAATGAAGAGTAGAACTCTTGGTGTCTCCTATCCTGCAAAGATAAACCCATGCTTACTGCCGTATTTGGATCCGTCTCCTGTAACAGCGTTAAGTGACAGGTTGGTGCGAATGTATCCAGGGCTGATGACCGACACATGTAGGCCGAATCTTTCCACCTCGGCCCGCAGGCAGTCGAAGTACGCCTGGGTCGCATGCTTGGAGGCTGCGTCTAAAACGCACAACAAAAGGTTCATATAATTCATATTCATAAATTATTTAAAATCCTGAAATTAGCAATAACTCAATAAATTCTCCATTGACTAAATGATTAAATTTCCAAACTAGGAAGAAAATCGGAGGGGGAAAAAAAATGTTCTTAGAGCCACGTGTTGAGAAATGTATTAGGAGGGATTTAAGCGTTCCAAGCACGTCAATCTATTTTAAATACATTTAAGTTAAACATTAGAATAAAGACTAAGGGTCTTTGATTGTGGCGTGATTGTGGCTGGTTTGTTGATGGGCTTGTTTGAATATTTCACAAACAGCTGATCTCCTGAGATCTGACTCATAATAGTCTCTAGAGTTTACACAGAATGGTGTGAAAACCAAACCAGAAACTACATCCTGTGAGCGGAGGGTCAGCGGCCTGAATCACCTCGTTGATTATAGCTCAGAAGACAATGACTAGACGTCGTCTCAGCTCAGACCAGTCTAGAGTACGCTATATAGACAAAAAGGATTTGACCAACATTGTATCCAAACACATAATATACTGCAATATGAAGTTTGTCCCCCTTTTGCAGCTATAACAGCTTCCACTCTTCTTGGGAGGCGGGCCACAAGAGTTTGGAGTGTTTCTGTGGGAATTCCTGCCCATTCATTCTGTAGAGCGTCTATGAGATCAGGCACTGATGCTGGCTCAGTTCCAGTTCATCCCGAAAGTGCTCGATGGTTTTGAGGTCAGGGCTCTGTGTTAGGGCCGGTCAAGTTCTTCCACACCAAACTCTTTAAACCATGTCTTTATAATCATTGCTTTGTGCGCTGGAGTCAACACAGTCATGTTGGAATAGAAAATGTCTTTCCTCAAACTGTTGCCACAAAGTCGGAAGCATACAGTAGCATTGTCCAAGATGTCTTGGTGTGCTGGAGCATTAATAAGATCACCCTTCACTCAGGATAAGGCTTTGAAGACTTTTATCCACTCGAAACAACTGTGTTGAGAAGAAAATCATCTCAGAACCTTCAACATATCAAACCTTCAGTATTTCAGTCATTTAAAAACCACACCTCGCAGCTTTTCAGTGCTCCGCTGTCAGGCTGTTATATATAGCCTCTATTTCCTGTTCTTGCCTGATAGGAGTGTAACTTATTGCCCTTACTTTATGTGTTATAGCTCATCAACCTCATCAAGCTTTCAAGGTTTAGTGCATGCTGAGCTGCTTTTCTGCTCACCACGGTTGTATAGGTATATCCTTCCTGGCAATTTACAACTCAATCTAGGCATTTCCTCTGATCTCCTTGATCAACCGCTCATTTTTTTTTTCTTGCACCATTCTGTGTAAATGCTGAAGACTGTACGGATGTGCAGGTGTTCCTAATAAAGTGAACAGTGAGCCTGCAACAACAGGCCTTAGAATACGTGTACACTCACAGGCGGATCTGTAGGGGATGGCGATCTTCCCCTGCACGCTGCTGATGACGACGATGTGTCCCGCGCCTCGTTCCACCATGGAGGGAAGAAGTGCTGGGAAGAGGCGAAGACGAGACGAAAGGATGAGGAGTCTTAACTCATCCTAATCAGCATACTAATGTAGAAATCATTAGCCTTTCTAATGTAAAAATAAATCTTTAAACCTAAATAAGGGCGCTCTGTAGTCACATTAACTAAATGGATCTTGTAGAGGAACAATACAGATGATGAAACTGTGTGCAATAGGAGTGGGTGAGATGGACCAAGAATTTATCTCTGTATCTTTAGGCTGAATATTGATACATGGTACACGAGGGCCAGGACTTTTGATTTTGGCCAAAAAAGGCAAATTTATTTTTAAAGCACTTGTAACACAACACAACAGTTAATTCCAACCGATTAATCTAATTGGATGTAAGGAAATCCATGGCAATATGTTGATATCTAGCACAACAGTTCTCTATTTTTTTTCTCTCATAAATGTGTTCTGTTATTCTGCACAGTCAGTCCTGGTTTGGCTTGAACGCTTGTCGCATTAGGATTTCTCCGTACTACGTTGCTTACATTTGCTCCATATATATATATATATATATATATACACACACACACACAGCATACTGCACAAGTGTCTTAGGCGCCATATTATCTGTAGTACAAATTTTGTTATATAAGTTTATTATGTCTGCATTATTATGTACAAGACCATTCCCAACAGAGATACACTACAATTAATGAATAAATAACATTACAGAAGAAAATTTGCATGCCTGTAAAGAAAGCGACATGTTACATGACAGACCAGTTTTCAGACGAAGTTAACAAAAGAACTCATATTCTCCTGCATGCTCAGTAAAACCTGACAGCTGTTTTATTTACAGTACTGTGCAAAAGTCCTGGGAACATCCAATCAAAAGCCATATGCAATGATGCTTTTGAAAACATTATATATATATCTCACGCTACCGATATAAATCTGCTCCATCTGTACCTTGAGTTAGAGCAACAGGGCCGAAGTAGTTCGTCTCCATGACGTCCTTCTGCACGGACACGTGCGTGTCCAGGATGGAACCGCGGAAGCTAATTCCTGCGTTGTTAACGAGGACGTCCACGTGACCGTGGCATCTCAGAATCTCCGCAGCTGCCCTGGTGACCGTGTCTGTGTCAGAGAGGTCAAAGGTCACTGTGCAGGGTGTGTAGGTCTGACCAGACGGGAAAAAAAAAAAAAAAAAAAGGACACACGTCATTATCTTACATATTACAAGCAGCGGCTTTTAGAAGTGAGAACTGTAATAAAAATGGCTGTCTGTGCACCTTTTTGCCATCTGTTTGACCCCTTAACTCGTCTACGACCTCCTGTAGTCGCTTCTGGTCACGTCCACACAGGATAAGTCGTGCTCCGGCCGCGTGGAACACTCGCGCACATTCTGAGGAAAGCCTACATGTGTTAGACCTCAAAACAGTGCAACATATTCTGTGTTAAGGAAAAACCAACAATTGACACATTATAAACATTTTGTCCTTTAGAGTCAAGAGTGAGTGGCACGGTGGCTTAGCGGTTAGCACTGTCACCTTGCACCTCCAGGGTCCGGGTTCGATTCCCGCCTCTGTGTGCTCTGTGTGTTCTTCATGTGCTTGGTGGGTTTCCTCCGATTTCCTCCCAAAGACATGCAGATTAGATTAATTGGTGTTTCCAAATTGCCAGTAGTGTGTGTGTGTGTGTGTGTGTGTGTGTGCGCGCCCTGTGATGGATTGGCTCCCTGTCCCTCGCCTCATGCGCCAAGTCTCCTGGGATAGGCTCCAGGCCCCCCCTCTCCCTGTATGCAGTATAAAGCGGTTTAGACGGTGAGTGAGAGTCAAGAGTAGAATTATTGGCACCCCTAAAATTGACATTTCCACATGTTCTGTGAAAAGATGAACAGCACAGAGCCTCTTTCTGTTACGTCCAACAGGGTTGGAAATGCAGGTTATGCAGGCAAGGAATATTTAGTCCACCAGAACATTTTTACATTCCCAAGGTATGTGCATGTTGACTTCCTTCTTCCGTTCAGACCACTGGTTTAAGGAGGGTTGAGGCTTACCGCAGGTTTGAATCTAGAGTCAGTCATTGCAAAACATTGCTGAAAGGTGGGATTTGTGATCTCGTGTTTATATGCCAAGGAAACTGCCAGCCACAGGGAACATTTCAAACTTGATTTCCCAAGTGTGACCAAATATGTTTTTTTCATTTCATTTTATTTGTATATGGTATAATATCACTATAAAGTTTCTTTTGAATCACCCGGCTAATATGATCATATTGCACAGTACTGATATTATAAGATTTTATTAGAAATGACTAAACGTTTAGACACATATCAGTCTCTTGAAACGTGTTTCCCTTGTTTTATACCATTTTTTTATTGGGTGTGGGTGAGATTTTTTCATGTCCCACATGTGCTCTGCTAACTCAAGTAAATGGTTAAATTTTAATAATTTTCACATGTTCGAATCAAATTCTTTAATAAATACTAATTTTCACTGTACTGTGTTTCCTCCGGGTACAGTCCAAAGACATGTAGGTTAGTTTAACTGGCATTCCCAAATTGGCTGTAATGTGTGAATGAGTGTGTGAATGAATGTGCCCTGTGATGGATTGGCACCCTGTCCAGGGTGTACCCCGCCTTGTTCCCCCAAGTTTCCTGGGATAGGGTCCAGGCCCCAGTGACCCTGAATACAGGATTACGCGATATAGATGATGAGTGAGTGAGTGAGTGAGTGTGTTTTGCTTAACATGTCCACCATCATAGTGAAATATTAATACATACAAAAACGTTTCAGAAATTCATAATGTTATAAAAGGTTTTATTTACACACACACACACACACACAGTATGTTATAAAAAGTACAGAGTCACCCAAGTGAATCACTTTGCTACCTGAAGGTTTACTGTGTGCTCATTAAATGCTAACTTTACCAAAAAAAATATGTCCAGTCTGTCATGGTTCACCCTATTAACTAAAAAAATACACTGTCTGGCCAAAAACCACACACTCAAAGATTTCATTGACCACCTTTAGTTTTGATTATGGTGCACAATCTGGGACTGAATTCAAGTCTGAAAATGATTCCTGATGCTCCCTGGACAAAAAAAAAAAAACCTGCAAAGATGTTATAATCTGGTCATTCAGTACGTTCAGGTCATTACCCAAAACCTGAGCAACTAAAGCAACCCCAGATCACAGTCCTGCTTCAGGCACGTCCTTTCTTGATGCCCCAATGCTCTGGATGGGGATCAATCCGAACTCATCAGACCACATCATCTTTTCTATTAATCCAAATTCTAAATCTTTATCTCCTCTATCCAATGTGTGTTTTTTCCCCTTGATTAATAACAAGTGGTTTTCTTATAACCACTCGACTGTTATGTCCCAATCCTGTTTATACTGAGTTTTTTTAATTTTTTTTACCATGCTTCTTTACTAAAAATGTATATGATCTCCATTCATTATTTTTTTCTGACCACATTTATTCCATGATGTGTTGGACAGATCAACCCCTCTGAAGTGGCGCCTTTATTTTATTTTTACTGGGCAGTGAATATCATTGACATGGGGATATTATATATTTCTGAAAATGTACATTTTATAAACACAATATAATGAAAATGTATTTATTTGTTGAATGACGTGACGTCTTGTATATAATCCGCTTGCAGGTTTTTTGTTTATGAAAAGATTGACCAACATGCATTTCTAAGAGCTTAAGTTCTACTTAATATAAATAATATGAAGTTAAATGCACTTTATTGTGATATTAACCCATTTTCTACAGTGTTGTCAATCAATTTGCTGCATTTTTATATATGAGAAAGCAGCATTTCGTTTACGAAACGTCACACGGTTATGCTTTTGTTCGAGGAAAAGTTAGAATCTTGTTTGAGTGGAACATTTGTATCAAAAAGCCCTATCAATGTTTTAATACGTTGTGTGATAATGTTTGCATTAGCCAAGCTGAACTCCATTATTGTGGTGTACGTTTCCATTCAGTGGTGCCCACAACATTTCCATAAAAGGCAAAGAGCAGTCACAAAATGATTAAATGGTTAAAATGATTTTTTTTTTTAGAACTAATAATAATAATAATAAACTATTACGTAGCAGTGTAGCCAGCAGAGTCACTGAAAAGACTGAAAATCTGGAGAAAAACTAGGGCTGTTAACACGTGATTAATCCAGAAATTTTAACACATTAATTTTTTTTTTTACACAAATTAATTATAGAACCAAGTTGAACCTTAATGGCTTCCCATAATCTCGGTGCAGTTACCTGGCTGGTTTATTACAGAAAAGAAGATGCCTGAGGAAATATCACCAGGTGATGGAATTCTAGATGGAAGTTTGGATAAAATCGAAATCGACTACTTGGGCTACCGTCAACACATTAACTGTAAGATGTGGGAGTGGCGGCTCGGTGGGTAAGGCTCGAGGTTGTTGTTTTTCGGATCTGAGGATCTGGGTACGAGCCCTAACCGATGGTGGGTTGCCGCACCCCATGCCACATGGCACCCAGCCAGTTAACATTTCTTACATGTTTTAAATATCATAAAACTTGTTTCTCTAACCAGTTTGTCATGCATTTATTTATTCCAGCACAAAATTCTCATTAATTGTGAGATTAATCTATAACCGATTAATCACAGCCTATTACTGTGATTAACTAGATTAAACATTTGAATTGATTTACAGCACCAGAAAGAGTCCAAGAGTCCTTTCTTGATGCCTAGCTGGAAAAACAGGATGCTGCGCTCAGAGGACATTGCAGCAAATCTTGGAGACGTGTGCTCAGATTTAAAGCATGTATATAGCACCAAGCACAGCAAAATGTTAAAAGGTAAATTTAATGTCAATTTCATAGATGACTGAATTTCACCATTTTTTGCCAGAAACCTTCGCCTTATTGGCGTATGACACGGTGCTGACATGCAATAACCGCGTCCTCTCTAGAGTTTTCTCTTAGCACTAGAGGAGGAATGCGGCTGATGTATTCAGCAATAAGTCCCGCCGTACACTGGGGGGCATGCTGCTCACTGCATGCTGAGACAAACCAGATTCCTTGTATGAATGACTTACGAAGAAATCTGTTCATATCCATCTTGATGAAAAGGTCAGATTGTAATACTGTATACAATCATTTGCATGAAAGGTGCCAATAATTCCAGAGCTGACCTTATGCATAAATCATGTTTTTGAAAAAAATAAAATAAAATAATTTATGCTTATTACCTTTGCCGAGGCCGGAACTGGCTCCAGTGATCACCACAACTTTATCTTGGAGAACTTGCTTTCGTCTCTTTCTGTGGATCATCTGCAGTAACAGCAGGAGACCAACTGCACCTACAGCCAGCGGCACCACACCCACACCTGCTAAACGCTCCATTCGCCTACACACATACACACACACACACAGTACAGTACACACAGTACACAATTTGTCAACCAGGTATTATTACACTCGAGGGCTGAAGAGTCAAATATACTTTCATATACATAATATACTTTTCTATACAATACTGTGCGGAAGAGTCTTGAAAAGAGACTTTCTTCTTTATTTTGCTTCCAAATATTCAGACTTTCTTGTACATTAATGTAGTCTTGAGGAATAGTTCTCCAGGCTTCCTGAAGGACTTTTTTTTTTAGCTCCCATTTTTGTCAAGTTTTTGTTTTTCATTTTCCATGCAGTTTGTTAAAGCTACACAGTGACCCACTGAATGCTGAGGATCAAACGAGATGGGAAATGAGGTTGCTGCTGAGGCACTTTGCAGCCTGTCGTGTTAAAACCTTTGTTCCCATTTCTTTCATTTAATCTACATCATTTAATTGAATTTAATATGAAGAAATGAGGGGGGGGGGGGCGTTGGGCTCAAGACTTTTGCACAGGACTGTATTAAATGGCATGTACAGTAACAGAGCTGATATCTGATCACATGTATTAGGACAGGACAAAAATACAAATCTAAAATAATTGTAGAAAGAGCCAATGGAGCAGTGGTCCAGTCACGATCCTGCACATTTTTAGTGACTTCTTACCACATTGTGTAGAATAAGGTGTGTTTGAAGAGGGGCAAAAAAAAAAAAAATCACCAAACAATCAGGCTTCTCAGATTTCTGTACTTTAGCCCTTGTACTCTGACCTTTATTTTATTGCTGCTCTCCTCCAGACGTTACACCAAAAAGGACCTTGCATTTGGTGACAATTTTAAACCATTGCATATAGTCCTGGTGTCTTTTAACCTTCCTACAGCAGTAAAACTGAACTTCACACATTTTGGACAATAGCATTCTGTGAGGTCACACTATTTTTAAAGCTGTGGATTTTTGGGTGTAGAGTGTTTTCACTAATAAGGACATATCAGCAGTCTGAAATGCACAAACAAACTAGACATACAATCAGGTCCATATGTTTTGGAACAAAGGTATGTTTTTTTTGGCCATTTGGCCTCAACATCACCACGTTGAATTTGAATTGGAACACTCAACACACATGTGAGCAAAGTCAAGACTTTCAGGTTTAATCCAAAGGTTCTGACATTAACCAATTGCAGATTTATAGCCATTTTACCAGAGGGGTCATAAATACTGGAACAAATGACCTGACAAAATAAAGGCCTGGAGGTGGTCATGGGTTTTACATTTGGTAACTGTTCACTCAAACTCTTAACATGAGGTCCAAAGAGGTTTCCATACAAGTGAAAGATGTTTTATTTGTTGCTGTTTTTTTACCCTAATGATAATGATGACATCAGGACTGGCCAGTTTGGAAATTTCTTAAAAGGATTGTTTTAACTGGCAAGCTCAGCAATAGCACAAGACCTGAAAGACATTGGAATTCTGTCCATGGTGAAGAAGAACATCCAGCCAGGTCATAATAATCATTAAATCACATGTATTAGAACAGAAAAGCCATGCTCATGATCCAAAGCATAGCACATCCCTCTCCTTAGATTCAGCAAAAGTGTCCAAAACTGATACTGGACACCGCTTCCTAATGCTGTTTGATACTGAACCAAAACATACAGTGAAAGCTACCTAAGGCAAAGAAAGGAGATATTCTTCACTGGCCAAGACAGTCATCTGATATCAACCCAATGAAAATAAGACTGAAGGCAGAAAGACCCACAAACAAGCAGCAGCTCTAGTCAGCTACAGTAAAAGCATCTCATGGGGGGGAAACTCAGGATTCGGTCATGTCCATGGGTTCCAGACGTCATGCAGTTCTGTCGCAGTTCTGGCTGCAATTCCTGAATGGTTAAACTCTTGAATTAAAACTCCATTTTAAAATGAATGCAGTGCTGTACCGCTGCAAATGGCAAAAAAAAACAAAAAAACGTATCTCTATTTTAAAATGTATGGACCTGGCCATATGTCTAGTACATTTGTGCATCTCAGACAGGTGGCATGTAGTGAGATGTGAACACACCCTACACCCAAAAATCCACAGCTGTTGAATTCAGATGACACTTCAGTTACACCACTGTGACCTCCCAGAACGCTTCAGCTCAAACGGGAATTAATGATCAAAACAACACATGGCTGTCAGGCTTAATCTACTTAAAAAGTTCATGTGACATGCTGGAGATGTTTTGAGACTTTTTTTTTGTCCCAAACATTGATCTGGAACATTGGATCATCATCTTGTTAAAGCATTCTGACACAATCAAATCTAAACCTCCTGGCAGAGCAAACATTTCTTCTTAGTTGGTTTAATTAGGAGGGAAAAATATGTGTCAGAAAGTTTTTATTTCATAGTTATTATCAACAATAATCTGTCTACAAAAGTTTTGAGAATGCCACAAATATTAGTTTTCACAGTTTGCTGCTAAACTGATTTTAGATCTTTGTTTCAGTTGTTCCTGTGATGTACTGAAATATAATTACAAGCACTTCATACGTTTCAAAGGCTTTTATCTACAATTACATGACATTTATGCAAAGAGTCAGTATTTGCAGTGTTGGCCCTTCTTTATCAGGACCTCTGCAGTTCGACTGGGCTGCTCTCAATCAACTTCTGGGCCAAATCCTGACTGATAGCAACCCATTCTTTCATAATCACTTCTTGGAGATTGTCAGAATTAGTGGGTTTTTGTTTGTCCACCCGCCTCTTGAGGATTGACCACAAGTTCTCAATGGGATTAAGATCTGGGGAGTTTCCAGGCCATGGACCCAAAATTTCCCACATAGCCACTTAGTTATCACTTTTGCCTTATGGCACGGTGCTCCATCATGCTGGAAAATGCATTGTTCTTCACCAAACTGTTGTTGGATTGTTGGAAGAAGTTGCTGTTGGAGGGTGTTTTGGTCCCATTCTTTATTCATGGCTGTGTTTTTGGGCAAAATTGTGAGTGAGCCCACTCCCTTGGATGAGAAGCAACCCTACACATGAATGGTCTCAGGATGCTTTACTGTTTACTGGCATAACACAGGACTGATGGTAGCGCTCACCTTTTCCTCTCCGGACAAGCCTTTTTCCAGATGCCCCAAACAAATGGAAAGAGGCTTCATCCGAGAATATGACTTTGCCCCAGTCTTCAGCAGTCCATTCACCATACATTTTGCAGAAGATCAATCTGTCCCTGATGTTTTTTTTTGCAGAGAAGTGGCTTCTTTGCTGCCCTTCTTGACATCAGGCCATCTTCCAAAAGTCTTCTCCTCACTGTGCGTGCAGATGCGCTCACACCTGCCTCTTGCCATTCCTGAGCAAGCTCTGCACTGGTGGCACTCCGATCCCGCAGCTGAATCCTCTTTAGGAGACGATCCTGGCGCTTCCTGGACTTTCTTGGACGCCCTGAAGCCTTCTTAACAAGAATTGAACCTCTTTCCTTGAAGTTCTTGATGATCCTATAAATTGTTGATTTAGGTGCAATCTTAGTAGCCACAATATCCTTGCCTGTGAAGCCATTTTTATGCAACGCAATGATGGCTACACGCGTTTCTTTGCAGGTCACCATGATTAACAATGAAAGAACAATGATTTCAAGCATCACCCTCCTTTTAACATGTCAAGTCTGCCATTTTAACCCAATCAGCCTGACATAATGATCTCCAGCCTTGTGATCGTCAACATTCTCACCTGAGTTAACAAGACGATTACTGAAATGATCTCAGCAGGTCCTTTAATGACAGCAATGAAATGCAGTGGAAAGTTTTTTTCGGGATTAAGTTAATTTTCATGGCAAAGAAGGACTATGCAATTCATCTGATCACTCTTCAGAACATTCTGGAGTATATGCAAATTGCTATTATAAAAACTTAAGCAGCAAATTTTCCAATTTCCAATATTTATGTAATTCTCAAAACCTTTGGCCACGACTGTATGTTAAAAGCACTTTGTTTTTACTTGTGAATTTCACAAAAGATTTGGCGTGTGCAAACTCATATTTATATCCTGAGGAAACAGGAAATGGTCTAGAACAGAGTTCCTGGGGACCTCAAGCAATTTAAGAATTGCAAAATGTGCACACACATTTAAAAACACGCTATATAGGGTGGCACGGTGGCTTAGTGGTTAGCACCGACAGGGCGTGGGGTCGATTCCCGCCTCTGTGTGCATGGGGTTTACATGTTCTCAGGTTTCCTCCCAACAAACTGAACTGAAAATGAAAAACAAAAACTGTGAGGTAAAAAAAAAGTCCTTCAGGAAGCCTGGAGAACCATTCCTCAAAACTACATTAAAATACAAGAAAGACTGTCAAAGACTGCTAATCAGCGTTTCCCAAATTGCTCATAGTGTGTGTGTGTGTGTGTGTGTGTGTGTGTGTGCTTTGCAATGGATTGACACCCCTTCCATGGTGTACCCTAATGCTCCTGGGGTAGATGATGAGTGAGTGAATATATTCACATTTTTTTTGGCTTTGCATCTTATTTATTATCTATTTCAAATGATAAGGTTAACAGGTTAAATAAGTTAATGAAATAGATTACTAAACCTATTTCTAGCCATTTCTGTGAAGCTTCTCAGTCATCCAGGCGAGGTTATCTGAGAGTAGAGTCATGTCAACTGGACGACTTTCTTGTAGGTTAGAAAGGTATCTCTACTCATCCAGTTAGGTTCTTTGATCAGATGGAAGTTACAGTACATAGAGTTGTATTCTCCAGGGTCAAAAGCCCCCCCCCCCTGTCTGAAAAGCCTCGTTACATAAAAAACATTGGAGAAGGTCAGAGTAGGATGGAGAGCTGTGAGATTGTGTGTGTGTGGGTGGAGGAGGTTATTGCTACCATTAGCTACCATTTACCTGCAAAGGGAGTGTGTGACACGATCATAGCATGACATAATACATATTGGATGATGATGACGCTGCCTGCTGTTATGAATCAGAAAGGTACGCCCGTGTAACATAAGAGCTGATAACTGCATGTGACGGCCAGAGTATGACATAAAAGCTGATAAGGTGCTTTAGACGTTCTGTAACACGGTCTGTAAAATCGGCCAAGAGAGAATGAGACCTATAACTGGCGGTAATATAAATAACCTACTGGATTTTAACCGCTTTAAACAACAAAGACGACCTGTGGAAAAATATATAAATGAATAAATAATCAAACAAACGTGTATATAATTTGTATAATGATATAATTTTTTAAAAATATATAATTCATGAATAAAATGAATAAACATCAGGGTGCATATTTAGATTTGAAGTATATTTGTTGGATGTTCATTCTTTGATCTTAATGTAGGCTCAGGTTTGTATTGAATCATTTTGTATTGTTTTAATAAACACTAATAAGAATTGAATGGTTACAGAAGAGCTTAAGATCCAAGAAGAGTTGCTCCTCAGTCCTGGAGCACTCCTGCTCTAACAGGACTAGTACACATCTGTCCAGATGTTCCATTCGCACAACTGTATTTACGTGCACGGTTAAAAACAAGATATTTGCACGAGTTTGTGTGTAATATCCAGTAAAAGTGTTGGCCCATGTGACAGCGTTACTTCAGCACGACATACTCTTCTAATATCTCTGTAAATACATTTTATAATCGACTTTCAGTCTGTTTACATTTCACCACGGCAATAAGTGAAACCCTATTGAACACGCAAGAAGCGAAATATATCCGCTATCTTTGTGTTTGTATTTGTGCTTACCTTAAACCAAGACACACGCGAACAATACGGAAGTAAGTGAGGGGGCGTGGTCCCTATTGACCAATAGGAATGAGCTACACGGCAGCGTCATTGAGAGGCGAATTGAAGTCATGCTTACAACGCATGCGCAATGAGTAAGCAAAAACTAAACTAGATTCAGTACCTCACATTGTGCTTGTACGCTTATCCATCACTACACAATTACTGACTTATTACCAATTCCCTTGACTGCTGTCATGTGTGTGTGCGCTCTGTATGATTACATTAAATTTAAGCTAATATAATTATTAAAATGTATCAAAGTGTAGATTAATATGAACAATTAAAAAGAAAAATACTCAATTTTCAGCCTCCTCTAATTTCGGATTAATGTACTTAATCAGTTAATTCCCTTCATCGTTTACATTAATAGAACTATATTATACTAACACACTTACTCTATATGTATTCAATTTCTCAATATTATTAGATTCACTAAAAATGACATGTCTGTGTATTTAATGTAGTTAATGCCCTTCATTTGCATTAATCACACTATACTAACATTTACTCTATACAGTATGTATTAAATTTCTCTATATTATTAGATTCACTAATAATTATGTGTCTGTGTCTCTATCCATCTATCAGTCCATCAACACTATCACCTTTTTCATAAAAGACAAGGAGACAATAAGAAATTCTGAGGAAAAAAAAACAAACAGCTTTGTGGGAAATTTATATTTACACTGTGGCATAAAACCCCTTTGCGTATACAAACGCAGAAATCTTCAAAACAACTGCAATAAGCTCTTTGATGCCGTCTAAAATAATAATAAAAAAAGAAAACAGCTGCAACATGTAAATTAATAAATAATCCAAATAATTTACAGCATGTTATAAAAGCACAGTCAATGCTTAAATCTGTTATGGTCTATTTACATTCAAAACATTCATTCCATCACAGACAGAAGGCTCACAACCATTGATCACTGGCTTCAATTAAACTGCATATGATAAAAGGTAGTGTTGAAGGTCAAACATCAAACCGTAGAGCAATCGGTTACTTTATTATTTAATTTAGGGATTCTTAAAGTTATAGATTAAATATACATTTTCTCCTTAAATACAGCCGTTTATTTTTGTTTAGCGTTTTGTTAGTGTTGAAAGCTCCAATTAGTTTTAGTCTTTCCCATGACGTGACAAAAAAAACCCTCACTATCAGTGTTTTCCAGATTTTACCCAAATTTACATAAAAGATGATCAGATTGAAGCCGTAGATTATGAAGACAGACTGTACATGGATGTTGTGTACTATGTACACACTCATGGCTTTTTCAGAATGATGAGCAGAGACAGATCTATTGTATCAATGAAGAAACAATGTCACTCAGACAAAACGGCTGAGCGGTAGCCTTGGCTCACTCGTGCATACACAGAACAGAGCAGGACGGACGAAAAGTGGACACGACACGACACGACACGACACAACAGGAGGCGATATTTGTTCTGATATGGCAAATTTCTATACATGAGGTTGCTTTGTAAACAAATCCGTTTAGAAAGTGGCCCGAGCGTGGCGAGTGAAATGCACTCCACGAACGAAATGATGGGCAGGCACACACCCATACACGCATTTATTTGATCCTGATGATTAAGGATCATGGGTTTTTTTTTTATTGCACTTCCCACAAGGTGAATCGCATGAAACACATTCACTCCTTCGCCGCCCCCCCCGACGAACTGGAGTCCTTAGCGACGCTGTGGGGATATAAAAAGGTCCTCCTGAAGTTTTGCCTCAGGCTCATGGAGGAGGGAGGCTCGTCTCGGAGACGGACAGCTCTTGTGCGAGGTCGTTGAAGCGGGCGATGTAGTCGACGCTGTTCTCGCTCATCATGCAGGCCAGCTGGGTATCCACCTGGAGAAACAGGAAGGATAAGGGGGAATTAAAACGAGTCCATAATATATGGTTCAGTCGCGGCTTTGTAGTATTTACACACATTTTTTGGTAGAGTCAGAATATCTCAAAGAATATTTTTTATTTATTATTAAAACCATTTTCCCATTACTACTCTGCATTTATTATTGTCCAAAGTCTATAATCTAAACTCCCCTCCCTCCCTTTTGCTATGACGAACAGTAAAAATCTGAGTCACAACAGAAATGCGTCGACCTTTAGGCCATTATTCTTCCTAATGCTTATGTGGGTTATAAAATGTTAATAGCTTTTGCTATTAGCCCACAAACATAGAACTGATGCATGTCATTATAACTAATGTCACACATCATTTTTGCACAGTTTACACCATATCTAAGTGTTTATTTTATTACTAGACAAGCAGATATGATGCCATTGTATTTGTGATGTATTAAAAAAAAAAAAAAAAAAACTCTCTCAAGAGCTTGTATTATAAAACAACCAATAACAGACATTTTGTACATCAGTACAAGTATGTAAAATGTTTGCTAAACGTTCACTCCCTTTAACCTTTTCACATTTTGCATCATTTGTGTTGCAGCCTTGATTTGATAAATTTTACACAAAAAATAAAAAACAATGAGTGTCCCCATTAGTGTAAAACATTCAAGTAGTTTTTTTTTCTAGATGAGATGATTTTTTTATTAAAATGGCAGAGCAAAAACTTTGCCTGCAATATTAGTTAGAGAAGCAATCAAGGGACCAATGATAATTCTGATGGAGCTGTAAAAACAAGCCGCTTGCTTACAGGCAACTTAACAAATCTTAGCATTATAGAAGACGACGTATGGAATCATATTAGAGTCTGTAGGAGACTTGTGTGTCAAAAGTGTGGCTTTTTAGGTTAAACATTGGCAAAAGAAAAATGCTACATATGGATGAAACCTCTTAGATGAAGCACAATGGTGGTAGCATCCTGTTACAGAGATTCATTTTATTACCAGGGACATGGATGAGGACAAGATAGATGGAGTGATCCTCTTCTGGTAGACGAAAGACTTCATACAGGGATAGAAATTCCCCTTTCAACTCTACACTGGGGTGATCAAGCAGTGGTCTCAATCCCATTTTAATGAGCTTCCCCAATTAAGCTCACTTCAATTACTGTGTGTAATGCTATAAAATGTGAACATTTTAAAAGGCTACATCCTATGAAGCTTTACTAGGCCCCAAACTATGCTATCTTAATATCATGCATCACTACTATAACTGCAGGTGAAGATGTAATGTGAATATCCAGTGACATTGCCTCTCACCTCAACAACATCAGGCAGGCCACGGGCCTGAAAGGAATCATGGGAGTTACTGTCAAGCAGGCTGGGGCCAAGTAAGGCTGTACCACTGGAAGGCCCTGCAGGGGGTAGTACAGTCCTCCGGGTTTTATCTGGCGACACCAGACTTGCTGTGCGAAGGAAACAGAGGCAGAAATCGGATTAGATCACAAGTCTGTGTTATTGTAGGGTTTCACTTTGCATCACGTAACTTCTCTGGTTATGAAAACTACAGTGAGGCTTCTATGCATAATTCTACAATTCCATGACTGCATTTTATAAACTCTAAATTTACGTCTACAAGATTTGCATATTGGATTAACCTGGGAGTTTCGAACACTCAAAAATCTTCGTTTGCTGAAAATCGGATTACAAATGATCACAATTAACAAGCTTTTTAATGATCTCGGTTTCAGTGGTCACAAGAAACTTTGCTTTAAACAAAAACTATATTAGTTTGCTGTGTACAAGACGGGACACTCACAGAGCAGGCAGCCCAGAGTCGAGTCGCTAGAGTCACTGGGGTACCACTGGGGATCGTGCATAGGTGAAGGCATCCAGCTATGACTGGGACTGTCCGGGAGGGAGGGAAGAAGCTTTGACCGGTCACTCCCATTGACCTTAGGGGGAGAAAGAGCTGATCCTTCACCTGAAGAAGAGGCGCAATGAGACATTTGGCTTGGAAATTAGAGTGTCATCTGAGACAACGTTGTGATGCAGCTAAACACGATACAGAATTAAAAAAAACAAAAAAACAACAACAATTGAACTTGCATTTGTTTGCAAACCTCAGCATGTCACAGCTTAGTAGCACAAAATAACTGCAGCAGGAGTGCAATAATAGCTAATGGCAGTGGTGGACAAATTGCTAGACAGGATGTCCGTTGTGTATTTGTTTTTGGGTTGTTGTTGTTGCTGCCCAGTGAATAAGTTCACACCAGATCCAGGTAACCAAAGAAAAGGAGAGGAGAGGAGGGGGGGGGGAGAATAATAATAAAAATTCCTCCCTATTGACTTGTTTCGAATGTTGATGCTGTATACATCTTTAAACTTAACGTACATTAAGCATGTGTGTGAAGACTTGAATGTGCACCTTGTACAACAAGCGAGGAAACAAATCTTTGCAAATCATGGTCATTCATTGTCCATTTGTGCCTGACATGGAAATATCCAATGGAAATGACTTCATTGGGGTACTGAACCAAGGTCAATATAAATAAAATATATACAAACATGCATAAAACTTGCAATCGTCGTAAACAGACTCGTTCCTTGCTTACATGCAGTTTTGCCCTCCCAAAAAAAAAGTTACCATTTCAAAAGAAGACAGTAAGCAGATTTTAAATTACTGGAACTGCACCATCAACTTTGTGGAAGAATTGCGGCCGAAAAAAAAAAAAAAAAAATGAATGGACATCAATGAAACACTTCCAAGTTGAATGTCAAAAAAAAAAAAAAAAAAAAAAGTAAGCAAAAAGTAAAAGCATTTCCATGTGCACACAATATATGAACAGTTTTGGGACTAAAACAGCTGTGTAGCCGTAGGAAAACCACTTGTTAGGGAGATTAATCAGAAAAGGCTTCAATCTGCTAGGGGGAGTAAAGGGAAAAGGTCATGTGGTCTGATGAGTTCTGATTGACCCTATGCCAGTGTGATGGGTGTCAATCACTTTCACACATGAACTTGGCACCACATTGTGTGCTGGAATCAAAGCTTATGTTTACATCTATTCTGGTCCTGCCTACACGCACTGGAATTAATTATCTGCAAGACGGCTAATATTACTGTTTGACGTACCCCATGTGCGAGTTCATTATGAGACAACTTTCACTTTTTCTCTCATCTACAGTACGTGTTATCCGTTTAATTTTAACTCCTGTGTTCTCCCCGCTGTCGTGTAACCCGAAAATCAAACATATCCTCATAAACAACTAGAGGTGCGTTCACCTACCCCCACCATAGTGTGCAGAACTGATGGCAAGCTCGATGATGGAGTCGCTGATGTGACTGTGAGGGTCTCCAGGGGGGAGGGATTCGTCTGGAGGGCCAGGGAGTGAGATGTCCAATAGAGATGCGACACTGGGAGGTGCCAATATGGAGTCTTCACCTCCTGGAGATGGTGGAGGGACCCCGTTCTGCAATGAACCCTAACAAAGCAGTGAGAGGCAGAGAGGAAAAAGAAAACAAGGTTTAATTAGAAGCTTATGCATTCATGTATATACATGTGACGTGCACCTAACCTACTGTCAGAGCTGATGTTATTAAAATAAATAAATAAATCAGAACTGAGAATTCGACAGCTTTAACGTTTTAGTGTGTGTAAAAAAAAGACCTCTGTCTCTTGCTGCAGCAGCTCATGACTGGGCTCGGGCTCAGGATCCGGCTCGGGTTCAGGTTCAGGGTTGGGGTCAGAAGGTGCCGGGGGTGTGGTAGGCTCAGGTGGCAAAAGACTTGAATTTAGAGCCGGGGCCTCCACAGCAGGGGCCTCCACATCAGGACACGGGCTTCCTGGGATGATGCCTGCAGACTTTGCTGCCAGGTCAATTGCACCTGAAGCATAAGAAATAAATCAAATCACTCTTGACTGAAAACACACTTCCAAGAGTCAAATTTCTGAAACTTATTAACGAGGAATCTTACTGGACAGTTCGTTAGAAGATGCAGTACTTGTAGTGGACGCGGCTTTGAGTGCAAGGGGTCGAGATGACGATAGTCGACTTTGGATGGGACGAAAAGAGCCAGTGCCTGAGGGAGAAAATGCAGAGGGGTATAAGAGAGAAAGAAACAACAGAAAGCCATCGAGATGTGTCCTCTTTATTTCAAAATTGTATTTTAACATGTTAAAATTTGAACAGTCGGCTGATCTGATGAAGATGTGCATTACCAGTAGCTGAAGAGCTAGAAAGAATTGAGAAAGAGCACACATGTTGAGAGGAATCGCCTGTCGTTCGAGGCAACAATGTTCGCTGTAGGGAAGAAACAGGAGAATTTTGGTTGCGGACGATTGGTTTATTTAGGAATAAAAGATATACTTTGATACAACAAAATTAAAAATTATAACTGCGCGCCTTGTACCTGCACAACAAGCGGCTTCCTCAGTGGACGGCCTCTTCCTATTTTTCGTGCCTTGTGGAAGAAGATGTCTGACTGAAAGAAAAACAGTGCCTGTTAGTAAAGTGAAAAATTGACAAAAATCACAATGTTGCTGAACTACAGTGAACCGTCCAGACAAAATTGTTGATGTGTGTAGATTATAAACAAACTGGAAAACAACAGAACAACCAACTTATGGTCGCCTAAAGAGCAAAAAGTTTACATTCCTTAACCAGCATCAAGTGGCTCTCACAAATGGCGAATTTAAAATGCCGCCGTCCTACTATACTCGCTCGTTATAATGTGCAGCGCGTGGGGCTAATAAATAACAAACCGAAACATACAGTCCTTTTCCTTTATTTCTCCATAAATATCAGCATTCGTGAATTTTTAAGAGACAGCGGGTTCGTCTTTTCATCCAGATCGCGTGCAGTTGGGCTGAATAGTCGCGCACCGTTAGCCTGCATGCATGGAGAGGTACATTAATCCCGAGCCGCCTCGGCCGGAACTGCGAATCGCGAAACTGCGATTGTGCACCATTATCTATCTCACTTTGCACCTCAAAGAGTGTGATATGGAATCACATTAGAGTTAGCATGCTTAATTAGACGGAATTTTTTTAGCTCTAATGCAGGTGAGTACTCACACTGATTGAATCCAGCTGCTGACGGAAAGCCAACTCCGCCTCCTTATTGGGATAGAACATCCGTAAGTGTCGGGAGCTGTTGGGTGGCAGTGTCGTTGGAACAGCAAACACGCCCCCATCGCCCTCGCTGCCAGAAACCAACAGTGAACGTGGTAGATTCCGGCCGCCTGTGGAGAAAACACCCGGAATTAGCACATGGGACTAAGTGCACCCTTGTCTGGATTCCAAACCTCTTAGACGGGTTTGCTGATTAATCGAGATCGTCCTACTGAAAGGAGAGATTTTTTTGACATTTAAATACCAACTATGATGAATCATATTAACTGAACATTCAAAAACTCCTCTGATGAATGAAAACCTTCATATTCATATTGATGTTTTGTACCTGAGCCAGCGGCATTAGGCAGGGTTTTGGCGCGTAATGTGTGTTGCTGCCGCCCACAGTTGGGACTGCGAGTTCCCACAGCCTGAGTTTTGCCTGGCGGTGTCAGGGATTGTTCTTCCTGACCCGGCTTGATGGGAGATGTCCCTACGGAACACATGTCTGACGCCTGGGATAATGACAGCAAAAACAGAAACAGTGAAGATAAAAATATCCAAAGACACCATGTGCATTTTCCAAAATGTAACCTGTAACCACAGTTTGTATGCTTAAAACCATGGTTACTCACAGGTTTGGGGTTGACCTCTGAGGAGACGAGTCTGAGGAGGCACTGAAGCACGTTGTGAGTGGTGGGAAGGGCTGAAGGGCGGGGCTTGGGCTGCCACTCGTACTCTAACTGCAGCTTTCCGGGCTTGCCCATCATGAGGTAGAGTTCAGCTAGAGTGACGTTTTCTGAGCCCTGAGAGCTCCAGCCGTCCTCGCGGATCTGCTGCGGTGATCGACCGGTCACGGATGCATCCTCCACCCGACCCGGGAGATCAGAAGGAGGAGGAGGTCCATCTGCTGTGGCCCCACTTGCTGGAGAAGACTCTGTACTGTGGTCTGTCAGAACGGGCTCTCCTGGACTGACGGCGTCTTTACTCACTTCGCTAGAACACATCGGGGACGTGCCACAGCACTCGGAATTTCCAGTTCCGCCGCCTTCCTGTCCTGGTAAGGGCGGGAAACTTGTAGAAGATGGAGTGACAGTAGAAGTGGTAGTGTTTTGGGGCATGCTTAAAGTGCTCTCAACTCTGGGAGTGTAGTTGCTGCTTTCTAAACTTTCGGGTATTTGTCCATCAGCTCTTTTTACGTCTCCACCTCCAGAGACGGCCTTGCCTGGTTTTCCCGTCCCTCGGACAGGTTGAATCCCTAGGATCTGGGCCGCTGGCAGGTCTCGGATGCCTGGTCGACCACGCCCGGTCTCCTGCCAGTACACAGTACAGGAGGCCTTGGAGTGAACCACACGTGCTACTTCAGGTAACACAGTAACTGTGGTGCTTTCTGACGGGTAAAGGAACAGATCTTCAGACTCGCCGGGCATCGTTACGCCTTCTAGTGCTTCCCGTTCTGCTAGACTTTTAAGCTGGACAAGGTTAAAGGTTAAGGGTGGAAAACTTCATACAGATGCTGCATGTTGTATTAGATACGACAAACCAGAAAAAAAAAACACAGTAAAAAGACAGCTTCAGTTGTTGCTCACAGGTCATTTTGCAGTGTCTTAAACCGGCACTGTCCTTAACATCAAAGTCCACAATCCCATACTGATCATTCCCCATGTCTGTGTATTTTTCCCATATGTTTTGCCAAAAAAGTTAAACTGAAAAATACAACTGCTTCACTCAGACACTAATACAAGTCAAGGCTTAAAGGAGAAAACAATACAGATAAATACAGAAGATAAGAATTAGAAACATAATGTCCTTAAATTCCTAAACTGAATCAGAATTCTGGTCTGTAGAGCTTTTAATACTTTAATACTTTAAATCTTATGCTTTTATGTAAAACCAGAATAAAAATCAGAGTTTATCTGGTCTCAGTATCGGGCAAATACAACCACAGACGACCAACAACATTAAAATGTTTTCACTGTGCCATTATTTATTTAACAAAAATGAAACATGTTATTTAAAAAACATGTGGGAAATAGTAAGTACCCCCGGCTCAATAACTAATAGAACCCAGTCTTTAATATATATTTGGAGTCTTAAATTTTTCAGTTATTCTGATGTAGACTTCAGATCATTAGGACCAAACAACTCCAACTGGTCTCATCTGTCCATCGGACATTGTTCCAGACGTCTTGTGGTTTGTTCAGTCATGCTTCCACGTTCTTTGCATCCAGAAGAGAACACTAATTGTACTGTCATTTATTTTAAACATTTAACATGCTCACAGATGCCTGCAGGGTCCGAGATGTAGCTCTTTTGTTTTTCTATTTTTCTGAGCGTTGCACGGGCTGACCTTGGGGTGAATGTACTGGGACGTCCAGTGCCAACTGTCATGAATGCTATTCACTGTGAATTTACACTTAATATTCTCTCTCGTGTTAGGATTATGCGTTCCAAATTGCCTGGAAATTGTTTTATAATCTTTTCCAGATTAATGTGCAGCCAGAATTCTCGAAGGCCGTCCTTCTGTCTCAGCACTGTGTTGACACACACCTGAATGCTCCAGACCAGCAAACCTCTGCTTTTAGAGATCTGAACAGCTGCTGCTGCTGATCAGTTCATCAAGGACTGATGATTAGCAGCACCTGGCTGCAACTTACCCTCTTAAATCCTGTGGAAGCAGTAAGACGGTACTTAGCATTGCACACGTTTTTTTTAGCTTCATTTTTGTAAAAAATAATTAGTGATGAAGAAAAAAAAAGTTTATATGTTGTTATTCATCTGTTGTTAATATCAAGATTGTGTTTGCGTAATACTGATCCACCCATGATCAGATAATTCTGTTTTTACACAAAAAACAAGACTGTACAAAACATACAAAACACCTTCTATGTCAAAATACTGAAATGACAACATTAAAAAACAACAACAACAACAACAACAAAAAAAAAAAACACTTTCTCACAAAGGATACAATTCTCTGATCCTGGACAGCCCACTTTTGCTTCAGGAACTCGATAAGAGTAGACACTTTCCTGTGCAACTCCACGACCATCCTGAAACAAACATTCCGGACATCATTACCCATTCAACAGGAACAGAACAAGACAATCCATGAGGCGCTGTCCAGTTTTTGTCCTGTCCCAAACAGACCGTCATATAACTCCCAAACGGTTTGATGAATTTATTTAAAATATGAACAAGGCAGGAGACCAGAACCTTTGGGGCTTGCGGGGGTGTGTACAAATTGGGCAAGCATAGGCATGAGAGCACAGACTTTTTTTTTGCTGATTCACTGCCTCTACACTGTAAACTGTAATTTATTCTCTATGCAGAGTGAGTGAGTCCTAGGGGGGGTCGTATTAAAAAAATAAAAATAAAATTTTCCCCATTGACAGGATTTTTTCCAGGGTTTCTAAGCTGTTCAATGTGTATTTTAAAAGTGGACTTGGAGGGAAGCAAAGGGGTTAACTTGGCGTGGGTAACTCGGGTGTTACGTTTTGTGCCAAGGTTGTGGAACTTAATAATAATCATTTTCGCTGGGGAGATGCATGCAAAATTGAGACCCATATGGCCACCTAGTCCTGATTCAAGAATTTTAAGCAAGTCACTCCCGACTGTCCAACGTTTATTAATCGTGTAAGTTTTTGCATTACAAAAACCTGTTTGGATAACTTAGCAAAAAAAAAAAAAAAATGTAAACTTTAAATATATATAAAAATATTATATATAAAATATTATATTAATATTATCATATCATCATAATATTATTTTTTATATCAATATATGACATATCTGAATGAATTTACTATCAAAATATTTATACAAGTTTTTTTTCCCGCCTGAAGTGTGTATACATTTTTGCCCGACTCTGTATATATTTATTTACATATTTATATACATACAGTATATAAAATGAATAGAGGCAGCAGTACCCTGGACTAGAACTAATAACAATAAACATAACCAAAGATCGATTACTTGCTGCTCTTTTGTGATTAAACAGATATAATCCTATTCGCAAAATGGCATGTTATTCAAGGAATTAAAAAAACAAAACAAGCAAACAAACAAACAAACAAAAAACACCATGCTTTTACTGAATAACAATAAACAACAGATGATGTGTTTTGTGTCAGACTACATCACACCATCCATTTGTTGAATATATTCCTATAGCAGTTCACTACACTGTGTTTAGTCCTCACTTATCCTTCAACCAGGGGGGAAAAAAACCTGTGTGTAACTGCTCTATGTAACAGCGTCAGACAGATGAGACAAACCTGAGGCGGGGATTATGGGCCAGACTCTGAACCCGGGTCCATGAGTGGTTACTACGTGGCTGCAGCTCCACTGCAACTTTCAGGGGCAACCGAACTGGCTTCTGGTCCTCCTCGTCACTCACTCCTGAGATGTGAAAATACAAGACGGGATAAAACAAATACAGAGAACGGATTAGTAAACTCATTCTCAATCTCACACTTAATCTTCTTCCATCTACTCCCAATCAACCACATAACCTGTAACCCTAAAGACAATAAGTTCTCACACAAGTTCCACAACCGACCCCTCCCCCCCAAGAACTGTAGACACCCAAACTTTTTTTTTTTTTGACCTCCATTCCAGAACTTTCTTTCACAAGTTTCCCAGCTGAATACACACTGCTCTCATTTCTCTCTCGCACATACACACCATCTGGGTCACACAGTTTCTTCAGTGCGCGACACATGGGGGCTTTGATCCTCAGGTTCCTGCCTTTAGAGCGAACTGTGGTGGCCCTAAAAACCACACACACGTATACATCTGAGTTAGACACGCTCAATTATATTGTTTTTGATCTCACACTTACTGTAGACACATTTAAATACACGTACCCTTGCAGGATGAGCTCGTTCAGTTTGGCGACATTCTTGTCATCCATCACTGAAAAGGAAAGGAAACGGAGAGGAAGCAATTACAGACGCATCACTGTTAGGTGATCAATAAAGTAACTGAACAATCCTAATCCTCACCACCCGTTTACTACTTTAGCCTCAATGTCAATCAATCTAAGGATCTTAACACAGGTAGCATCCTAAAATTCCAAGTACCTACTTGTTTTATGATTGTTACCTGCAGTTTGTGTATAGTACAATTTGGTCCATTGGCTACATTTATTTATTTATATATTTTTACATTATGACATTTAATGAGTCACATGAATACAGCTATAGGATTATTATTCGTTGTCCAACCTTTCAGCAGTAAACTGTGGCACCATATACTGATAATTGAAAACGTATTCCTTACTTTTACTAACAGCCGGATACGCATGTGACAGCTTTGCACTACTAACAAGGACTCTGTCCACCCCAATTAAGAAAAACGTCACAGGGAGTACTCACAGCCTCCAACCTTCTTCCTGAGCTCGGCGTAACAGATGAGTCCGTAAAGCTCCTGTGAGGATTTCTTCAGCGTGCGGGAATACGCTGAGGAACAGATCGAGGGAGGGGAAAAAACAAAAAAAAAACAGTGAGGGACGGGCTTGTTTGTGACTCTAATCAAGATTAAAACTGAGCTGGATGCTGTGATTCATTTTCTGCTGCAACAGATGATCTAATGGTAATTAACTCTCCTTTCTTAACATGCATGTAAATCACAAAACAGCTCCAGCACACTCGGTTAAAATATATATATATTTAAAACACATCGGACTTACCGCTGTTGAAATCGATGTGTTTGGAAATCTTGTGCCAGGTCCTGTAGTAAAAGTGACGAACCTGCTCCTTGTTCTTCACCATGCTAGCAGGTTTGCCTTTTTTCTTATACTTTAGAGCAATGTTATTCTGTATGGCTTCAAAGTCCTTCCCATGCTGGAGGGGGAAAAAAAACCCAAAACAAAAACACAAGACAGAAAATTGAGCAAGAGAGATACAAGACGAAAAAAAATAGTGAGGTGATAGCGAGGTCCAATTTTAATAATTACAGGTAGGGCTTTGCACTTAATCAAATTTCTATTCAAATGTTGGCTTCCGCTGACTATGGAAACCATACAATTTAAGTTAAATGCTTATTGTGCTGCATTTCGTGTTAGAACTCCATCAAACTTTACTAGTGTGCCTTCGTCCCTCGCTAATCTCGCTGGCCAGTGTTCATGAGTACACTTGAGTATTTAGACTGTACGATACAGAAGGTGGCACCACTTACTCTGTGAGCTGATATGAAATGCAAGAGAAGAAGAAAATGAAGACGTTAAACTTTGCCCAATAATATTAACATTTTGGGTGGGAAAAAAATGTCAAGAGCAGAACTCTCACATGCTGTCCTACTTTATCAGCGATATCGCATCTATGCAGGTCAGAAGATGAGATTGGGAGGCACTGATGACGTCGCATCTAAACCATAATCTACTTCCATTCTCATGTACGATCGTCTTACTTATCTGATTCGATCTGTGCATTTGCTTCGCATTCGTGTCAGCGTACACTGTACTGTACTCGAGACAGACCACCTATTTAAGCGAACTCGGGCGCTCGGCGCGGTTCCTGAGCATGGAACGATTGTGTTCTCACTGATTAACATAATTGTGATCCCAGTATTGACCAAAATAATCATGGTTAATTTTTTTTTACCATACTCGATCAACGTTAATCACAGATGGCGACTATATCAACTCATCAACTTTAACAATGCACTTTGCATTTCACATTTTGGTTTGCTAATAACGAGACCAAGCAGAAAACATTTTTAAAGCCTACAAAAGATCTATGAGGTGAGAGTGTGTGAGAATAAAATGTGTATTTCAGATATAAAACATTGGGTGTGAAAAGTCAGATACTTGTTATTGTGTGCAACACTGGAGTCAGGCAGCGTTTTAAAAGATATTGATGATACCAGCAGCATTTCTGAAAAGTTTGTTCAGAATAACAACCTATTTCTAATTATAACTCTATTATATAAAAATGCTTGAATTAGTATATTTATTTGTTTATATATATTTTTTTATAGTAACCACTTGCACGTGGGGTCATAGGGCTGACGAAATGTTATATAACACATTTTAATTCGATTTAGCTAAGACAGAAAGGTGTCTAAATGTTGATATGGTAGAGTTTTCTGTAAGAAGATGTTTAGGGAAGGAGTCTCCAGTGCCAGACCTGTGTAGGAGTCAGTTTTCCACTATTAGACAGAGGAATTTATGACTTATGGTTTCTACGGCATATTTATTTATTTTTACAATTTTTTTTTTGCATTTTTAATTTCTAGGAGAGAGAAAAATAGTTTACACCAGCTGTAATGTTATTTATTAACAATAACAAGAACTTTTCTTATAGACGCTGCACAACATCAAGCATTACTATAAACAGTCGAAAACAATGTCCATTTAATTACTGAACATCGGGACGCATCACAGCACGGCATCGTTATTATTTCCCTATGACATCATCGATGTACTGTCCCAACAACTTGATTACAAATGAATTCCTGCGGATTAAAAGAACTTCACGGATCGTACGGAAACACACGGGAGGTTAACAGATTACCTCATATAGTCCTTCGAAGAACGAGTTCTTGTCCTCCGTGCTCCATGACTCCCATTGTCGACGTGCACGCTTTTGATTCCCTCCTTCATCTTTCTCCACCGGGCCCTGGCTCCTGGGGGCAGAGCGAGAGCTCCCTCCAGCTGCAGCACCTCCTCCTGAGCCTGCATGACCTGGTGCAGACACAGTAGGAGCCGCATCACTCCCTGGAGGAGAGAAAGCGGAAAAAAAAAAAACCACACACAAGTGAGAGGAGATTGGGACTTCTTTTTCTGAAATTTTTTTTTACTCATTACACAGAAAGTAGATGCTCCAGAATAGCCTGGATCCCAAAATATCCAGGGACAGACTAAAAATATTGAAACATTTCCACCATCTATAGCTGGAACGTGTTTATTTTGTCAGTTCCAATGAAGACCACAGGAGTATTTTAACTGGAAAAAAAAACTGTTTATATGAAATACGCCCTAGGCAGAACAGTTACACGTCAAATACTGTACATATAATACAGGTTGTATTAAACATGATCTCTTTTGAAACATTAATAAACTCCACTAATAATCAAGACAAAGGAAACAAAATCACCAAATTTTTGGTAATGACATCCAACATATAAACACAATACCCACCGAATGTTATTCATCATCATTTACAAATAACACTAAACATTGTTCCCAGATGAGAGACATAAATACAGGAACATGCACCAATTAATATTTTGCGGGAATGAAAGAAAGAAGAAGAAAAAATCAGAATGAAAGTAAAAGTGCGTATAAATCACAAGTGGCGTCGTTTTATCACACAGCGTAAAGTGAATCGCCTGGCATACACGCTTGTCCGGAAGTGCAAGTGGGGAGTCATTCTGAGGTGTTCCAGACCTGCTGCTCACTACGCTGGTCCAAAAACAACATGAGTGGAGAAAGAAGCCAACAACGCTGCCCCCACCACCCCAGACCACACAACAATATACCATGCATTCCACCATTCCCTTAAAAATGCATCACACGTCTATTTTGCTTTGTTGTGAAAATTCTTTAAATATAAAAAAAAACAAAAAAAAACACACACAACAAATGAAATGATTTCGCAATCTATTTTGCAAAAACAATCTATGCATTTTACCATGCAACATTTTTTTGCAAATGAGTCCAAACTGTCATTCAAATGCAACCACGAAAAAGACATTTAAGTGACTTCGGCATTGTGCAGTTTCTCAGGGAAAAGTGTTGCAATGTCGATTGCAATGTATTACTCTGCACGCTTTATACAGAGCTGTATTATTTTACATACAAGCGCACTTTTAGGTTAAAAGTAAATCATTATCATTTAATAATGCACTTAATTCATGGTTAATAAATACACTCTATCCAGAATTCCAGGAGAAAAAAAAAAACATAATGAAGGGATAGAAATGTGCACCATCCAGGGGGAACACCCCAGTGACAAGGAAGGCTATTACTAGTAGTACCGTTTGTTTGTTTTTCTAAAAATGTGTTGGAAAACAAGACAAAAAAATATAATCTAACAAATTAAAGTGATTCAAATTGAACTACATTTCTTGTATATTCGCATTTGTGAATTTCCACACTTCTTTAAATTCATTCCAGCTTCCTGAGCCTGATGTAACGAGGATGCTGTTGTCACAGTAAACTAGTTTCTATCCCACTAGTCCTCTGTTTTAATCTGTAATCCTAGTGTGTCCTGGTAACACGAGAAATCATTACAGTGTGTGTGTTTTTTTTTTTTAGTTTATTTAATCAGTTCTCCTCTTTTTGGTGATGATCTTGTGCCCTACCTTTGGATTTCGAGCCGCCGTGTCCGTTCACAGAGGGCCCGTCTTTGCGGATCCGTTTGCTCGGAGGTCGCACGCTGGAGCGGAGGAAGTGATGCTGGTCCTGCGCGGCCGGAGGCGAGCCCAAGCCCGCGGGGTTCGGGTTCGGTGATGCCCCGGAGGCCAGCGGACTCGGCGCTTCCTCGCCGTCCCTCTTTGTGCTCGGCTGCTCGCTCGGTGTCCGCGCCGCGCTCTCCTCTTCCTCACAGCCTTCGAGCTTTCGGATGGGTTTGTTCGAGCCTTCGATTCCCGAACCGGCCTGCTGGCCCACTGTCATCCTGATAAAACAGAGACAGAACGTGCTGAAAATTTTTTATAAAACCCAGACGCTTTGAGGAGGTTTCGCGTTTAAACCAGAAAACAAATAGAGGAATTAACTTAGGAGACGCGACGTTCTGCTGAACTCAACATGGCCGCCGCTGTTTGTTTCAAATCCCCCTCTCACTGTCCCGACTCTCCGCGTCGAAAATTCGCCTTTCAGACACTTCTAGGTTCGCCCAAACAACGCGGTTTTGTCTTAATTCGCCTGCCTTTTCGCGGTAGTTGAGTTTAAGTTGAGTTGCGCGGTGTTTAATCCGACATTCGGAGCGCGAGCTGTAGACTTTAGCGCGCTGCACAAACGACAAGCGACAACGAGAAAAAATCTTTCGCGCATTCGACCTCTATTTAAAGTGAGTGTTTTGCGAGAACCGTTACCCATTTTCCAGCTCTTCGGCGCTTCCCGAGATCTTCTTTCTCTTCACCATGAGTCCGAAGATTTTGGAGACCAATTTCCGAGCAATTTGAACATATTTCCAGAGCGAGAAAGGAGGTCGTGTGTGTGGACTCGTCCTCTCCTCGCTGCTGCTGCTGCTTCTGCTGCCTCGACTCCGCGTCTCAACTCCGCTCTGAACCGCTCGTCTCGTAGTAACACCAGCTCCAACTCACAAACTCTAAATTATAACCATGACAGAAATTTCATCTACACCCTAGATACGACTTAAACACTTGCAATATGCTAAATGAACCGACGTTTTTTTTTTTTGAACGAGTTGCACCACAAAAGACGACACGAAATCTTCCTGAGCACCTCCTCGCTCCACAAAGCCTGGACTTTGTTGGTGACTACGTCATCATAAGTTTAAGAATCGATCATTTCTTAGGGTACGTCACAATTTATTAAATGCATTTAAAAAATCCACACGTATCGTATTCGTGCATCAAAAGTGTTCAGCCCGGTTCATGACTTCAGGTGATGTCAGAAATACACAGGAGAGTTAAGAGAAACTGCACCTTTATTCTCACCAGGGCGGGTGTAGCTTTATTACATAATAAACACACTCCAAAAAATCATGCCATGACACTTCTGTCATTATTGCATCTTCGGAAATCAGAACTGATACACAAACATTTGGCTTTTTTATCAAATGTCATAGCAAAGCATTTCAGAGCACTTGTTTATTCTATGTGTTATTATTGTGCCAATTAGGGTGCTGCCTTCCTCTCTGTCCAGCAACTCTAAATGTGGACTGCTGGCCATACAACACACATGATCAACAGATACAAGGACAGTTTTCACCATGTATATATACAGTCTACCTTGTAAGACGTACTCTATGAAGCCTAGTTATTATAGTTATGATACATTATTGCTTGAGGATCAGAGTTGAAATGGTATGCTGATCTATCACGGTATGGATCTAAATGACAGACATTATTGTGAAATCTGACACTGAATAATCACTATATTTCATATTTACCTGGTTTACACTGTTTATTTTACACAACCCGTTTCAATGATCAACAGATTACACTCATTCAAATAATCACATCGTTCAGATGATCACAAGATCAAGACCTGAATATCTGATATAACTCTGCCAACTAACTACTGAATCTTTCTAACAGTTTGGCTCCTGGTCGCTTGCTTTTGCTTCTTACTCTAAATCCACCCTGAGCTAAACTTGATCCTTTCCATGGCATTGACATTTTAATAATAATAATAATAATAAACTTAACAACTGCCACCAAGTTAACGTGTTTCACCTTCAAACACAACTAGCAAGCAACACGGCTAGCTAACCGTAAGCTTTCTACCACAATAACCTAAAAAAACATGTACTTATATAACGATAAGATGCTGGAATCAACAGCAAATACAACACAATCCAACTTTAAACCGCGAAACGTTACCTTCCGTGCTGTTTATTCCGTGCAAGTCGAACACAATCCGCATTGACAAAAATTGGATGCGCTTAGCTTAGCTTCCCCATTGTGACAGCATCAGCGAGTCTTCCTGTTTTTTCCCCCTCGTGCCCTTAGCCACGCCCACTCCCGCTCAAAAACAAATCATGTGATTGGGTCAATAGTAGTCACATGCACGTTACGTGCGACGTCATATCGTTTAAACGGTATTGGGCCGTTTCGAAATCGTTTATTTTTTATTTTAGAAATTATATAAAATCTATATATACGTGATGAAGTTAAAATTTCATCTTAATCAGGAGTATATAGTTTTATAGTTGTATTTTTTCGCTGTTAATCATTTCTGTGAACGTATTATTATTTATAGCCAGAAGAGGATAAAATATATTAAGTTAATATCAATAAATGTTTTGTTTTATATATATATAAATATATTTTCTTACACGTCATTTTATTTTAAAACAAAAATCTATTTATAATTTTATACATTTCGCTTTTCTTTTACCGTACTGGTTAAAAAGGGAGGAAGAACCCATTCAGCCAATTAGCATTCAACTTTGTCTTGACTTCAACTAATAGAAAACGGTTCTATTTTGATTGATAAGGGTTTAAACCAATGAACAAACAGAACAATTCCAACGTTCTATTTTCACTTCCAAACACGTGGCCCGTCCTCCTGGGCGTGGCCAGCACCCCCCCTCTCTCCTGTAACGCTTTTTGTGCGGCTAACTTGTGAGCGCTGCGTTACCGAGGCGCCGGTTTCCGCATAGCGGTTTCAGTCAGGAGACTTGGAGTCGTGCACGTTGAAGGAAATAAGCGACAATGACTTCGACAAACATGTTTCAGGGCCTTGAGGACGGCGGGAAGCCGAGTTCGAGGTATAACCCTCTCTCCTTGTGGTGAATTTTAAGTGCGCTAGCTGATCTAGCTTAGCTCATCGGGGAAAAATCCCAAACAGGAACTTGGCTAGTTAAGCTAGCTAACTTTGCTTTAGCTTTCTGTAATGTAGCTAGTTAGCCTGCAGGAAATCTATACGCTAGCTGAAATGTTAATCTAGTATTTACAAAATTATATAATTTGATATTTAATTATCTTGAAATACTTGTTTTGCTGATTTCTTTTCCCCCCACCACACATGTGCGGATCAGTGAGTGTTTAGTAATTGAGGCAGATTTAGCCTTGTGTATGATCTCTAATAAATTATCAAATCCGCTTTAATTATTGTCAGCACAATGATCCCGACCTCTGTCATGTGAAACTTTTTTTTTTTTTGGTCTCACATGCACTACTGCGCTGCTTTACCGCCTTTCCCTAAGCTGCAGTGTCGCGCCTTGAACGCACGGAGGCGCGTCACTGCAAATGAGCTTTTTTGTTTTCAATGAGTTTTTATTTATCAATCAATCAAACTAAAACGTTGCCTAATTCCCGATTCTGATTGTTTAGAAAGTGTTGATTAATTTTCTAAAGCAGCAGCTGTGAGAGTTTTGCCTTGTTTTATAGTATTAATTAATAATTTACACATTCTTTCATCGCTCTAAACATAGCAGTGACCAGAAGAGAAGAGAACTGTTAATGTTTTGGAATTAAAAACAAGAACCAGTAGGTTATGTTACAGAGAATTGCTCCCCTTTGTGATCCTGAAGACAGTCAAGAACGCGCGAGATTAAGTTATACTTTTGAAAATGGATAAAGAAATTTCTTTTGAATCTGAAAAATTGTAGTTTAACTTTATTTACATTTTCATGGCATTTGGGAGACACTCCATTTCCAGAGCGACTTTTCCACATCAGGGCCCCTAGATTGTTTCAGAGAACACTTGACCTCAAAGTCTGGTTCATTTTGATAATTGAGAACACAATAGTTTTGTGCTCGGGAACCGCGCCGAAGTCTGCTTAACGAGCTCGTCTCGAGAACGATACAGCATATTCAGCGTGGACCCAATCAGATATGTAAGTCAGTTGTACCTGAGCACGGAAGTAGATCGCTGTTCAGATGCGGCGTTATCAGTGCCATCGGTCTCATCTGAAATCTGTGTATGCGTAGCGTGAAAGTTAACTTCCTCGTTCTCTTTCTTTCTTGTGTTTAATAACAAAGCGGAGTGATGCGGAGGGGAGGGAGCAATCGTTCCTGCTCACGTGAAAACACTCTTACGTTATGTCTCATTATGCTATGAGAATAGCACAAGTAGCTTGGTGAAAGACATTCATAAGAATAGAAGTCTTCAGGATGTTTAATTGTTTCTCCGTCGCTGATTTTCCTGTAACAGCACCCCCAGTTGTGTTTAATTATTTTATTTGTCATTTTTTTTCCATAAGTGAATTGCAGTGTAAATTAATACTCCAGATCCTAATGTGCGCTCTTGCAAACTGATTTGTGTTTTAGTTGGTTGTTTGTATCATTATTAATTGACTACGTGCATTTGTGTGTGTGTGTGTGCATAGGGTTTTGCGACCTCCCGGTGGAGGCAGCAGTAACATATTCGGTGGCTACGACGATGACGGTGGTGCTTCAAGGCGGCCAAACAAGATGGCTTCCTCCATTTTCGGCCCTCCAGAGGAGCCTCAAATGGGCCCCAAACGCACCAACCCTCCAGGTATAAATGTACAGTGTACAAAGGCTCACGTTCTCTCTCTCTTTTTGCTCTTTTTATGCTGCTGGTGTGAATTCCTCACCACACCTCAATCAGGCTTTTGCATTTCTTACACTCCGGCCCATCGTTCCGTACAAGCAGCAGGTTTGAATCACGGCTTTATTCCCTGAAGGTCACAGCAGTCATGCTGGTCATTTCCAACCACATTAGTGCTGAAATCAGCTTGCCGATCTAGCTCAGTATTTTGGGAAGAAACTGTGAGGAGTTTCTTTCTTTGTTTCGCAGCTGACCACGTTTCCTAACATTATTGATGAGAAGTTACCAGAGTTCTTCAGATTAACCATGTGACTTGACCGATAACAAACAAACATAAACCAAGCCACGCTTTGGAGATCCAGCTTTAAGTGGTTCTCTTGTAAGCACTGAAGGTTCTGTTCTCTGATTGGCTGTCAGCCTGAGGCATGTTCTAGAAGAGTCCATGCTGATGTTAGCATGTATGCACCCTTAGGAATGGGGAATGGAATTTAGAAAGCTCTCAGATGTTAAGAGAGAGGATGTGTGTGTGATTTTATAAGTTGTTTAACTTATAAAATCACACACACAGTAGAATTTCAAAATAATCATTGTTTTTTTTTTTTTTTTTTTTTAAGTACAACTTTGTAATATTAGAGCGATTATTTTATTTAATTTTTTAAATATTGACTGAGGTGAATAGGTATGTGTAAATTTTACTCCAACTCTGTGCTCACCTGCAGGACAAAGCGAAGACCAATTAAATTCCTGTTGTTTTACAGATTCTTTAAAATCCTTGGGGGTAAAATAATGATAAAAGTCTACAAAAGGAATAGCACTTTCTTTTCTGGGGATGATACAGATGTTGCCCACTAAGTCCTTTGGCCATTACTTGTCTTTATTACTGATTCCAGCTGCTGTGTTTATTATTTAAGGAGTTTACTTATCATTTCCTTTTTTATGTGTGTGTAATTGTGCAAGATGTCATAGGCCAGCTTCTTTAGCTCTGGCTGGTATCCGAGGTCATGAGGACTGTGACCATTTCATGTAGTTCTGTTTTGTCAGTTATTGAGTTTTGGATACATGGTTTGCTCTTCTGCAGAATACGTTACATTCATATATAGGCATTCTTATCCAGAGCGACTTGAAGTTTCCATTATTAAATATAGTCCTTGCTGTTTGTACATTAGGGATTAGGGATCGTGTCCAAGAACACTTGACCCCCAAAGTCTGGTTCATACTCGAGCATGGATCGAATCAGACACAGAAGACAATCGTACCTGAGAACAGAAGTAGATCTTTTTTAGATCGTGCTTGGGATTTAGCAAGCGCCGTTCTCATCCTCTCACCTACACAATCAGGAAGGCACAACAGTGCTCTTGACGACGGTTTTTCCTAAAGATCAATGATCTTCGGCATAGTGCGAAGGTTAACTTCCTCGTTCTCTTCTGCTCTTGTATTTATTGATGGCTCACAAAACAAGTAGGTGCATACTGCCACTGGCTGTATCGGAGAGTGTAAATACGCAATCATTCCTGTGAAAACGCCCTAAAAGTACAATCAGATAAACACTCTTGTGAAGGATGATTATTATTATTATTTTAAATGTGAGCCTGGGGGTGGGAGTTAACCCAAAGGCCTAAGGAAAAGTAATTGCCAGTGATTCAACTGTACAGACATCTAGAGGAAGGTCATTCAACCACCTAGGTGCCAAAACAGAAATCAGTCTAGATGCACGTCTTCCTCGATCCCTGAGATATGATGGAACCAGCCGAGCGGCGCCGGAGGATCGGAGGCAACATGGTGCAGTGCGGTCCTACAGTGTATTTTATTATATAGATTACTTGCTGTATGAATCAGTTTTACCTGCTTAGTATTAGTAAAGTTTTTTTTTTTTTTTTTTTTTCCCCTGTCTCTTTTCGCCCACCATGCTAAAGCGGTATGCTTAAATATTTTTCCCCCTCAAGAAAAAAGAAAGCGGACAGGTTTTTATTTATTTATTTTTTGCTCAGTTGCAAATTCTAGTATAAACCCAGTAATGCAAGTTTTGTGGTTGGTGTTTATTTATAGTAAACACCCGGGACAGTTGAACTGTGTTAAGTGCGTTATTATACTACAAGCTGATATGTAAACATCCAAGCAGTGATTATTATTATTATTATTATTATAAAAAATATTTGTGTAGTCTATAGAAAATGTGGTGTTCTGTTAAAACTAAATGCATACATGTCTGAGTTCCCTCTCGCGCTCTCTCTCTCAAAGGTGGTAAGAGCAGTGGGATTTTTGCCGGGCCTGAGGCTGCCTCCCCAAAACATAAACCGGTGCCTCCAGGAGGAGCGAGTACCATCTTTGGAGGACCGGAGACAAACCTGCCTGCAGTTAAAGGTCATCCAAACAAGCCAAAGGTGGGTTCATATTTAAAACATAGCACACCGGGTCTTTAAAACCTGATGCACGGACTGTTTACTTGTTCGTCAGTTTTTTCAGGATGTCTGTTTAATCAAACTTTTATCTGGTCGTATCGCAACATGTCTTTTGAGAACTGATACTAGTTATATAAATATAATTTATGCTGATACAGTATACAGTGATTTTGGAGAAAAATGATAGAAAGCTGTACTATCTTACCTGTCTATACATAAATTAACTATGACAATACTATCTCGAGCGCTCGGTGTGTAGTAAACATGCAGGATATTGCATCAATTGCATCACTGCAGTCATTAATTCTTGTTAAGTTTATTTTCTTGTGCATTTTAAGCTCAATCATTTAAAAAGTGGTAATCGATTTTAATAATTAAAATCTTAAAATGCATCATTTGCATGATTTTCTGTACACCCTGGCAGCTGCTGTGTAGCAGAGACGTTCATAAAGTCCAAGGAACACCGTAACTTTAAAAGATACCAACTACTTGGCTCGGTGGGATTATAGAAGCTTCTTATCTAAACTTTGGAATGTATTTTTGCACAGAACAAGGGTTGTGAAATTTGGACCCTTTACTTTCATGTGTAGGAACGTTTACAACAACTGAAACCTAGTGGAATGTACTTGTACGTGTTTGAATTTTGATTGACAGACTATCAAAGAAGCATTGTACTCTGCAGTTAAACTGATTATTGATCAATCATTATCATTTATGGATTTATGGTACTCTCATCAGTACCTCGGGAACGGTGTAATCTACCTCAGTAGAAATCTTCATCAGAGTAACTAGGCTTATCTTTTATCCTTTTGTATTTTTTCTTTAACTTTGTAATCACCAGGTTTTGGTGTTGAGAACTGAAGGAGTTCTCTCAGAGACGGGCACATATTTATTTACCATAAGCTAAGGATCCTCCAACAGAACTAAAACCAAATGAGGACATCTGCCAAAAGCTTTAACACAAACAAATCTTATTCTGCACTTAAGCACAACGCACCGTGAATAATCTTGAGTGTGAAAAGTTATCCGCAAAGGCAACAGCTAAATCGACCCTCACTCACCCACCTGTAGCAGAAGCCCTTATAAGTCTCGAGCCTTTCTCTGCAGGCTAAAACTGTTATCACAAAAATAATAACGTAGAGAGAAAAAAAAGCGGTTCCTATTTCTAGGTGACGCAGCCGGGGTTTACCTCACCGCTCTGTGCATGCGGGCTGACGATCAGCGACTGTTTGGTACGGCCGCACACAGTCTGGATGATAAGAGGAACATAGACTGTCTCTTAAAATGCAGAAATGATGATATTTATAAAGAAATGCCTGCCCAAATGACCCAAATTTTGTCCACGTGTGTATGTACCACACTCAACATGGACCAGAGGAAGCGAAGGAAAGAGTTGTCTCAGGAGATTCGAAAGAAAATTATAGACAAGCATGTTGAAGGTAAAGGCTATAAGACCATTTCCAAGCAGCTAGATGTTCCCGTGACTAAAGTTGCACATATTACTCAGAAATGTAAGATCCATGGGACTGTAGCCAACCTCCCTGGACGTGGCCGCAGGAGGAAAATTGATGACAAATCAAAGAGACGGATAATCCGAATGGTAACAAAAAAGCCCAGAAAGACTTCTAAAGAGATCCAAGGTGAACTTCATGCTCAAGGAACATCAGTGTCAGATCGCACCATCCGTCGTTGTTTGAGCCAAAGTGGACTACATGGGAGACGACCAAGGAGGACACCATTGTTGGAAACAAATCATAAAAAAGCCAGACTGGAATATGCCAAACTACATGTTGACAAGCCACAAAGCTTCTGGGAGAATGTCCTATGGACAGATGAGCCCTGACCACAATCCTATTGAGCATCTTTGGAAGGAGCTGAAACATGCTGTCTGGAAAAGGCACCCTTCAAACCGGAAACAACTGGAGCAGCTTGCTCATGAGGAGTGGGCCAAAATACTTGCAGGGAGGTGCAGAAGTCTCATTGACAGTTACAGGAATCGTTTGATTGCAGTGATTGCCTCAAAAGGTTGTGCAACAAACTATTAAGTTAGGGGTACCATCATTTTTGTCCAGGCCTGTTCCATGAGTTAATTTTTTTTTTTTAATAATTCCGTTGAAGCATGGTTGAAAAGCAATGTCTGACTTTCATTGGTTAACATTCATAGAATTCTTATTTATTATTACTTTTGTCAGATTAAAGTTATTTCTGTGACCATTGTGAGTTTTTCTTTCATTGACCAAAGGGTACCAACAATTTTGTCCACGTGTGTACCATGTCACCAAACAACACAGTGACTACCTGGAGCCCTATATATAGGCCCACTGACTGATTACAAGATTGTAGACACCTGTGATGCTAATTAGTGGACACACCTTGAATTAACATGTCCCTTTGGTCACATTATTTTCAGTATTTTCTAGGGGTACCATCATTTTTGTCCAGGCCTGTTCCATGAGTTTATTTTTTTAAATAATTCTGTTGAAGCATGGTTGAAAAGCAAAGTCTGACTTTCATTGGTTAACATTCATAGAATTCTTATTTATTATTACTTTTGTCAGATTAAAGTTATTTATGTGACCATTAGGAGTTTCTTTCATTGACTGAAGGGTACCAACAATTTTGTCCACGTGTGTGTGTGTGTGTGTATTTATGTATGTATGTATGTGTGTGTGTGTGTGTGTATGTATGTGTGTGTATGTATATATGTATGTGTGTGTGTATATATATGTGTATGTATGTATGTGTATGTGTGTATATATATATATATATATATATATATATATATATATATATATATATATATATATATATATATATATATATATATATATATATAAAATGTGTGTGTTAGGTCCAGCTCGCCCATAACCCCCCCCCCCCCCCCCCCCAGCAGTTACACAACTGCTTTTATTACATAGTTAACAGCTGTTATTATTACTTGTAAGAACCATGAATGAAAAATAATCTTTTAGCTTGATTTAAAAAGATTCAACCACCATCATATTTTTTTTCTGTCATATTGGGCAAGTGTGCCATGCTGGACAATTTCCGTTTATTATTTTTATTTTTTTCCCCTCAACCTTTGCGCCTGTATAGGAGTGTTTATAATAAGTTGAGTTCATGATATGTGAGGAGTGTCATGTTCATATGACATGTAAATAATGGTGAGTTGATGATTAATCCTTTGACCTCAAATTTCCCTTATTTTAAGGATAGTTTAAACAATGTGCTCAATTTTTATGCAACATTTTTGAAAGTAAAAGCAACTTCTTGTTGTTCTCATGTTTTGCAGGACAACATAAGTATGGGATCAGCTGTTACAGTTGAAGCAGCAGGTAAGAAATCACCACAGATGTACAGAGTAAATCCAAACCCCTCTTTCATTCGTCATTACTGTCTTTTCCAATACGGTCTAACTTTACAGCATCTCTAATGTTTGTGATTTCAAGAATCTTTAACGCATTTCTCTGTACTGAGAAAAGAACCAACATGTTTACATAACATTGACAATGAAAGTAAAAGGGCAGATGAGGCGAGCGAGGAAAATCACCACAGAGATGTGTTCGTGTTGCTAGGACAAGTGCAAACTATACAAAAATCTCAGAATTGCTGACTGTACATGACTCGTGTGTGTCTGTGTGTGTTCTAGTTGAGGCTAAGAAACTGCTCTTGATGAAGATCCTTATCTAAGCCTGTCTAATTTCCAAACCACTTTTTGCAATGATTAATGTCATACTTTCTGGTCACTATTTTGTATGGAAACAAAGTGAGGGGTCCGGTGCAAAATGTTGGCTGTTTCAGTATGCAAGAATTTGCGCTTTTATTTGCGCACTAGGCTTATTTATCTGATATCAATCAAATGAGGATGGCTTCCTTGTTCAGTCTGGTTCCTGTCAAGTTTGTTTTCTTATCGTCATCTCCGGGATGTTTTCCGGGTCACCGTCGCATTCAGCTCCCTCATCAGGGCAATCAATCTGATAATTATGATTTATACACATTTCCTCACACTTTTCAAACTCCTTTCCACACACACACAGGTGCTCAATAAATCAGCATACCATCAAATAGTTGATTTTATGTCAGTAATTCATGTATTTACACACAGACTGATGTTATTGATGTGTGTTTAGTTCTTTTCATTTTGATGATTATGGCTTACAGCTGATTTAAAATTCTCAAATTTAGTATTTTTGACATTTTTTAATACTTAAAAAAATATTTAAGACCGAAATGTTGGACTACTGAAAAGTATGAACATGTACAGCTCTCAATACTTGGTCGAGGCTGCGTTACTGAGGTGTTATTGAAGCCCAGGTTCCTTGATATAGCGGCTTTCAGCTCTTCTGCATTGTTGGGTCTGTTGTCTCGCATCCTCCTCTTCACAGTACCCACAGATTCTTTAAATTCTTTAAATTTCGTGTTTAGGTCGGGCGAGTTTGCTGGCCAATCGAGCACAGGGATACCACGGTTCCTAAACCAAGTATTGGTACTTTTGGCAGTGAGCAGGTGCCAAGTCCTGCTGGAAAATGATATCACATAAAGCTTGTCAGCAGAGGGAAGCATGAAGCGCTCTAAAACTTGGTAGATGACTGTGCTGGCTTTCAACCTAATAAAACACAGTGGACGAACACCAGCAGATGACATCGCTCCCCAAACCACCACTGACTGTGCAAACTTCACACTGGACCTTAAGCAACTTGGATTCTGTGCCTCTCCTCTCTTCCTCCAGACTCCGGGACCTTGATTTTCAAATGAAATGCAAAATTTACTTTCATCTGAAAAGAGGTCTTTGGCCCACTGAGCAACAATCCAGTCCTTTCTGTCCTTAGCCCAGTAACGACACCTCTGTTGTCTCTGGTTCAAGAGCAGCTTGACACAAGGCATGCGACAGTTGTAGCTCATGTCCTGGAGAGCTACAGCCCACTCCTTGTGAATCTACCCCAAAATTCTTGAGTGGGATTCGTTTCACAATCCTCTTATGGCCGCGGTTATCCCGGTTGCTTGTGCACCTTTTTGTTCCATTAATGTGCTTGGACACAGCACTCTGTGAACAGCCAGCTTAGTGAACCCAAAACTAAAACACCTTTTTAAAGGCTCAGGAAACCTTTGCAGGTGTTTTGAGTTAATTAGCTGACACCATGAGTCTCCAATATTTAACTTTTTCGCAATATTCTAATTTTCAGAGGTACAGAATTTGGGGTTTTCATTAGCTGTAAACCATGATCATCAAAACTAAAGGAAATAAACAGTTGAAATATATCAGTCTAATGAATCTGGGAAATATATTTACTGAAATAAATCACCTTTTTGATGATTTTCAAATTTATAGTGATGCTGTAAAAGTGTAATGTAGTGTAAAGCTACATTGCGACAATGATCGTTGTTAAAAGCACTATATAAATAAAATTGGATAAAATAATGAGAGAATTGAAAGAAATTTATGATCCAAAATTGGAAAATGGTGAAAGTTTTTTTTTTTTTTTACCTGTGATGTGGCATCTCACTTCAGTTGACACTGCATGCAGTCACGTCCCTTCAGCAGCTTTTCCTTTCTCTATGTTCTCCCTCTTCAAAGACACTCATCAGCTCCTGAATTGAAACAGCCTTTATTTAGTCTTATCTAGTGAAAATCAAAACAAAAACATGTCCTGGCTGGCACGTTTTCTGTTAAAGCAGCCTAAACAGGTTTTATGTTCCTAGTGTAGGGAAAGACATCCACGAACTACAAATGCCGTAAACAAAGTTTAAAGAACTTTTTTTGCATTAAGTACAATAATTATTTAATCAACTCTTATTTTAATTTTCATCACAGCACCTCTGCCTAAGGAGCCACAGGAAGTGAAGAAGGAAGCGGTCGTCCCTCCTCAGGCTACCCCGAAAAAGGAGGCTCCCCCTCCTGAACCCGTAGCCAGTCAGGATGTCGAACCCTCCCCAGACAAGCCGATGGAGAAGGACCACGAGCCGCGCCTCGGACCTCGGCCACGCTCGCACAACAGAGTGCTCAACCCTCCTGGTGGAAAATCCAGTGTGGTCTTCTACTGACCACTGCTTTGTTCTCTTAGTCTCTCTCTCTCTCCCACTCGGTTCTGTCTTATTAACACTGCTACTTACTTTTTTTTTTTTTTCTTTTAATAGCCTTCCTTACCCTCTGTACTATATCCTTTTATGTGTGTTCCTTGGTTTAGTTATTTTTTTCCCCTCTTGCACTTTCTAACTCATTCCTTATACATCCTCTTGCTATCTGACGGTTTGAGTAACGGTCACGCTCAATCAATCAAATGGTTCCTTCTCATCAATCACACTTGGAGGTTGATTTGTTTTATAGATGTTGTATAGAATACAAGTCTGACGGTGAAATGTAAATTGTGTGTGTGTGTGTAAACGGTAAACTGGAACCACTGTCGTAATGCTGGCGCATGGTGTATGTATCTCAGTCTGAGTGTGTTCTCATGGAGCGGTTCACAATCCCCCTCCCGTCCCTCTGCTCCGCAAGCTTTGCTGCACGGTGCTCCCAGAAGTCCAGCCAGGTGTGTTACAGCGTAGAAAACACAACCAGCAATAAGAACAGATGACTGACATTTTTTTTTTTGTTTTAGTGTAGATTTAAAATTCCCATGTAATCAGACCTATAGTGGTGTGACTCCCCCCCCCCCTACCCCCCACCCCACCCCCGCCCCCTTCTCATTGGAGATTGCAATGCCGTTGAGTTCTCGAGTAGTACAGTACAGGGATGTTGGATGTATTAACATTTGTCCCTATTTTTGTTTAGGATTTTTGCAGGCCATTAATACCATAATGATTGCGCTCCAAATATATATATCAAACCAAAAAAAAGCCCACATAGATGATCAGATTGTAATACATGCATATTGTAGAACAAATGGCTGACTCCAGAGTATGTTCATATTCAGCATGGATTCTTTTGCAAATAATAATAATCAGTGTCCTTTAAGATAAAATATATATCTGCAGGTATTTGGAACATCAGAAATATTCTCTTGCAAGAAAATACTCTCTGGATAAATGAATGTTAATTTTGTACCAAATACCAAAGTGTCACGGTTTCACACTTTAATCTGTTTTTCCTTCGTACATCTCGAAGCTGCCGGGTTAAAGTTAAACCTACAGCAGGGAGGCAGAGGGTGGCACGTGTTTGTGTGCAAGTGTGTTTCTCACATGCTGGTGGAAGCACTGCCCAAAGTGCCTGTATGGTTGAACGGCAATGTCACAGAAAACTGTGTAACAATAAACATCTATTTTGATGATTCATACTCGTGCTGTGTTCTTTTTTTGTTGTTGTTGTTGTTTAGGTCATGGTTATGAAGTTTTGTCATCTTAACCTGTTTTTCCTTTTCTTTTCTTTTTTTTTTTACTTTTAGGAAAATTACATCGAGAGCTTTCTGGTGTGTTTTTAATGCATAAATAAGTTAGAAAGAATATAATAAACAAACATCCCTCGTTTATTCATATTAGTGTGGGTAAAGTTACAAAAATTATGGAAACACGTTTAACTGTGACGGTCTGTTAAGTAACTAAAGATGCAATTTGAAACTCATTTCCCCTCTTGTCTCTTATGACACCTGTATCCTAAGCACCGGCCTGACCATCTGTGCATGTTTCTCACTGGTTCATGCCTAAAGTTAGATGGTTTATATGCTGGAATGATTCATAGGTCACGGTGGGACTTGACAAACAAAAACATATTCTCAAACTGGTCAAGTACAGGGACTGGATGGGAAATGAGAGACCTTCAGGAAGCCTGGAGAACTGTTCCAAGACTTAATCCTGGCTCTTTGGAAGCAAAATATAAAAAAACGCCTAGTGATCCTTCTAAGAAAATTCTTAGAATTATGACGTTTTCTTAGAATTCACCCTTAAAAATTTTGGACTAAATCTTAGTAAAGATAAAAATGATTCCAGAAACATCTTAACCCTAAAAACCGCTCCCAAGGTAAAAAGCTGTTTAGAGTTGAGAGGAGGACTTTTAAGAGGCTTAAGAGTTTCTATAGCAGAGGACAAAATGGCGGAAAGAAGAAATAATCTCCAAACACAACGTAAAGCTAAAAGTAAACACTGCTCTTCTGTCCAATTTGGTTTTCTTGTTCTTTAATTTCTTCCATCTCTCTTGGATGATTGCCTACATACCATCCAAATGTGCAACTTAAATAGACTGTCCTGTAATCATGTAAATTAATAAAAGCTGAGACATTTAGTTCCCATCAATCTGAAATGGATTACAAGTAATAAAATCAGTGTGGTAAATAAATGTAAGAACATAAATATAGTCACTACTGTGTGGAAATTGGTTGCTTCAAAAGTAGACACATTTTCAACATTTGGTTTAATTAGCTTTAAGATATTGTGTCTATAACAGAAATGTTGCATAAAGTAGCTTGTAGTCATGATTATACAATTTAATCGTATACAAACATTATGATGTCACTGTCTATTCTATAATCATGTATTCTATTTACATAAAGAGTGCGTTTCAAGACCTTTGCAGAGGTCAGAGTTTATATTTTATCAACCAATCACGGTCCGTGAATTGCTGTATCATCCCTGGCAGTGGGGTCAACCACACCTCCTCACTAAGATGGAGCTTTTTGTACTTTCCTTACTCAGAGTTGCTCTGAGAAGTTTCCTAAATCACTTTTAGTCTAGGACTCTCAGCTAGGACTTTTTAAGCTAAGATAGGAGCTCTCTGAGAGAATTCTAAGAAGCTTTATGGATACGGGGCCTGATCATGATTTAAACGCTGACAGAAGTTGTTCCTCATTCAGCTGTTCCTATGAGGGGTCACCCCAGTGGATCACTTATGATCTGCACATTACATTTGTACAAGTTTTTACACTGGATATACAATGTACTCATTTATATCTAGAGCCAATTTGGCAAATTTCAGTTATACTGATATTTTTGGAGGGTGAGAGGAAACCAAAGAAATCCATAAAGAGCAAATAACGGGTATTTAAAGACGTTGCATCCAAACCTCATACACTGACTAAACATATCTCCTCTACCTCTATAATCAGTCAATGGCACAATGGCAGAACATCAATTTTGGCTCGACACAGGGACACTTCAGCAGAAGCCTGAACTGCAGCTTATAATCTATGATGCCAGATTTTAGCAACATGAATTTAAAAGATTTTATTCAATTGTATGTTAGGCATGTTGAGCCACCTGTCAGTTGTAAAAAAACTTATCTCCAGAGCTTGCTGTAAAATCAAAAAGATGTGGGATTGGCTGCTAGCCTACTCGATGAGCAGGAGCAGATGTGTTGTGACTGGAGGAAGTTGAGGTATTTGAACTGATTCCACCGTCCCTGCGTTCGCCTCGGCACATTACTTTTTAAAGATTTCTAGAGGCACATGGTCTACATGCATGGTTTATGTTTATTGGGCCTGTACAGTGAAGTTGCAGTAATTACCTTTAAAGGATATGTTGATAGGCGCCAGTGATGATGGTAATAATCAATGCGTAGTACATGTATTTAAATGTGTAGCAAGTATATAAAAATAAAGGTTTTCTTAAATTAAATGTTTTAAATGTGTATTATGTAGTTCTGCAGCAGGTCACTTTGGTCTCTGGATTTTAATCCTAGTGGAAAACCACTGTCTGAATGAAACACGTGGGAATGTAAAAGAGCATGTGAGAATGTAAAGAGCATGGAAGGGTGTTCCAATATAACAAGACTAGTGTTCAACATTTTGTTAAAATCAAACTATACAGCGCCCCCATATGTTTAAGTGTGGCTCTTTTTAAAATGCATAATATTACAGATATTATTTTTTCCACTTATTTTATGAAGGGATGAATAATTCTGCATTTGACGGTAGCTTAATTCATGCTATTGGATTGAGTACAGAGATAAAACTGAAAGCAGAAAACATAAGAGTTAAGAGTATTCAAAGTTCCCTCTACCTCATTTGTCATTTTAGATAAATAGATAGTTAGATGGATAGATACATGATTTGTATGAGCTTTCATTCAATAAGCGATGACTTATGACAATTTAACTCATCACACAAAATTTACAATAACATACTCTATCATATACAGTCCAGTTCACAGAAAACTCACTCACTCACTCCTTGTCTATACCACTTTATCCCGTATTCAGGGTCGCAGGGGCCTGGAGCCTATCCCAGGAGACTTAGGGCATGAGGTCTGGTACACCCTAGATGGGGTGCCAGTCCATCACACATACACACACATTCACACACTCAATTTGCGAACACCAATTAGTCTAATATGCATGTCTTTTGGACTGTGGGAGGAAGCCGGAGTAACTGGAGGAAACCCGCCAAGCACAGGGATAATAGACAAAATCCACGCACACAGACCTGAGAAGGGAATCGAACCCGGACCATGAAAGTGCCAGGCAACGGTGCTAACCACTGTAAGTCACTTCCTGATGCAACCCTCCCATTATATCTAGGCTGCATCCAGTGCCTGGGGTTTGGACATTGGGTGGGAATTGTACCATCAGAAACCTACCACTGCGCTACCAATGTCCTGAAGCCTAATGTGGCGGTCCCTCAGCATATGAACGTCATCTTAAGAACTAAAATTTTGCAAGAAATTTGCCTTGGCGTACTAAGCATTTTCGCCATATGAGCGACCGAGACGGTTACGCGTACTTGTTCGCATCAGTAAAAAGCCAAGCTAAGCGAGTTTTACATTTTTTATTTTTATTTTGTGCAAATTTTGTGAAGACATATCACCATGGGTCCCAATAATGTTATCAAGGACAGTAGCAGGAAAAAAAAGAGAACCACTTTCAGTTTCATTTTAGGTTAATGTTTCATCAGGTTAAATGTCTTTTCTAAATGTTTTTTTTAAATTGTTTTTAGATGCAAAAATTTGATTATAGCCTTGGAAATTGGTAATACACTGGACCTCAGTTCACGAACGCCCCTGGTACGGTTCATGACCCTGGTACGGTTCATGACCAAAAAGGTGCTTAAATTAGTCCCTGTTCACAAACTTCCTCCTCCTTGGAACAAGAGCCATGCCAATCTGCCCAATCAGCTGAACAGCATTGTTTTTAAAGTATTCCACAATCTTTTTGTGCACTTTTTCACAGATTGGAGAGCCTGCCATCTTTACTTCTGAGAGACTTTTGCTTTCTAAGACATCCCTTTTACAGCTAATCATGTTACAGATCTGATGTGAATAAATGTAATTAGTTGCTACATGTTCTCCCAACTGAATCTTTTCAAATTTTCTTGCTTTTCAGCCCTTTGTTGCGCCTGACGCAACTTTTGGAGACTTGTAGCAGGCATCACATTTGAAATGAGCTCAGTTAGTGGATAAATGTTAATTTATAAAAATGATAAATTATAAACTATAAATGTGGTGTACAATTTCTCCATGTGAATAAAATATTTGATTTGATTTAAAAATCTTAAGTTTTATATTATTCAAATTTGAAAAAACTTTTCGACTTTTCTGGAATTCGGGTAGCATTCCTATTGAATCAACTGTATCGGTGTATCACCAAATCGGTTTATTTCCTATGTGAAAATGGGTAGCACTGTCGCCTTTCCACCTCTATGGTCCAGGTTCGATTCCCAGGCCTGGTTCGATTCCCACCTCTGTGTGTATGGAGTTTGCATGTTCTCCCCGTTCTTGGTGGGTTTCAAAGACATGCAGATTAGGCTAACTGGCATTCCCAAATTGCCCGCATTCTGTGAGCTGCAACGGATTGTACCCTGCCTCGTACCCTAAGTCTCCTGGGATATGGTCCAGACACCCCCCTCGACCCTGAATACAGGATAAAGCGGTATAGATGATGACTGACCGACCGTCTGACGTATAGGGAAAATGCGTTTCATTTCGCAATACGAATTTTTAATCTTGAGAACTCACCTCCGAAACAGATAAAATTTGTATGCCAAGGTGCCACTGAAGATGAACATTTTTATAATAAAAAAATTACTAAATAGTAATATAATAAAAATAAAAATAATATATAAAATACAAATACTAATAGATATAATATATATAAAGCTGATTAAAAAATGCTATGCATTTATTTGTTTCATATTCTGACGGGCTTCCACAGGACCGTAACGTCACCGCCGCACGAGCTCTACGCAGACGCGGTGGCACCACCCGCACAGTGACGTCACTCCTTTGAGTCATCCTGCCCCCCCTCGCGCAGCTCGCACGCGACTCTCCCAGCAGAACCCAGAGAGAGAGAGAGAGGGAGAGGGAATGGGAAGCAGCGGCATCACTGCACCACGGTAAAAAAAAAAAAAAAAAAAACACCGCACCGACTGTGGATGCCAAAAACCCGGAATGTGCCGCTATGCTTTATAGACACTACAGCCGGCGTCCAGGTGACACTAAACAATTTATTATTTAGTGCACTTTATTTATTTATTTAGCTTGTTATTTTTTTTTCCTGTAATGGCCGCGGAGAGGCAGGTGCCGCGCCGCGGATGATTTTTTTTTGCGCGTGATGCTACGGATTCCGCCCGCGCGCGCTGGGATGGGACGCACCGAACCGAGGAGGCCCGAGCTTTCCGGTGACACGTCTAAAGAAGAAGAAGAAGGCGTATAGTGGGGGGAGAGGTGCTAAAACCGCCGGCTGAGAAAGAGAGAGAGAGGGGCCTGCTGTTTAATAGCAAGAAGCACACGGACTAAAAACAATCTGCGCGTGAACACCGCGCCGCATCACATCATGGAGTAACGCGTGCACCTGATCACGCCCCTGTAAATTATCCCTCATCCCCCCCCCCCTTTTAACAAAAATAAATAACAGTAAAAAAAAAAAAATCCCACTCGGAATCTTTCCGAAACTCTCGGTTGTTTGTTTAATTTATATATTTATTCATCTGCGTTCATCCTTTCTGCGTGTGTAAACAAACTCGCCAAGATGATGGAGCTGCCGCTGGACGAGGTGGTCTACCAGGACGACTACGGCTCCGTGTCCGTGATGTCGGAGCGCGTGTCCGGCCTGGCCAACAGCATCTACCGCGAGTTCGAGCGCCTGATTCGGAGCTACGATGAGGAGGTGGTGAAAGAGCTCATGCCGCTCGTGGTGAACGTGCTGGAGAACCTGGACGCGGTGCTCACCGAGAACCAGGAGCACGAGGTGGAGCTCGAGCTGCTCAAGGAGGACAACGAGCAGCTCATCACTCAGTACGAGCGAGAGAAGGCGCTGCGCAAGCAGGCCGAGGAGGTGAGCGCGCATGCGCGGCCCTGGTGGTGTAGTAGTACTGGTGGTGGTGATACAGCAGCAGCAGCACAATGTAACAGCAAAACTATGGTTTGAAAAGCCTTGTTCTTTTTTTGATGAATATATATAGACATGCCTTAAAAAAAGCTGAAAGGGAAAAGTTTCTTTTGGTAAACTCAAGAGACATCTTTAGGGTGTACGGTATATCTTTTACATGGTAATATGAATATAGTGCACCTGTACTATGATGTAAATGCATAGTGCGCCATTAAATCATTAATAAGCTTTTAGATAAATACTTCAAAGGCATGCTACATCCAACTAAGATGTATGCACTAAATGTACAAATCATGACTAACAAGGCACCACCTAAATTTGGCTGAACAGTTTGTTAGGACTAAATGCGCTGCCAGAATAAACAAGTATTTGCCTCAAATAACATCCTTTCTTTAATCCAGTTATATAAATAGCACAAACTCCTACAGCCGTCCTAAGTTCCAAAACCCTATTATTATTATTATTATTATTACACTTTGCATCAGTCATTCAATGTGCTTTTATTTCTTTTTAGTAATAATACAATGCGGGAATTACATTGGCAAGTCTGTATGTGATTTCTTTCTTTCTTTCTTTCTTTCTTTCTTTTTAAACACAAAGTGAAAAAATTCATGGACAAGCTTTTCCCCAAAAACTATTTTTAGTTTATCGTAACTTGTTTACTCTTACTTTAATTCTGCCATAATTGGGGTCTTTAAGATTTATCTTTCTTAAGCAAAATTATCTCAGCATCAGCAAAATGAAGCATCAGTTTTACAATTTGCCATAAGCAAGATCACCTTTAGAAACACAAGAATGCACATTTCTTATGTAAACACACGCATACTCGAACACACTCTTAACACAGGTTTCCCCTGCCCCCCTTGCACTCCTCTGAGCAACCATGGAAATAAGTAACAATGCATGACTCTAATCTGTATTATGTCTTATAATGATTAATTTCTAAATTTAAGGAATAAATATAGTTTACAAAAACCTAGGAGTCACGGACGATAATGTCAACTCATGCTTAAAGTGCAGAGTTTTATTATACAGTATGCTTAGCTATCTTCCTGCCAAGATCAAGTTGGGTAAGGAGCTCATTGCCACAAGATGTCTAAAACATCATTAATTTCCTTACACAGTGAATGTCATGCTCTGATCAAATCAGGGGAAAGCTACAGGTCATACAGCAGTAGACATAGTCTTAATTTATTGAGTTCATAATCGGCTGTCAAACCGACTTTTACACATTTATGTTTCCATAAACTACAACTAGTACAGATATGCAGCAACAAAATAAATTTTAGCATCTACTGTGCAAATTAACAAAATGCAAATTAAAAAAATGAATATATATAGTACCACTCAGAAGTTTGGACGCACCTTCTAATTCACTCTTCCAATTCTTATTTCTTTCTACATCGTAAAACAATGTTGAATTGATATGCAGAAATATATGCAGTAATCTTCTTTGAACAGTTGATATTGATGTCAAGATGTGTATTTATGCTCTTATGCTTCATAACGGCTCTAATCTGAGATGCTGTTAAGTGTAAATGTCAATCAATTTTACACTCTCATTCACGAGAAATTTCTTAGCATGTCCCAGTTTGAACATTCGTCACATTTGATCACGTAATGTATATATACAGACCAATGTCTAGTTTATGCTTTGGTTATATTATGGGCATACACTACAGTTATTTCGAGATAGTATGCAACATACACTAAAGAGTAGAAATGCAGGATGATCGCAGGTCGTTAAACATCAGTGGTATAACAATGTAATGTAGAGTTATTAACCAGGATATTGGTTGTGGGAAGAAACTTGTCCTGAACCTGCCGGCTCTGGTGCAAACGGTTGACCAGTTTGTGACTGGGATGGGAGGAGTCCCTGAAGATGTTCCATGCTCTACGTACTGTACTGTATCTCCTGGAATAAAGATGGTTAGTGGCTGACAGTAGGCCAAAAATGATGTATTAGGCAGGTTTTTACCACGCTTTGCAGGGCTTTTTGTTCAGACGCGGTCAAGCTCGCCCACCACTCAGTAAGATGCTCTTAATGGTTCAGTGAGAGAAACATGTTAATATATTGGACTACCAATGTATTCCGCAGAATGTAAAATGTGCCCTTCTGACCAGAGTCGAAGTGATATGGTGCCAGGATAGATCCTCAGAAATGTGGACACCCAGGAACGTGAACCTGAAGTCATACTACACTCTACTCCAGTCCCAGTGATGAAGAGCATAGAATGAAGAGCAGCAGAAATCCTATGTCGACTTATAGTGGGCAAACTGGTGGGAGTCCAGTGTAGGTGGTAGTCCTGCTATGGTGTGACTGAAACCAGTTTCTCAAAGCATTTGTTATAACGTAGGTGAGTGCAAGAGGGTAGAAGTTATTCAAGAATGCTGCAGTAGAATGCTTAGGCACTGGTATGTATGAAGGGCATGTGGGGACCAATTTTACTGAGTCAGTCACAAGAAAAAGGTCTGTGCCAGCTGTCCAGCACATGTCCAGGTCAGTGGGCTTATACAGAGTGCATCCACACTACTGTTTTGTAGAGAGGAAATGGTCCATGGTAGACCAGTCGCGATTTGTAACGTGCTGCCCGATGCCTTGGTCAAAGTGAGCATAAAAGTCATTGAGCTCCATCAGGGAGGAAGGCATTGTAGGTTGGGAGAGTCTGTGTTGTTGGATTGTGAGCAGTGATTATCTGCTTGCTCTTCCACATGTTGTCTGGGGTCAAACTTGTTGTGGAATTGTACCTCAATGCAAAATTAGTAAGAACATTTAGCGTTGAGGTTGGCTCTCGTACAGGAATCATCACCAAATCTAAAAGCAGTTTACGGTACCTTGCTTTTAGCAGCAGGTAGATGTCAGAACAAGAAATGTAACCGTGCCTTTAATGTACTGTATATGTGACAAAAATTATAGTGGCTCGATTCAGCTGCCTGTTCTGTATTAAAGCCATAGTAGGAAAATTCTTACACTTTTTCATGCGAGGTGTTCATGGAGAATAGTACACATCCCCTTCACAACCAGCAGACCGCTTTCAGCAAAAGAATACTTCAGCATGCTGTGACAAAGAACACTACAGGAAGTCTTTCCTGATGACTGCATTTAGACGGTACAATAAGTGGCAGCACTATAAATAGTGTCACATACATCCTGTTATCCATCTGGATATGTATGATCATATACTTTCATTCTCTCTTTAAATTTTTAGTTATATGTTAGACCTTATGTAAAGTTACCTAAGTTCCCATCTACGGTATATGTACAATCTTCTATCTATCTATCTATCTATCTATCTATGTCAAAATCAGTGACTATCTCCTCACGATATATTACCAGTTTGTTCAGTGTGTGAGCTGAAAAAACTCCTGTAGTGCCTGTACACAGCCTCTAGTACCGTAAAAAGGAGTTATATAAAGTGGTGCAAACCGCGCCATACAACATTGTCCCATTGTTCAGCAACAGGGGATGCGTTCATGCTTGTGCACAGGACGGGGAAGGGGAGGAGTATAATATAATGTTTTTATGCACTACTTCGGCACCCCAATATAGGCAGTCACATGATGTCACCAGGAAGTACAGGGCAGGCTAGAGAAAGAGCAGATGCAAAACTCAGTTATATTTAATTATATTTAAGTCCGAGTGTGAGTAAAGCTCTGTTGTCCAACGTTGTTAAATATAACATGCTAACATGCCAGACGGCAACAAAGCACAGCCAGGAAAAAGAAACAGTCAAAGAGGAGTAACGTCAAAGAGAAAAACTCGGAAAGAATATGCGCCAGTTATTATGGAATCATAGCATTCTTTTACATAATTGAAATGAAATTAATTTTTTTAACAAAACTTTTGTTTGACCAACTAGAGGTGGGTTTTGCCTCTAGTTGGCAAATTCGTGTTTTACTTGCTGCACTGTGAATTCATAAAATATAGCTAATGCAGTGCAGTAAAATACGAAGTGTTTGATAATGAATGCTTGTAAATGTTAATTTTGAACACTGTGATCCGGAAATGCTCAAAGCTTGCCAACATTACAGCAATTCTCGGATTTATGCTGGAAATTAGGTGGAAATGCAGTCTCTATTTTGACTTTGACTCATAGGATGTCATTGATTACAGTTTCCTTAGAAACTAAATAGAGGACTGGGGGATGGGTGCTAGTGTAGATGGTTAGCAGTGCAATGCAATAGGTAAAATATTACTTGTAATGCAAGTAATGCAGAAAATGTAGTGAAGTAAAAAGTACAGATATTTGCTGTAGGATGTAGTGGAGGTATTCTCTAATAAACCTACTAAAGTAAAGTACGGATACATGAAATACGTACGTAGGTACAGTAACAAAGCAAATTTACCTAGTTACCATCCACCTCTTCCGGCTAGACAGGCTAATTTATTGGGGTCCTTGTACAGTATGTTGCATTCCTTGTTAGCCTATAACTATATTTTCATAATAGTTTGCTAGTATTTACTTCATGATTTTCTGGGAGGTGTGTTTATGGGCTGGCATGTAATTGTTTAATTACATTTTATATTAATATTGGTCAGCTAGCCCACCCAGTTGCTAGTATCCGTTGCTTTGGTAATGCACATGTTTGAACTTGAGGGTTCCTTGATCTTTTTTTATGGGGCATTTGTTAGACTTTTAGCACAAATATCAACAAATATCTTCTTTCTGGTATCGGTAGCATACCCTTAACATAATCTCACAACCATTACGTCAATTCCCTAACGACTGTTAAAAAAAAAAAATCTTGATAAACAGGTTCCTTTCAAACTTTTTTTCCCTCCTATTATACATACTGCTCCACATTCCCTTTCCACACTTCACTAACCATGCCATCATTGTGTGCATCTGGCACTAAAACAGGCGCTGCCAGACTGACCAAGCAGCTGCTGAAAATTTTCAAGTTGCTGTAAAACCCTCACACAAAGCCTCTGCAGTGTTATCACAGCACACTGGCACTGCCAAGACGTCCTCCATTTGTCACCACTGCATCACGCCCAGTGCTACCCGGCAGCTCAGTGGCTCAGAAGCAATTACAGCAATGTTGGAGAAATCACAAGGAATGGCGTGACACTAGAAACGCAGCTTTAAAGTGTGCAATATTACAGCACTGCTGCTAAGTGTAAGTGAGGGTTAAATATATCACCTGTGTAGTTAACGCAAAGAAAAAGAGGAGATTTATGACAGTGGGATAGTGAATTCGCTGATGATTTATAAGGAGCCAAGTATTATAATGATGATGGAGCCAGAATTAAAATGTGTAAAAGTCCAGCTACTTCAAATCGCTAGTACAAATGTTTGGATGAGCAAATAATTTTGTTTCAAAATGCTTACTTTTATATTTACTTATATAGTCATGTGTAAAAGTTAGTACTCCCTCTCAATATTAGGCAAATACTGTACATTCTTAGACGTGAATTTTTTTCATTGTGCCAATCATTTATTCATCATTAAAAAACGAAGAAAAAAAATACTTAATAACCTCCTGATTCAATAACTTAAAGATCTGCCTTTAGCAGCATTAAGTTGAAGTAATTGTTTCCTGTATGACTTTATCAGACTTTCACATTATTGTGGAGGAATTTTGGCCCATTCTTCTTTATAACATCTCTTCATTTCATTGAGGTTTTTTGGCATTCACTTAGTCCCACTACAGCATTTCAATTGGGTTGAGATCTGGACTTTTACTAGACCATTCCAAAAACCCTGGAACTTTTATTTTTCATCCCATCTGATGTAGATGTACAGTACTAGTGCACTTCTGATCATTGTCAGACAGATGGCACATCTCACATTTGCGTCTAGAATTCTCTTTTATACAGAGGAGTTCATGGTCAACTCGGTCACTATAAAGTGCTCAGGGCCTGTGACTGTAAAATAACCCCAAATCATCACCCGTCCACCTCCATTCTTGATACTGGGTATGAGGTATTTCTGCTGAAATGCTGTGTTTGGTGTGCATTGAAGCGAAGCAAATCCACTTTGGTCTCATCTGTCCTTAGGACATTGTTCCAGAAGTCTTGTGCTGTATGGAATAAAATCACTGTCAAAAATAATCGTAAAAAAATATTTGTGTGTGATTCTGTGTATTGAATGCGTTGGATTCCAAAATCTACGGCCACGACAGCTTACAGATACGATATTTTGTGTGCTTGTTACAGTACAACTCTGAAATATACAACTCTGACCGTTTACAGACACAAAACTCCTTTTTACTATCCGAGGGAAGAGGTATCGAATCGGCGCATGCGACCCGCCACCGTTTGGGACGTCCATTCCTGGACGTCTTGAATACTTTGCACTTGAAAATAATCTTTTTCATTGTAGAGCGTTGAAATCCAAATTATTTGGGAATTGTTTTATAACCCTTTTCAGATTGATGAGCAGCAACAATTGCTTCTCAATACTCATTTCTTTGCCTCTTGTTATTGTAGTAACACACACCTGAATGCTCCAGATCAGCAAACTGCCAAAACTTTTTCATTTTTGTAGAGGTCTGCAAACCTGCTGAAGATCAGTTAATCAATGGCTGATGATTAGCATCATCTGAGAGCAACTTACTCTCTTAAATGCTGTGTTTTTCTTCCTGGCTTCATTTTTGTCAAATAAATAATGGCATATAATAATGATTGATCCATGGTTGTATTTACGTAATACCAAGACCACTATGATCAGATGATTTAAAAAAAAATTAGTTTTCACACAAAATTCACAAGAACTAAAAGAGGGGGAACTACAGCAAATTTTACACATCACTGTATACAAGTATATACAGTACAGTATACTGACTAAAGACCTTACATACATACAGTACATACAGCGCTTAAATGCATCATGCTGGATGAGCTATTTTAAATCCGCATGCTCAGCATCCTCAGATACAAGCAACACAAAATTGAAGTTTTCCTGTATGTAAGGGGAACTTTCCTGAAGAATGTTGTAGAATTCTTAAGTCTGGGTTTGCTTCTGCGGGATAAGGACAGCTAGGTCGTCCAGGTTTTTTTTTCTTAGCAGTAAGAGAAAAAACAAAAACAGTCTAACTGGCATTTAAGAGGTGTATTGTATCTAAAGTGTAGAGATGCAATGGGTAGCTGTGGGTGCAGAGTATTTTTGGCTACAGACTGCAGACCGAGAAGGCTTTAATGCATTAAAATTAGATTCACAATATTTAGAAAGTAGATTATCGAACTTCAGGTTATTAAACGCATAATTATTTGAATATCTGGGCACATGTTTTGGTCTTGTGTTTTGGGTGTAGATGAAGGTAGTGAGAGGAGGAGGATGGGTGGAGAAGGTGATTACAGGTAATCAATAACACACATTAGGAGCCAGGCGCTGTAACCTGATTCTCGTGTTATGAGAAACAAGGAAATAACCAGGAGGGGGAAGGGATGGAGAGACAGGAGGAAAGAGGCAGACAGGGATGCAGAAAGGAGTAGAAGGTTAGAGAGTAGAGAGCCTTCTCCGGTTTCGTTTCCTGCGGGATTATTACAGCGGTCTATGCTGGTCCTGAGGTATACGCCAGACTGATCTTTCAAACACAACCATGAATTGATCACTAGGATATCAAATCTGAGTCAAATCATTAGTCATATTAATTACTATTCTAATATTGAAGAGAACAGCAAAGGAAATTTGATAAGGTTCAAAACCAAGTGTATTTACACTATTTGTACTAGTGTCCTTTTCTTGCCATTGAGTTCACATCTGGATCCTCAATAAGCAAGCTAGAGGTGACAGTGACAAGGAAAAACTACTTAACATAATAAATGAAACATTGAAAGTTAAGGAGGGACTATCCTGGGTGACAATAGATATTTAAATCATTACAGATGTAGAAGAGTAAAGACAAACTATTATTAAATGACTATGTGTGATGGAAGGTTGGTCAGTGTGAGCAGATTTATGAATAATTGTCCCAAGATGAGCACAGCAGAAGTGTTTATAATTAAAGCAACACTTAGGTGTAAATCTATCCAGGCATCATTATTCAGAAGTGCAACATGGGCATAAAGTTTTTTGGGAAGTCCAAATCTTTAGCAAGATTGCCTAGGACCGTCACAGCAATCTAGTGATGGGAAGTTTGAATCATTTTAGTGACTCGGTTCTTTGAATCTCGTTCATCCAAATTAACGAATCTTTCTTTGAGTCATTTAGTTCCTTTTGTTCTTTTGATCAGAAATAAATAAATAAAATGTAACATTTTCAATAAACAGACCCCCAACACGTCTACGTATATTAAATAAATGTTGTCTATAGTTCCAGTAATGAAAATATTACAATGCAGCTCAGGACATATTATAAAGAGAATGAGCAGCTCACCATCATATGTTCTAGACCGAGTCGTTCGTTCTTTTGAATCTATTGCACTGCATAGCGTCTTATGGGAGTCACGTGACAAAATAACCTACAGAGGTTTTGCGATGCTTTGTGCATGCGCGCCCAGTAGAAAATGAACGAATCACTCTCCGAGACTACTCGTTCTTCTGAGTCACGTTAAAGATTTGTTCAAAAAGAGGGAATCATTCATGAACGACCCATCACTACAGCAAACTGATGGTCACATATAATTCACTTTTATTGCGTTATTTTTAATAAGACAGGTCGACCGAAAACTATTGACACAACAATTTGTGTAAGAACACTTAGCTACACTAAACCGGCAAGGGTTTCTGGACACCTGTGCGTCACATCCAAACTATTGCCATAAACTGGAAGCACACAATTGCATAGAATGGTATAGCATTAAGAATTCCTTAACATCGAACCGAACATCACGACACATAATGAGCTCCGTGAAGACATGGTTAGACAAGGTTGGAACTAAAGAACTCGAGAGTTGTGCACAGAGCCCTCAGCTCAACCAAGCCCAATAATGGAATAAACCGTAATGCAGACGGCACCCCGGGCCTCCTCACCTGATATGCCTGTCTGACCTCACTAACACAAATTCCCACAGGCAATCTCCAACAAGAAATGATCAGTGTTTCATTACACATCAAAGGAAAATCGTGTGTATGATAGTGAAGTGTCAACAAACATTTGGCCCTATGGTGTATCTGTCATGCACTGGAGAGTATGTAAGAGGCTGTGTTCGTATGTGTGAGACCTTGATTCCCTCACCGTGACTTTTAAAAGTCTAGAATTTTCCTAGAAACTTTATCTAGCTTGTTCTGATGGCGTTAGCATTTCTATAGCAACAATAGATTTTTAATTGTATGGTGGATAAGGACTAAGCACACACCATCATGACTTTTATTCAGCAATAACTGTCCTTATGACCATAAAATTCACAATTGTGCTGCAGTGATAAAGTGTTCGCCCTATCATGCGAAGATTGCGAGTTCAATTCCCGGGTGATGCTGTAACCTCTCCGCAGCTGGAGGTCTAGAGAGAGCTGATTGGCCGAGCTCTCTCAGAGGGGAGGGATGAGAGGTACTTAGTGCTCCCACATTAATCACGGCTCTACAGCCAATCAGGGGCGTCTGTGAGCTCACGCAAGCGGGCGCTGTCCTCCGAGTGTGTTACGCCGCCCCCAACGGTGCGTGAGCCAGCAGTTCTAAAAGATTCGGTCAGCTGGCGTCACGTGGTTCGGAGGAAACACGTGATAGTCTTCGGCCCTCCTGACTGAGTGGTAGTAGTAGCCTTAATGTGGGAGCCCCCTAGTGACGGGGAGGAATTGGTCAAAGATATTTTTTTTGCAGGACGAAGTCTTATCTCGAACATAACTATAAAAGTTTACATCTGCTTAATACTATCATTCACTCAATCACTCATCGTCTATACAGCTTTATCCTGAATAGAAAAGGGAGCCAGGAGCCTATTCCAAGAGACTTAGGGCCCTTAGTGTGTGAATGGACATGTGAGTGTGTGTATGTGCGTCTGTCTTGCGATGGATTGGCACCCCGTCCAGAGTGTTCCCCACCTCGCGCCCCGAGTCTCCTGAGATAAGACTCCGAGATCGCCCAAGACCCTGTATACAGGATAAAGTGCTATTGACCATGATGATAAGTTACTGAATAGTTCACAGAAGTGACTCAATGAATGGATGATTTTTTTATTTTTACTATGTGATTGTTTTAAACATTTGCTTTTAATATTTTCCTTAAAAAAATCGTTTTTAACTTTTTAATTATGTTTTTAATTATTACTATAATTTTTTTAAAAGTATTTTTGGTTTCATTAAGTATGGCACCAATTGAAGTCGCACTCATATTTCTTTGTATTTAGCACAATACAATGACAGTAAAGATGTTCATCTCTATTTTATAATATGCTTCAAGATCAATAACTAAATATAAATCTTTTTGTGTGTGTGTGTGTGTGTGTGTCGGAACAAAGCATGAGCTCCTTGTACGATTAAATGATTTTGACATTGTTGCTGGTCCCAATATTAAAATAAAGTTCTTAAAATTAGAAAATGTGTGTGTGTGTGTGTGTGTGTGTGTGTGTGTGTGTGTGTGTGTGTGTGTGTGTGGGTGGGTGGGTGGGTGGTGTGTGTGTGTGGGTGTGTGGGTGGGTGGGTGGGTGGTGTGCGTTGCGTGTGTGTGCAGGCGTCCAGCATGGAATGAGGATTACTAATTTCAGTCATTTCACAATGATTCTGTTGCACTACTGCAGAAAGAACCTATTGTGTTTAGAAACTCCCACAGCTCCAAGTCAACATGCATACTCATCGTTTCTGTGTGTTTGTGTGTGTGTGTGTGTGTGTGTGTGTGTGTATTTGTACGATTTTCCCAGATGCATATGTTTGTGCATTTTTGCAGTGAGCTAGTCAGACCTTCCTATTCAACCTCCATCTTCTCATTAGATTCACAAAGATAGTTCGCAAGGGCTGAAGATGAACACGGACACACACTCACACACTGCGGCATGACGGTCATACTGCAGGAAGCTCAGAAATCTCTTGCATGCACACACACACAGTCAATGTCATGTTGGTTTAGTTCACAGTCTATGTACTTGCATGTGTAGAGCACGATGAAATTATTTTCTTTGCACATCCACCAGGAGTTCATGGTTTGGTGCATCAAAGCTTTAGAGATTCGCCAAAGAAGTGACAATTTATCAGTATTTATCATTATCAGGTTGAAATCATACTTTTTGGATCGTGGAGAGAGTTAGAGAGTTACCATCCTATTGCTCAATCACACACCATAACAGATTGTTATTACATGTTCTTTGGTATGTTGCATTTTTATATTTATTATATAAGGTTTTTTTATGATGATAAAAAATTCAAACATAATAAATAATTAAATGTATAGTTTCCATCTCTCTTTTTATCTCTTTCTTTGTCACGCCATCCCTCTTCCCATCTCTCACATCATTTCTCTTTCCATTTCTCTCCATCTATCAACATCTCTCACTCTCGTTCTCCATTTCCTCCCCGTCTCTCTCATGTCTCACTCTACCACTCACTCCAACTCTCTCTCCATCTCTCTTTCTTTTCCTCCATCTCTCTGCATCTTTCTCCGTCTCTCACTCCATCACTCTGTATCACTCATTATCTCTTCTATCTCTCCCTTTATCTCTCTCTAGCTCTCTCTCGTTCCATCACTCTCTCCAACTCTCCCTCTATCTCTTTCTCCATCTCTCACTCCATCGCTCTCTCCAACTCTCTCTCCATCATGTCTCTTCACCCATTTCTCTCTGTCTCTCTCGCCACCCATCTTTCACTCTAAATCTCTATGTCTTCCTCCAGCTCTCTCTTTCTCCATCTCTGTCATTCCATCACTCTCTCCAACTCTCTCTCCATAATTATATCTCTTCTCCATCTCTGTACCTCTCTCTCCATCTCTCACTCCATCACTCTATCTCTCTATCTCATCATCCATTTCTCTGTACCTCTCTCTCCATCCATCACTCACTCCAACTCTCTCTTCATCAATCTCCATCTCTTCCTCCATGTCTCTCTCTTCATCTCTTACTCCATTCTCTTCATCTCTCTCTCTCTCTCTCTCTCTCTCTCTCTATTTCTTCCTCAGCAGAATGAAATGATTACTCAAACCAATATTGAAGCAGAGGCCATAAATGAATGAAAGGCGACTAGCTGTAGTTCAGTTGCTCTAAACATGAATCTGTTGGGCGGATCTTATGTACTGTATCTGCTTATCCACTCGTCTCCACACATGTAAATTATTTATCTGAAGGCAGCTCATCTGTCCCGAGTCTGGAGACTTTAGGTCAGATGTGGTTGTATTAGAAGGTAGACTTTTCTCTGTCTAGTCTGACCAGGGAACTGAAGACATGTTTTTTTTTTTTTTTTTTTAAGATGATTAAATTCAAAATGTCTCTATGGTCCATAGGAAACTATTCAAAAAGGGACAACATGACACAGCACAACAAAACAAAGCACGGCCACCTAAGAACTAATCTTGTAATGTATGATCAAAAGTTTGTGACCGCAGAACCCAAGTTTGTCGATGCTTTCCCCAAACTTTTGCCATGCTGTCTTTGTACTCTGCATTTTTTTCCCACCGGAACTGAGACGCACAAACCCGTTTTAGCATGACAATGCCCAAGTGCTCAGAGCTGGATCCATTCTGGACCCTTAATCGAGCCCATTCAGCATATTTGAACCGGAATGGCGACTTGACCAACACGATCTCATTAATGCAGCTTTTCAAAATCTAGTGGAAATGTTTTCCAGGAGAGACGAGGCTGTTATAGTAGCAACATCTGGGCGTCCTGGTCAAGTGTTCACATACTTTTGGCCATATAAGTGTAACTAATGTATTATATATCAGTAGGGGTGAACCTTTAACTATTCAACCTCAAATTCTTAGCACTGATACGGATGCAGCCTCTGTGTGTGTAAATCTGTCAGACTGCCAAAAGCTCTTGCCAAAATCTGTGTTGCAGTGTGTAAGCTCACCAGCTGGCCTGGAAATGGTTTTAATTTGCATGGTGAACCCACCGGGGACAACCTGATTTATTGTGCGAAGATCCGATATGCTAACCTACAAACTCTGAGTATGTACGTGCATGTGTTTGTCCATCAACAGAAGTTTATCGAGTTTGAGGATGCGCTGGAGGCGGAAAAGAAGGATCTCCAAGCCCAAGTGGACTTTTTAGAATTACAGGGAAAACAGTTGGAACTGAAGACCAAGAACTACTCAGATCAGAGTGAGTCAACACACACACACACACACACACACACACACACACACACACACACACACACACACTTACACACTGAAGCACATGAATGAGATCGCAGCAAGCATCCTGCACAAGCACATAATACACTGGCCTTTTTGAACTAAACTAAAATACAAGTACAATACTGGTGTGTAATTGTGGCTTCTGACTCTATTCAATTTCTAGTCTCTCGTTTGGAAGAACGTGAGTCCGAGATGAAGAAAGAGTACAACGCTCTTCATCAGCGGCACACAGAAGTAAGACCTCCCTTGATTACCTCACACACATACTCGGACCACACTCCCTGCAAATACAATAATGGTATCTGAATCTATAGAATGCTCAGCATGCCTGGATGTTTATCTATATGCGGATTTAAACCTGAAGTGAGCGTGGCCTACACGGCCCACACAGTTTCATCCTGTAGTTTCTCCACACATTCATGATAATGAATGAGGTCTTTGTCCAGTGAGCTTCATATCTGATGTACTGAAGACGTCTCAGTCACATTTATTTTGGAATGCAAGTACATATGCACATCTCTAATCTCAGATGTCTTTCCATTCTAGCAAGATTTTTTCTGTAAAAAATTATCTACGTACTGTATAGAATTATTCTGCTTCTTATTCATGGCTGTGTTTCTATTTGTTTACCTTATCTGTTTATTATGGACCAAATATTTACATTTGGTTACAGTAAAACCTTGGATTGCGAGCATTATTCGTTCTGTTATATACAAGCGTGCTGGTACAGTAAATTAAAGCACTCGTATATCATAGCGAATAAGAAATAATGGAAACTCTGATGATTCGTTCCACACATATTAAAATGATTAATACATAATATAAAGTTAAAATAAAACATTATTTTTGAAAAGAATCGTGGTTAGTGTGAGGGAGACGAGAGAGGAGAGGAGGGGGGTTGTTTATCGTTTAGGGCACTAACGGAATCATTGCTGTCTATTGGCTAAACTGTAATATTTTTCTTTTTGTGTGACTTAAACACGAAACTTATTTAATGACACTTGGTTTTGCCTCCTTTTGAAGATTCCGTGGAAATGTGACATTGTATCGTCGTTAAACTGATTGATCTCCCACACTGCCACAGCCTTTTGAATCTTTTTCTTCACGAGGGCCATTGTTGCAGTACAACACTTGGCTGCCACCCCCCCTTAAAGTTAGGCAGAGAAGAATGCTCCTTTAACATGTAATTATTTAACATAATAATTATTTATTTTAATAATGAAATAATGTCATTTAGTCACAATATTCCGCTGTATTTCTTAATATAATTTATTTGCAATTAAAACAAATCTAAACTGTATTACGTTCATTTGTGTTCGTGTACGCGGGGCGCCGGACAAACGAGTGTCTTTGTAGGCACGTATGTTTTTGAAAAGCATGTGATTTGAGGCTAAGCTCTGATTGGATTTTGTCAAATCATCCGTCGGGCACAGCTTTGTGCGCCCTAAACCCTCCCACTTTTGTTCTTAGCAAATCAATATTGTTTTTAAATATTTGGGCTCATGTGATTGGACCATTCTCAACGAGTCTTTTCCAGCATTTCATACGGCAAGCGGAACTGATTGGATGCGATGTGAGTCATACCTTTACTCGCAATCCAAGTTATGCAATCAAAGTTACTCGCAATCCAAGGTTTTACTGTATTTCCTAAATGTACATGACTGTACATTCCACCTTGCGATTCTTTTTCAGATGATTCAGACCTATGTCGAACATATCGAACGGTCCAAAATTCAGCAGGTTGGAAGCAACCAGTCGGATACCACAGGCAGCGGAAGAACGTGAGTGTGTGTGTGTATGTGTACATGTGTTTAACCAGTATGTCTTAATCATCGATTACAGTATATCGACATGTTTGTGGGCTTTTTTGCCATTTAAGGTGCATATGATCTGATTATGTTGAGATCCTGTGGTTAAAACAGCTATCTTGTAGATGGTGTTGCTAGGCACTCGTTGGACTGCGATGTCCCCTGACAGTCTGTCAGTTCGTGCTTAGTCACACGGCCATCAAATACATAGCCATTATACACACTCTCACCAAAATGTGCACATTACCGCCCACACACAGTTATACACGGCCTTCACATGCTGCTCAGCTGCTCATGGAAACCATTTGCGGAGATTACACCATCTGAGTGTTGCGTCACTAAGGCTAGCTAACTTTTAGCTTGTTTTTACTATCATTAAATTTGGAATTATGTAATAATGCAATCGACGGTTGCTAAAGTAATAGTGACTGCTAAAGTAATTAATGTACAGTACCAGTCGAAGGTTTGGACACAAGTTTGGATTTATTGTCTACATTCTAGAACAATACTGGATTTTTTTTAAACTATGCAATTACATATGGCATTAGGCAATTAACTGACAACAAGAACAACTGTCAGTTCTTATAGATTTCTAAAACCCTTAAAACTGAAAGCAGCTAAAGTGAAACTAAAACTGAATACTGTACCAGCAATACAGCATACAGTAGGTCAATGACAATAAAAAAAATATTGTGCTTATATGGAAGTCTTGTCTGTTAGTGAGTAGTAGTGATAGGTCGTTCATGAACGATCCGTTCTTTTTGAACGAATCTTTAACGTGACTCAGATGAACGAGTAGTCTCGGAGAGTCATTTGTTTGTTTTCTACTGGGCGCGCATGCGCAAAGCATCGAAAAACCTCCGTAGGTTATGTACAGGAAACAGAAATGAGTTGTTTGAGTCTTTTGGTCCAAATCGTTCGTTCTTTTGTTATGTGACTCTCATAGACACTATGCAGTGGAGTACACAAGAAACAGAATTGATTGAGTCTTCTAGTCTGAGTCGTTGGTTCTTTTGAATCTATTGCACTTCATAGCGTCTGTGGGAGTCATGTGACAAAAGAACGAACGACTCGGACTAGAAGACTCATTGAGAAGAACCGTTTAATTCTGTTTCCTGTGTACTGCGCTGCATAGAGTCTATGGGAGTCACATGACATAAGAACGCGACTCTCATCTTCACGTGACGGAAGATATGATGGTGAGCTGCTCATTCTGTTTATCATATGTCTTTAGCTGCATTGTAATATTTTCAATACTGTGTATGTAAACGTGTTGTGGGTCTGTTTACTGAAAATATAACATTTAATTTTATTTCTGATCAAAAGAACGAAATGAATTAAATGACTCAAAAAAAAATTAGTATGGCCTCCGAGTGGCGCAGTGGTTAAAGCGCTCGCCCTATCATCCGGAGATCGCTAGTTCGAATCCCGGGTGGTGCTGTAACCTCTCGCAGCCGGAGGTCTAGAGAGAGCTGATTGGCCGAGCTCTCTCAGAGGGGAGGGATGAGAGGTACTTAGTGCTCCCACATTAATCACGGCTCTACAGCCAGTCAGGGGCGTCTGTGAGCTCGCGCAACGGAGGGAGCGGATAGCGCTGTCCTCCGAGTGTGTTACGCCGCCCGCCAACGGTGCGCGAGCGAGCAGTTCGAAAAGATGCGGTCGGCTGGCGTCATGTGGTTCGGAGGAAAACACGTGATAGTCTTCGGCCCTCCCGGCTGAGTGGTAGTAGTAGCCTTAATGTGGGAGCCCCCTAGTGACGGGGAGGAATTGGACACGACTAAATTAGGGAGAAAATCGGGGAAAAATCCACAAAAAAAAAAAAAAAAAAAAAAAAAAATTAGTTTGTTTTGAATTTTTCAAAAAAATTCACTAAAATGATTCAAACTTCCCATCACTAACGGGGAGACTTCAAATGCATTTGTTTTTTCGGATGTCGGGTGGAAGTAAAGTTATCATTACTTTAGCAAAGGGTAAGAATTTGACCATTTCCAGAATATGGGAATGCAAAAAATATCGCAAAAAAAAATATGCGCATATTATTATTATTACTATTATTTAACAGCACCTCACATTAGAGCCGCCACGAAGGCTTTACATAGTATAAGTAGCAGACACGTCTCAATTAGGGCTGCAACTAACGATTATTTTGATAATCGATTAGTTGGTCGATTATTTTTTCTTTTCGATTAATCGGATAAAAACTAAATGCTTCTTTAATTTGATGTTTTTCTCTTTACTATATAAAACCATAAATCAGAGTATTAGTTACGTATAAAACTAAACTTTAAAAAATACCAAAGCCACATATAGAGTTTAATGATCTTTAATTTTGACATTTTAAACCTTAAATTAAAAGACAAAGTTTGTATTTGAACAGTAAAACTACTCTAAATATCCAAAATATAAATAAATAAATAAAAAAGCAAAACAATCGTTGCACTATTATTATATCGGATGGCATCTGTTATAGTGGCTGCTTGTTGTGGAGTGCATTGGGGATTTCTTTTTTGAATGAACTCTCTTATGCTGACTTGTCTCTATCTAAAAATAAATAAATAAGCAAATAAATAACAGCATCTGAGTATGCAAAATACAGCATTTTAACAATAATTGCAGATATTGCCAGCTGATAGAGAAGGAACACCCAATCAGAAGTAATGTGTGGAAGTCTGTGATTGGCTGGTTTTGTGGCAGTTTTGTAACACTGGACAAAGTTGAAGGCAGAGTCGCGCGCACAGAATCGAGAAGTCGCGCGTGCGCGGAGAACATGTTGAGCGAGCAGAGAGCTGTGTATCTGTGTGTATCTTGTGGTCGTGTTCCTCAGTAACGTGAGCAGTCCAACTAATCGATAACGGCATTCGTTATCGATTTCATTATCGATAATTTCATTAGCGATAATTATCGATTTTATCGATTAGTTGTTGCAGCCCTAGTCTCAATATCAACTGTTTGAAGGAGATTATTGTATATTTTGGGTGCCTTCAGCAACGTAGAAAGAAATGTACGATGGTATTAGAAGGTGTGTCCAAACTTTTGACTGGTAGTGTATATACAGTAGAACAGTGTGGATTACCTGCCGCTGCTTGGTAAAAACTGAACCTTCTTTCATAATGATGAAATGTTTAAGGTTGAAGTCAGTTGTAGCTCTAATTATTGCTAAATGATGGAATACTTATTTGTGACCGTTATGATAATTATAAGAGCACAATAGACAATTCAAGTATTCTTTCCTTGCTGAACACACACACATGCATATGACTTCCTCTGCACAAATGACACATGGAGTTTAGAAATGTTTTGTCTTGTGACCGCTTTGCATCATGTGTGTTTTGTTATGCCGTGTTCAATGTACCATTGTCATGGTTAAGACATATGTGGGTCTGTTTGTGTCTGTGTTCCTAAGTCTAATTAGCATCTTTTTGGTTGTGCTGCTCTCTCTCTTTCTCCTCTCTCTCTCTCTCTCTCTCTCTGCTCATGTGTGTGTACACACCGCTGTATTTGTCTCCTCAGTCAACGCAACACCTGGAGGAAAAGGTAAAAACGCCCCACAATCCTATCCGCCTCTACTAAAGTCTTATCCCTCCCTGTTCCCAACCCCAGCTATAATTTTAGTCCCCGTAAATAGAGACGGATCCCTCCTGATTGAATGACCCCAGTCATACACTGAAAAAAATCTATACCTCTTTCTCCTTTGTGTGCGTTCACGCTCATGACCCCGGCTCACATTTCTGTCACGGGCTCATTTTTTACTTCGCTTTGACCTTAAAGGAAAAGTCCACCATGAAACACACAGTATGTTTATTGAAATATTTCTAGCATCCTGAACAATTTTTTGTTTGATTTTGAAGGTCATTGTTTTTTGATAGTACAGTAAAATTTGTAATGATAACAAACGTAAGTGATACTGTATGTATTGCGTGTTTCTTTATCTTATTCACCATTTCCACAACATTCAGCATTAATGAATTAATGAGAAATTAAACGCGACAATACTATAAACATTGACCCAGTGTTCAATAACACAATGCAGCTGTGTAATGGGCAGAGACTCAGCTCGGCTCATTAGAGATCTGCGAGGATAACCAGCACAGCGGTGTTGGCTGTGGTATTAGCATCTGTTTAAAAAGTGAATATATATGAGGAGGCGAGACACCTGAACAGACTTAACAACTTAACTGCTGCTCCATTACACTCTTTAAGTAGAGGTGAAGCAAGGGTTAGTTCCCCTGGCACCACTTTCAGCTGGTAGACCAGCAGGATTGTGGGTAAAGTAAGAAGCTATTATCAGAAGTAGAGGCAATAAAATACTGTATGTTGATGAAACAGGGTTAAACTAAAATCAACTACTCATACTTTCCTTGCAAAGTACTGAAGATTATGTACCGATCAGCCACAACACTAACACCACGGCCTGGTGAATTGATTGTCAATTATATATTACTAAACTGGTGACAGGATCATGGGCATCCAAGGTTCAACCAAAAGTCTAAAGGTGCGGCTGTCCAGTCCAGTGTAGCAGAGCTTGCTGAAAAAGTCAGTGCTGGACACAATGGACACAGCCTGCATGCAAAAGGTTCAAGGTTGGTGATTCGGCCTCCAAATTCACCAGATTTCAATCTGACCGAGTTTCTGTGGAATGCTCCAGACAGACAAGTCCAATCTATGGAGAGCATCCAAATGGTCCGCCACTGACCCCACACTGAGATCCTGTGGAGTCATGCCCTATGGGGCCAAGGGGCACCTACAAAATACCGGGCTTAATGTTTTGTTATGGCTGATCGGTGTATGTTATTTATGAATTTTGGTGGATAAAGGGGATTTTTCCTTTAAGTCCCTTTGCATTAGTACATGCCACATTTCTGATTACCTGTGTGTCTCTTTCTGTCTCATTCTCTCTCTTTAGCAAAGCGGAACGACCTCCTTCATTGAGTCTCTTTCCCACCGGGGATGCTATGGTACGTGGGGGTCACGGGGGGGCTAGGACGACGTCCACAGACGCCTGGCATGCCAGTGATCTGGGTCGAGCCGTCTACGCCCCTGGCTTCCAGGTGTGACAAATAGGGCACCTTGCTGTTCATCAGCTGGGCAAGGAGTCATCATAATGATATCACTATTCTGCCAGCTCCCTCCTCCCTTCCACCTGCTCGTGTCCCTGGAAGACAAGTTCCGTCAAACGCCTACTTGTCAAACTGGATGCCAGCAGGCATGCAGGGATGCATATTATTTATTTACTTCTTTCCGTTTGCGTTTCAGTAATACATGTTGCTTTCCTTTATTGCAGATGATTATTTTTTAGCTCAGCGATGAATCATGACTGACGGTTCATTGTCTCCTGCTTTTGGCTTGCTGACAAAAGCGTTTGTGCAAATATAAATGGAAAAAGCAGAATACCAGTATCTAATCATTTTAGGATGCTACATACTCTAGGAGCTTTCTAGGAAACAATGCTTTTAGGGAAGATAGAGAGGTTAATACTACGAAATTGCCACTCAAGACGAATCCAATCATTTATTTTCCCCCATTGTATTTGTATTATATTTTTTTCCTTTGGCTGAGGATCCATGCTGTAGTAAATAACTCATGCTATATTTGGATACAGTTCCTACCAGGCGATATAACAAAAATATCACATCATGAGACTTTACCCTGTGTGTTTGAATCCTGAAAATTTCACAGCTATCTGTGATCAGGATTCGAAAAGCACAAAGTTGACAGAGCGATTTGGGGTGATTGTCGATCACTAGGCACTTACAGGCATCTGTGAGTTGATGTATGTAAAAATCTTTAGATGGCACTTTCCATCGAGTGTGTTACACTGCCACTAACCAGTTTGTACTGTGAAAAGGTTTTGAGCCACCCCTCATGTCTTCATATTAAATTACAATGGAATGATGTAGATTAAATTAAAGAAATGGGAACTTGTATTTTAATGTTTGAAGCTGCAAAGTGCCTAAAGATAGAATAAAAAAATTGGTTGTTTATGTAACAAACTCAGCAGCAACCTCATTTCCCCTCTCGTCTGAGGCATTCAGGCACACAGGCATTCAGCATCACCGGTTTACTAATCACCCGCCTGATCATCTCTCATCGTCTGCACTAAACTGGTTCACGCCTTTAGTTAGATGTTTTTTAATGCACTGTTAAGAGTGCTAATGAGTATTGAGTATTGTTAACTTAAATAATTACAATTAGTTCAAATTAATAGACCTTGATGAGTATTTAGAACTTTTTGGTATTTATGAGTTTGTAGGAATGACACTTTTCAAGTTAGCTGAACAAATTTGATATTGTAAGTACTTAAGTAGCAGTAACTGTCACTTTAAAGTTCCACCAACTTAAAATCTTTCAGCCTAGAGATTTTGTGTCTGACGTCACCAGGGCAATAGGGCACTGGTGGCTCAGTGTTAGGTGTTTCGCAGGCCATGTTTTGCCAACTTATTCAGGTTCACAGTGTGATGGAATGATTCATAGATCATTGTGTGGCTTAACAAACAAAACCGGTACAGGGACAGGACTGAAAATTGTGAGACAAAAACTCCTTAAAAGTCCTTAATCAAGCCTGAAGAGCTATTTCTGAAGACCACATTTAAAAATACAAAAAACGGTTTTGCTGTTTGGAAGCAAAGTATGAAGAAATGAGGGGTGACTACAAGAACAGTACTGTATTTATGTTATTACGGTTACATGTTGTCGTATACTGTAACTGATGTTCTAGTGAAGAGTGATATAAGGATGTATTTTAGTTCACATAAAAAATGTACAATTGTAGAAAAATGATTTCAGCCTCAACACACTCCATAATACAGTTCTGATTTCAATTAGTAACTGTAATAGTGCTGTACTGCACTGTCTAACAGGGACACTTGATGAACATAGAACAAGATCTAATGTAAAGAAAAATATTACACATCACCGACTCCAAATTCAGTATTTGACCACTTCATCACAGAGGAACAATTCAGCTACTGTGACACAGATCAGATTTTTTTTGTGTCTGTCTGTTTATGCTTATATAAGGCCTGCTTCATGTACAGTATGTGATCTAAATGTGCACGGCTGAAAACAGCAACTTTTTACTTGTGGCATCACTGTGGTTTAATAAGATCTGCACCAGAGAAGAGATCCGTTACCATATAGAGTTTATCCAAAATAATGCAAGGTATTACAATATGATGCCCGGCTTTCTCTCTGCATTAATATATTGTGCTTGTTTTGTCATAGCTGGTGATAGGATTTGGCTGTCACACTTTGGCAATGACAATAACATAAGAAATAACAGCAAATGGCTTGTGTTTAGTGTTTAGATGTGTTTAAAATGATCCGCATGAAATATAAATTTGTGAAACACTGTTCGTTATGTTGAAGGTGTTAGGATATACACCTTCAACATATATAGTTGATATAGTAGTATAGGTGTAGCTATAGTAGCATTATAGAATTATTACGTAGCATATATCACACTGTCAATCATCAATACACATACAATAATCTGATTTCTTATAGTAATGTTTGTGTTTCATTTTTATTGCTAATAATAAAAGGAAAACCCTAGCACTAGACATGTTTAAAAATATACTATACTTCCTGTTTTCTAAGTGACTCACTGGTCACATGACGGTACTTATTTGTGGTTTTGGTTTCTGCTTTGTTGAACAAATGGCGTTATAGTTTTTGTGTGCATACAGTAATTATGTCATTCTGCAATTTTATCTAAATTAATTCACTGACTATTAAATGTTTCCTGTGTATTTGTGCTTCATGTGCATATGTGTGTGTGTTTCTGATTCCCCCAATGAAGGAGGATGGCTCAGAGTCTGACTCAGTTGTGGCCACGCCCAGCAGCACAGGCAGCAAATCAAACACTCCCACCTCATCTGTTCCCTCGGCAACAGTCACCCCTCTCAACGAGGCGGTGGTTCCTCCTGGAGAGTTTGACACATGCCGGGGGCGGAGCCGCAAAAACGCCAAGAGACTCAGCAGGAATATGGAAGTGCAGGTCTCACAGGAGACCAGGAATGTCAGCATTGGTGAGAGAGAGAGGAACATGCAGAAATCACACATGCTATTATTACAACGTCTCATATAAAGTCTACAGTATGTATGTGTCTCTACAGGACAAAATTCTTTGCACAATTCTTCCCTGTACTATACACCATAACCTCAGTTAGCCATAGCCATATGCAAATCCGTGCGAAAGATAAAGATTGCAGATATGGTTATGAAAATGAAGCTCAGTGCTCTGTGATAACACATCCTGCCTATATGTGTGTGTCTGATGTGTCCGCAGGTATGGGAAGCAGTGATGAGTGGTCTGAGTTTCAGGAAATCATAGACTCTACACCAGAGTTAGACATGTGCATGGATCCCCGTATCTATGGCGGAGGAAACAGGTGTGAAACTTATGCAATTTGAGAAATCAGTTTCAGTTTCGACAAATGGAGAAGAATGTAAGGCAAATAACATTGATCACTGTGAAGTTGACTTAAAAATATGGCTGAAGCAGCTTATGTCTTACACTATTACTATTATTATAACACTATTTTAGCTCTCACTATGCTTAAAAATGACTTCTGAATATGTCATAAAAAATTTAAATACAGAAGTTTGACGCCAAAATGAGATATATCCAATTTCGCAAGAAATTGTTACAAGCCGTTACAAAACATTTTGTGCATTGTATCTTTGAGTCACAAGGGTGTTAAAAAGCACACATATAAAAAAAATTAAATAAAATTGATGTGTGCTTTTTAACACCTATATGGCAAACTGATGCTTTGATTGTGTTTTTGCAGTGAGTCACGGCAGCAATTTGGAGCGAAGCATTTGTTGAAGTGCATGAGAAACATTAAAACAATACAAAAACTGTTGCTCACAATGCATGATCAGTCTCAGACAGCTTCTGAGAGAGTCGTATAAAGTCTGATCAGCCATAAACCAAGCGTATATACTGTATGTCTGTGGTTCCATAGCGTAGACATAAGCAGGTGTTTCAAATGCAACAGCTTTCCACACACAACACGTATTTCAGGTCTCTTGTATACAACATGGTCGCACATCTCTTGAGTGTTGCAGCATGAACTGTCAACATTAATGCTTAATTTCTTTCCATGATTATCGCCTTCGTACATATCGAAGTCCACCATGGGTACCAAATGCAGCAGGAAGAATAAGGAAGAATTTTAACAAAAATGTTTTATTGTAAACACACTTATGTATCTGAAGGCAAAACAAGTGAAAGTTCAAGAATGGCATTTATCTCGTTTTGCTGTCAAACTGTTCATTCATACTTACATGTCATTTTTGGTTCATAAGTTAATATACTATACTGAGTTTGTTTTGTCTTTTTTTTCCCAGTCCGTCTCAGGGCATAGTGAACGAGGCATTTGGCATCAACACAGACTCACTGTACCATGAAATCAAAGATGCCAAATCCGATATCATCGGTGATGTGGATGCCGGAGCAGAGCTGCTCGGTAAGCTCTAGTCATGACCATCCAAGGACATTTAATCTTCACTGTACTCTCGATTCATAGCACTTTATAAATGCAGGCCTGTGATTTGTTAAAAGCCTGTATTTATGATTGTCCATTGCTTTTAATTAAGCTACTCAGCTAAGCCAAGTGATCTTTGTACATTTCTTTGTGCATGACCTTTTCGTACGATTGCAACACTGCTCACAAAGGCCGCTGGGATATCACACTCGCCCTATGGCTGCAGCACCCCAACCATCAATCCCATTGTGAAACCTTTCATTTGAGTATGTTTGGCTTGAAGAGAGTCTTGATCTGTTTATCTTAGATAAGGGTGTTTTCAGTTTGATTTTAGTTTACTATAAAGGCAGAATTTGATTTGTTTATCTCAGTGTGAAGGTGGTGCTTTGATTTGATCGGCCGTCTCACTCACTGACCCTTGACCCCTCTCTGTGCTTCCTTCCCGTGTGTGCTTCTCCCGGCCATGCCCCTAGGGGAATTCTCAGGTGTGTATCTCATCATTGATCATTTTATTATTTATTATATTTTTTGTTCACTTTTACCTCAGTAATTATTGATTATGAATAGAATGGATTCTTTTTTTTGACACCGGTTTTAAAGACAACATTACTGTAGTTTCCTTCTGTATTTTGTTTCTGAGTGAAAAAAGGGAAATGTGGGAGTGGGGGGGAGGGAGGGTGAAAGATGGCATGATTAATTACATATTGTTTAACATTTGCATGTGCATAGTAATGTAATAAAAATTAAAAGCTGTTTAAAAGTGAATAGAATAGAAAAGAATTGGACTATCTATTTATCTATTGAACAAAATATGCATTATATTTGCCAGTGTCCAATATACGTTTACTTGATAAGAAATATTTTTTTGCAGTGTTAAAAAAAATAATTGATACTTATGCACAAGAAAAAACATTTTTTTAATTTTTATTTATTTATTTATTTATTTATTTATTTATTATTTTAGCATCACATCAGCTTCAGTTGCGGCTTTTAATAGGTCTCATGGTTTCAACAGCTGCATTTTTAAGTTACCAAGGATTATCAAAATCATTTTGGGTGACTTCAGTCATGCAGATGTTTCTTCTGACAAATAACAGTTCCACTTGCCACAGCTGACAAGTCATTCATATAACCTGGATGACTAAATATCACTTTATTCCCCTGATTTAGACATTTTTACATTCGACTATTCATATGTTGTTTAAATAAATGTGACGCCTGAGGGAAACCCTTTACTTGGTGCAAATGTAATATTTTCTATTACATACAGTACTATACAAAAGTCTGAAGGACTTTTTTGGCTCTCATTTCCAGTCTAGTCCCCGTACCTGACCAGTTTCAGAGGAATTTCAGAGGCCACACATTGAGCTGTGAACAATTCAAGCAATTTAAGACATAAACCAATGAGAAACAGGTGCAGATGATCTGGCCTGTGATTAGTAAACGGGTGGTGTTGAATGCTGAGCGGTCGGAACAGACGAGAGGGGAAATGAGATCGCTGCTGAGGTTGTTACTGTACATAAACAACTAATTTTTAAATAGTGTGTTTAAGCGCTTCATAAAAAATATCCGTTCTCATTTCTTTAATTTAATCCGCATAGATCTTTTTAATATGAAGGTTATCAAGAGTTTTGCTAGATTTCTTAGTTTTCCTGAGCAGATTTACTGTATGCTTATTTGTTCATGTATTTCCGTTCGGGGGAAAGCAAAAGGATTTAATCCAAACACAAAAAAGAAAAACTCCACATGAAGTGCAGGAGCGCTGTAGACAAATTGTTTGTATCTGATTACTGATTGAACTGATAAAGTATGCAGCAATCCAACAACTCTGATTTTACATTCCAAAGTATTTACTAATCTAGAAATTCCAAATACAGACCGTTTGTTAGCCTGGACACTACAATGCAAATGTTAAACAAAATCAATTAGCGTGAGTAATCTATAAACTATATATACTATCATGGTATATAAGTATGCAGTTCGAGACATTTCTGCTATTTTTGCCATATGGTGCTACACTGCCCCAGCTATTTACTCTGGTATTGCACCATGTGGGTGCATAGCATTCATTTTTGAGGGTGTGTAAGCAACACTGTTGATTCCTCAGGATGCATGTAACAGCCATGTTGCGTATCTGTAAGCATAGCCATAAACAAGTAGAATAAGGTATGTCCTTTAAGCAGTCTAACTGGTGGTACCATCACTGGGTAAACTGGCTCCTTATAGACCATGATGCTTGCAGGAAGAACCTTTTGATATTGTTTATCCGAAAATATATTTATTATTTATTATTTTATATTTATTAAAATGTCACATTATATTTATATCTTTATATATACAGATTTTGATAACGTGTTTTTTTTTTTTTTTTTGCTTTTTGCCAGAATTCACCCACAGTGAAATTTGTAGATTTGTGTGTGTGTGTGTGTGTGTGTGTGTGTCTGCTCATATGTACAGTATGTATGTGAGTGGTTGGTAGAGTGAAGCCCTCACCCAAAACAATATCTCACCAGAAGCTTTCCTGTTTTCTCTTTCTTTGTCTTTCTCTCTCCTTTACCCATTTCATTATTTCCTTTGCACCATGATGCCGTGTTCATTTTCTCCTTTCTTCTCTTCTTCTTTGATTTCACTTACTCAACTTACTCCTTGTTAATGACGCTCAGTGCGGGATGATTTCTTTGGTAAGGCTCTGGCCCGGCTGATTCCTCTATGTTTGTGTTTTTTTTGTTGTTTTTCGTGCCCCATGCTGACGTGATGGTCTCCCAACACTCGTCCTATGCTGTGATGTCATTTCCTGCAGCGCTTCTGCTATGGCATCCTTCATTAGCATTGCTTCGGAATGGCCACATTTTTAATAACTTTTTATTTATTTATTTTGATCAATTTTAATGGTCACTTTTTAAATTCCTCTTTGAATATTTTACATTTGTTTTGTAAATGCTATAAAAGTACCTGCATTTAAGTTGCATTTTGTCGGACTGCTTGTTTCTGAGTTGGATTGTATTTGTGCTACTCTTCCCCGCCTTCATGAAAAAAATATCATGCTGTTTGCTTGTAGTAGCACTCATTAATTCAACTAAACTATTTTTTATTAATTATTATTATAAAAAAAGAAAGAAACTAATTATAGTAACACACACTTAATAACTAATATCAAGCTTGTGTGGAGGCCACTGCTGATAAACTGTATCTCACAGGGATGGGGAAAGAGGTAGAGAACCTTCTCACAGAGAACAAACAACTACTGGAGACCAAGTAAGAAGCGTGTGTGTGTGCGTGTGTGTGTGTGTTTATGTATGCGCTATATGTCTGTTTGTGTGTGTTTCCACTGACCAATCCACTCTGCTTAGGAATGCTCTGAATATCGTGAAGAATGACCTGATTGCTAAAGTGGACGAGCTGTCGGGAGAGCACGAGGTCCTGAGGGAGGAACTGGAGGCAGTTAAACAGTCTAAGAACAAAGTGGACATCAGAGTCAAAGACCTGGAGGAGGAGCTGAAGAGGTGCGTATCTCAGTTTTCCTTTGTTTTTCATACAAAGTTATATTTTACATGAGTTTGTTTTTCATACAATGCTTGTGACAAAATTTTTCATTCAGCTATTATCATTCATCTGATTCATCTCATCAGCTAGCTAACATTTAGAAAAATTTGCATAAAGCCATTTAGCCTTAGGTATTTTTTCTTACATACCTTTGTTTCCTGAGAACAAGGTGCTAATGTTACATCAGTAATTAAAAACAGGTTGATGGCTTTCACACTAGTGGCTCAGGCATAAATCAGAGTACACTTCACCACAAAGTTCGATACCTTCATGTAATGTGAAGCATCTAATATACTGTATCACGTGCGAAGTTGGTCTAGAAGAGACCAGAAGAATGAACAACTGTTTAGAATAGGTACCACTAAATGGCGGACTGCAGTCCGGACCCGGTCCAAGTGACAGTTCTGATAAATGAGAGTAATTAATATACACACGTGGACAAAATTGTTGGCACCCTTCGGTCAATGAAAGAAAAACTCACAATCGTCACAGAAATAACTTTAATCTGACAAAAGTAATAATAAATAAGAATTCTATGAATGTTAACCAATAAAAGTCAGACATTGCTTTTCAACCATGCTTCAACGGAATTATTAAAAAAAATTAACTCATGGAACAGGCCTGGACAAAAATGATGGTACCCCAAACTTAATAGTTTGTTGCACAACCTTTTGAGGCAATCACTGCAATCAAACGATTCCTGTAACTGTCAATGAGACTTCTGCACCTCTCTGCAGGTATTTTGGCCCACTCCTCATGAGCAAGCTGCTCCAGTTGTTTCCGGTTTGAAGGGTACCTTTTCCAGACAGCATGTTTCAGCTCCTTCCAAAGATGCTCAATAGGATTGAGGTCAGGGCTCATAGAAGGCCACTTTAGAATAGTCCAATGTTTTCCTCTTAGCCATTCTTGGGTGTTTTTAGCTCCGTGTTTTGGGTCAGTGTCCTGTTGCAAGACCCATGCCCTGCGACTGAGACCCAGCTTTCTGACACTGGCCAGCACATTTCTCTCTAGAATCCCTTGATAGTCTTGAGATTTCATTGTACCCTGCACAGATTCAAGACACCCTGTGCCAGATGCAGCAAAGCAGCCCCAGAACATAACAGAGCCTCCTCCATGTTTCACAGTAGGGACAGTGTTCTTTTCTTGATATGCTTAATTTTTCCGTCTGTGAACATAGAGCTGATGTGCCTTGGGAAAAAGTTAAATTTTTGTCTCATCTGTCCATAGGACATTCTCCCAGAAGCTTTGTGGCTTGTCAGCATGTAGTTTGGCATATTCCAGTCTGGCTTTTTTAGGATTTGTTTTCAACAATGGTGTCCTCCTTGGTCGTCTCCCATGTAGTCCACTTTGGCTCAAACAACGACGGATGGTGCGATCTGACACTGATGTTCCTTGAGCATGAAGTTCACCTTGGATCTCTTTAGTAGTCTTTCTGGGCTCTTTTGTTACCATTCGGATTATCCGTCTCTTTGATTTGTCATCAATTTTCCTCCTGCGGCCGCGTCCAGGGAGGTTGGCTACAGTCCCATGGATCTTAAATTTCTGAATAATATGTGCAGCTGTAGTCACAGGAACATCTAGCTGCTTGGAAATGGTCTTATAGCCTTTACCTTTAACATGCTTGTCTATAATTTTCTTTCGAATCTCCTGGGACAACTCTTTCCTTCGCTTCCTCTGGTCCATGTTGAGTGTGGTACATACCATGTCACCAAACAACACAGTGACTACCTGGAGCCCTATATATAGGCCCACTGACTGATTACAAGATTGTAGACATCTGTGATGCTAATTAGTGGACACACCTTGAATTAACATGTCCATTTGGGCACATTATTTTCAGTATTTTCAAGGGGTACCATCATTTTTGTCCAGGCCTGTTCCATGAGTTTATTTTTTTAAATAATTCTGTTGATGCATGGTTGAAAAGCAATGTCTGACTTTCATTGGTTAACATTCATAGAATTTTTTTTAATTATTACTTTTGTCAGATTAAAGTTATTTCTGTGACCATTGTGAGTTTTTCTTTCATTGACCGAAGGGTACCAACAATTTTGTCCACGAAATCTAGCGTTATTTTCCCTCCAGGTGGTCGCAGCTGTACACATCACTCAACAGAACTAATCAATGCGATAGTTTACCGTGTATAGACTGAGTATGTGGAAGAAACAGAAATGAAAGCGCAACACAGAATGGCTAAAAAAAAAAGTAGACTATGAAAACTGAACCTTCAAAGATAAATGGACAGATCAATATATGTTTATTCTTCCTGCAGAAAGTTTAAAACCAGTTTGTTTCACACGTTCTGAAACCTTGTCGATAATAAAAAGAAGCGCTACAAAACACAGGTTGTTTAAGCATACATATCCACAGCAGTCCAAGGAGAGGGCGTGTACAGTAAGATACCAGGGCCCGTATTCATAAAACTTCTTAGAATTCTATCTTAGCCTAAAAATCCTAGCTGGGAGTCTTAGACTAAAAGTGATTTAAGAAACTTCTCAAGGAAGCAAGGAACCTTACTAATATATGGTACAAAATCTATTATCTTAGTGATGAGGTGTTAAGTTGCATTTTTGGATGGTATGTAGCCAACAGAGAGTATGGAAGGGAGTAAAAGAACAAGAAAACCAAATTGGACAGAGGAGCAGTGTTTACTTTTAGCTTTATGTTCAGTGTTTGGAGAATATTTCTTCTTTCCGCCATTTTGTCCTCTGCTATAGAAACTCTTAAGCCGCTTAAAAGTCATTTTTAAACATTTTTTACCTTAGGAGCTGTTTTTAGGGCTAAGATGTTTCGTGACTCATTTTTATCTTTACTAAGATTTAGTCCTAAATTTAAGGGGAAATTCTAAGAAAAAGTTCATAATTCTAAGAATTTTCTTAAGAATTTTCATAACTAGGAGCAACTTTTAAGCTTAAGAAGTTTTGTGAACCCTAACACAAACATGAAATTCAGACCTGCTATCAAATAAAATGTTATTGCTCAGACCTTATTAAATTTGAATTCAGGACCCTTCCAATATCTGCGTATGCATGCAGCACATGTTAATCTCACCTTCTGCGAAAATATCAATAATATTAAAATATATAGTAACAAAGTTGAGGAACTAAATTGCTGTGGAAAGAAGATGTGTATGAGTTCCTGTTGTTCAGTACACACTGTTGTGTGAATTGCTTTATAAACACAATCCTCATAGGGAAATCCTTTCATCCTTTCACGTCACTGCACGTTCCTGGTGCACCCGACACTATACTGAAGTGCAACTTATTCTAACCTCATGTCAACAGACTGAGAGCTGAGGCGCTCGGAGCATCTCAGGACTCAAAGGATGAAGGAGGAGAGGATGTAAGTCTCACACACCGTTCAGTTATACATAACATTCTAAAAAGAATACCTGCTTAAGTAGCTACTTGCAGTAGGTATATGTTCTAGGGATGCATCAAGTTTAATTTTTTATATTGATTTACTGCTATGGGGTTTGATGGCATGTCATGCTTATTAATGCATACCTGTATTTAAATACAAATGTAATACAATAAATAAATGTTCACGTAATTGCACTAACAAACAGATAACTTCACATTGCATTGATCTAGATGTACTGCACCTTTAATAACGGCAATCAAAGTAAAGTAGACTGGCACCTGGAGAAACAGCTAAATAACTGTTCGGTGTGTCCCGGATTGATTAATCCTAAATACAGTACATATGTTACTCATTTCGGTGTCTGTAATGATGTGGATTTGGTCTGAAAACAAATGGTAGCATTGCATCCTTAATACAGAATTTGGCATGGAATCTATTCTCTCCGTCTTTAATTAAAAATAAAGAAAATCACCAATAATTATTGCACTGTACAGAAATTCAGCATTTGAACCATCCATGTTATTTTAGTACCAGGACCTTTAGACGTTATGGCTATTTAATAAATATGCTCCTTACATTGATGCTTTGGCACATTTCTCACAAAAAAAAAAAGCTGACTGACTCATAGATATGTCACTTTAACCAGCCTTGCCTCTAACCACTAACCTCCGCTTGCTCGTGTGATGTTTCTCTTCCATCTTTTGGGGGATTTGTGTGTTTGGAATACGCCACAGTATTCCTCCTCGCTGCAGGATGACGTGGCCATGGCGCAGAGGCGCAGGTTCACGCGCGTCGAGATGGCACGCGTCCTCATGGAACGCAACCAGTACAAAGAGAGACTGATGGAGCTGCAGGAGGCCGTCCGTTGGACTGAGATGATCAGGTCATGGGCAAACACCCTCATATGTATTTAATCTGTCACACACTGAGGAACATAGATCGCATACAAACATACTGTACAAAAATTATCCGCACTCTGGCTGTAGAATTCATTTTAATTAACTTTTAGTAAAGACTAAAACGTCTCGGGTTACTTGGCTGTAACCCTGTTCCCTGATAAAGCGGGAACGAGATGCTGCGTGAAAACGCTATGGGAACATCTCTTTGTTGCCCGGTTGTGAAGCTTGTGCATGTCAAACCCGCCGAATACCTTCGGCTTATAACCTGTGCAGGCATGACGTCACCGAACAAGGTGCACCTGCAGGTTATAAATAGGAGTGAACCGGAAACATCCTCAGGTCAATTTTGTCTGAAGGACGTCCAGGCACGCCAGCAGTGCGGCATCGGAGCGCAGCATCTCGTTCCCGCTTTATCAGGGAACAGGGTTACAGCCAAGTAACCCGAGACGTTCCCTTTCAAAAGCTACACTCGATGCTGCGTGAAAACGCTATGGGAACGAGAATACCAACGCCGCCGCACTGCAAGTGTCTGGACCCCCAGGTTGTGTAGCGTGTGCGCACAAGCCGAGGAGGTCTCAGACCTAGCTCTGGGATGCTGACTCAAGGATCCGCGAACCTGGAGTAGCATTGACATCCAGACTATAAAATCTAACAAACGTGTGTGGAGAGGACCAGCCCGCCGCATCACACACCTGCTGCAGGGGTACGCCTCTTGCCAAGGCAATCGATGAGGCAATCCCCCTGGTTGAATGAGCCCTGATTCCCAGAGGCGAAGTGTGACCACGCGCCTCATAGGCTAGGGCAATGGCATCTCTCACCCAGTGTGACAGAGTCTGTCTAGTGGCAGCCGCCCCCCGGTTGCGACCCCCATGGCAAATAAAGAGTTGCTCTGATTTACGCCACTGGCTAGTGCGGTGGACGTAGACCCGAAGAGCACGTACTGGACACAGTAAGTGAAGTCTTTCCTGCTCCGGAGCTGTGAAAGGCGAAGGACAGAAGGCTTCGAGAACAACTGGGTGCATGGTTGAGAATGGAACCTTGGGAAGATAGTTCGGGTGAGGATGCAGAATAGCTTTGACTTGCCCAGGGGCAAAGTCTAGGCAGGATGGGGAGACTGACAGAGCCTGCAGATCCCCAATCCTCTTCAAAGAAGTAATAGCCATCAGAAAAACCATCTTAAGAGACAGAAGCTTGACAGGCGCTGACTCTAGTGGTTCGAACGGGGTGTCAGCCAGGCCTTCGAGTACGATAGTTAAGTCCCACGAAGGGACCGTCGCTCTAGTGGGCGGCTTCAACCGTTTAGCTCCACGAATAAAACGGGCAACTAAATGGTGCTTGCCCACAGAAACCCCGTCGTTCAGAGCGTGACAGGCCGAAATAGCGGCTACGTACGTTCTGAGCGTACTAGGGCATAAGCCCGAGGACAACTTTTCTTGCAGAAACTCCAGCACTGAAACAATCTGGCAGTGAACTGGGTCTATGTGTCTTGTCATGCACCAATTTTCAAACACACTCCATTTGAGGGCATAAGTTCTCCTAGTGGAGGGAGCCCTGGCACTTAAAATGGTTTCAATTACGCTGGCTGAAAGCCCAGCCTGTCTCAGTTGGTCCCGTTCAGGGGCCAAACGTGAAGGTTCCAGAGCTCGGGCCGGGGATGAAGTATTGTCCCCTGCGCCTGAGACAGAAGATCCCTCCTCACTGGAATCACCCAGGGTGAGCCGTGGAGGAGAGATATTAGATCCGAGAACCACACTCTGGTCGGCCAATGGGGCGCTATCAATAAGAGGCGCAACCCTTGTTGACGGACCCTCGCCAGGACTCCCAGGAGCAGAACTATAGGCGGAAACGCATAAAGGCGTAACCTGGGCCACGTGTGGGCCATTGCGTCCAGACCCAGGGGAGCTGGAGGAGTCAGAGAGTAGTAAGGGGGGCATTGTGCTGTCTCTTGTGAGGCAAAGAGGTCCACCTCTGCTACGTAAAATCTTTCCCAGATTTGACTGACTATTTCGGGGTGGAGCTTCCATTCCCCCTGTTCTACAGCTTGTCTGGATAGCAAGTCTGCTCCTACATTCATGTGCCCTGGAATGTAAATCGCCCTGAGGGACAGGAACTTGTCCTGTGCCCAAAGCAGAACCTGGTGCGCTAGCTTGTTCAAGCGGCGCGAGCGCAGTCCACCCTGGTGATTTATGTACGAGACTACCGCAGTGCTGTCCACCCGCACTAGGACATGGTAGCCTCTCAACTGCTGGAGGAAGTGTTTCAGGGCCAGAAACAGAGCCATCATTTCGAGGCAATTGATGTGCCACGCGAGAAGATGACCTCTCCAGCTCCCTTGTGCTGGACGGCCATCCAAGACCGCACCCCAGCCATGAGGGAAGCGTCTGTCGTTAGCATCTTGCGACGACAAGACGGACCTAGAGTGGGACCCAAAGTCAGAAACCGGGGTCTGAACCACATAGAAAGGGTACGAAGCCCCCGGCGCGTAACCCTTATTAGCCTCTGGGGGTTGGCCCTTGAATGAAACCCCCTGGCTCTTAGCCACAGCTGAAACGCTCTCATGTGCAGAAGGCCCAAAGGTATCACCGTGGACGCAGCCGCCATGAGGCCTAAGATTTCTGAAAGTGATGAACAGTGACCTTCTGGCCTAGCTTGATTTCCTTCAGGGTGTTGAGAATGGATTCGACACGAGCAGGAGACAACTGTGCCCGCATCGTGACCGAATCCCATGTGACACCCAAATATGTTGTCCTCTGAACAGGAAGGAGAACGCTTTTCGTGGCGTTGAGTCTCAATCCTAAAGAATGAAGATGGGCTAGGACGACATCTCGATGTCGAAGCGCTAGCTTCTGAGACCGGGCCAGAATCAGCCAGTCATCTATGTAATTCAAAATACGGATGCCCTGGAGTCGTAAAGGAGCCAGAGCCGCATCCATGCATTTTGTATATGTGCGGGGTGACAGAGCTAGGCCAAATGGAAGGACCCGAACTGGTAAGCCTCGCCCCCAAAGGCGAACCTCAGGAACTTCCTGTGCTGTGGCAATATTTCTATATGGAAATATGCGTCCTTGAGATCGATTGTCACAAACCAATCCTCTAGTTGAATTTGAGAAACAATCATTTTGACAGTCAACATTTGAATCTGGATTTCCTGAGATAGCGGTTCAAGCCGCGAAGATCCAAGATCGGACGCAACCCCCCCCCCCCCCTCTCTTGGGCACCAAAAAGTACCGACTGTAGTAGCCTGACTCTCTGTCTGGAAGGGGAACATGTTCTATGGCCCCTTTGCCCAGCAGAGTCTTTAACTCCTGGGCCAGCAGATGTGATCGGTCCGGTTTCACGGAAGTGGAGACCACGCCGTTGAAACGCGGAGGACGATGTGCAAACTGAATCCTGTAGCCTGTGCCTACAGTCTTTTCTACCCAAGGAGATATGCCTGGCAGTAGTTTCCACGCTGCCAGCTTCTCCGAAAGGGGCACGAGCTTTGACACTTCGGCTGGATGGGGGGGTGTTAGGTGTTGGGTATCCTGAAGTATGGCAGGAGATACCCAAACACCCAACTCTTCGTTGGAGACCGGCGCTCCCCGAAACACCAGTGGTGGCGGGGATTGAACACCGGCCTCCCGGGAGTGCCAGGGAGGAGGCCCTGTTTTGTGATGAAAATCCAGACGCCCCTCCCCGGGGGGAGACACCCCCACAGCCCCAGGCGCACGAACTCAGGGCTTCTTCTTGAAGAGAGGAAGCTCCTCAGATCCGGTCTTTTCGAAGCAGATTTTTGAGAAGAGCGGCGAGCCCCACCCCAGCCTTACGGGGGGGTGCGCGGCTGGTCACACTCTCCTTCTGCACCTGACGCCTGATAGGGGCCAGACCTGGCCGGGGCCGGGTGGCCGACGGTCCCGGTTCTTGAGCACGGCGGGGAAGGAACCTCCCAACGGCCTGTTCATACAGCTTTGCCTCCCGAACCTAGTGGCGGCGGAATTAACAGCGTCGCCAAAAAGGCCGGAAGCCGAGATGGGGGCATCGAGGAGGGCAACACGATCCTTATCCTTGATGCCCGTGAGGTTCAGCCACAGAGGCCTCTTCGTGGACACCATGGCAGCCATGGAACGGCCCACAGCACGGGCCGTCCGCTTGGTTGCACGGAGAGACAGGTCTGTGGCTCGGCGCAGCTCTGCAAACGCCCTGTCATCAATAGCCCCGCCGCTGCTCAGGTCCTTCAGCAGGTCAGCCTGGTAACCTGCCAAACCGCCATGGTGTGCAGTGAAGCACCAGCCTGTCCTGCTGCCTGAAAAGCTTTACCCACCAAAGCAGATGTCAATCTGCACGGCTTGGAGGGGAGAATAGGCTTTCTCAGGGAGGATGATGTCCCAGGAGAGAGATAGCCCGCAAGCGTCTCTTCTATCTGGGCATCATCATATAACCGCGTGCTTTCGCACCAACGATATTCGAATAAGTCGAAGTCGATGGTACAAAAACACGCGATGAATACGGCTTGCTCCATGAAAGAGTTAATTCATCATGGATGTCACCAAAGAAGGGGAGAGAGAGACGTTGAGGCTCCTCCCCCCGGCCACCTGTCGTTCAATCTCGAACGCTTGGGGGAATCTCGCTGCTGCGGCCAGTCGATATGCAATCGCTCGACCGCACGCGTTATAACCTCTAATAATTCCTCAAAAGCTCTGTCAGCACTGGAGGAGCGTTGTGAGGAGGCTACTTCCATGGAAGCGAGAGAGGAAGATTCTTCCGCTCCTTCACAAGAAGCGCCGGAGCGCGCTTGCGAAGCGGAAGCTAAAACTTCCTGATCCGGAGAGAGCGCGAGAGAAAAGGGGAAATTCCGTCTCGTGCGCGTCTGCCAGATCAGCACGCGAGCCCCAGGAATGCGCCGCACCTTAATAGGGAGAAGATCACAGTACTCACAGTCTCCCTGAAGCCCGAGGCGAGCGTGTTCTTCCCCAAGCACTCGAGACACAACTTGTGAAGATCGCCCTCCGAAAGAGATCTATCACACGGAGGCACGCATCTCTTAAGCAACTCCGCCATATCGGTGAGTTAATGCTGTTATTTTTATTTCGCTTTCGTTACGGCTTGCATGCACGCGCAAACACAAAGCGGTCCTGAAGACAAAAAGATCTGAGGATGTTTCCGGTTCACTCCTATTTATAACCTGCAGGTGCACCTTGTTCGGTGACGTCATGCCTGCACAGGTTATAAGCCGAAGGTATTCGGCGGGTTTGACATGCACAAGCTTCACAACCGGGCAACAAAGAGATGTTCCCATAGCGTTTTCACGCAGCATCGAGTGTAGCTTTTGAAAGGGAACATCATTTTTCAACATAATCTCATTGCTTTTCAAATCGCTTTCAAGCTTTCGTATTACCTCATCAAAAAATGATTCAGGCTGAGCTGCGAGCCACGAATGCCCCGCTGTCTTTACCTCTTCACCAGAAGTGAATCTTCGTCCTCATAGGGCTGCTTCACTGGGTTGCAGAGTGTTGACACTGTGGGCAGAAGTGTGCAGACATGTGTACAGATGATCTAGTCCTCATGCAAGATTTGGAAGACTACTTGGAAGACCGCTGTCTTCTGTGTTTAATCCGAAGTTTAGGCTTCAGCTCTTCAGTAAATTTAATCTTTTTCCTGATAATGGTCCGAATGTCCCAGAAAACTGTAAGCATCAATTTTCCCGCTGATGGATGATGTTTGAATTTTTTCTCTTGGTTGTCGGTTGAGGACGTTTCCGTTCCATACTCTGTCGTTTCCCCTCAGGCTCGTAGTGATGAATCCATGTCTGGAGCCTTTCCCAGGAGCCTTAGGGCACAAGGCGGGGTACACTCTGGACACCCATTGCAGGGCGTACACACGGTCATTTTTGGGAATGCCAGTTAACCCTAACCTACATGTCTTTGGACTGTGGGAGGAAATCGGAGTACCCGAAGGAAACCCACCAAGCACTGGGAGAACATGCAAACTCCATGCACAGAGACGGGAATCGAACCCGGACCCTGGCGGTGCAAGGCGACAGGGCTAACCACTACACCACTTCTGATAAGACAGCGTGGTTTTAATATAACCGGAGTGCGGATCATTTTTGACTACATCACACAGTACATCACACAGTTCGCTGGAGCAGAACACACACTTGAGTACATGCCTAAAATTTCTTGCACTTAATTAGAATCATGTGTTTTACTTCATTTTTCTTGCAGAGCTTCTAGGGAGAGTCCTCAAATCCAAGAGAAGAAAAAATCAACCATCTGGCAGTTGTGAGTTTGCCTTGTATATGTTTTATATTTTTTTTTAATAATTGACTTGTGATCTTCAGACGTCCATGTTGATGTGGTTGGTTAACCATTTACTGCAATGATGTTTGCCTACTCTCCGATAGTGGTGCGAGTGGGATTTAGCTCTTGCTCTGGATATCTAAAATGTGTTTTGTAACGTTGAGCCCGTTGATTTCTCAATAATATGGTGCTGAAATATTAAGCCAGAAAATAAGCTCTAGCATGTTTAGAATTCAGAGCTAACACTAACACCCAACTATCAACCCTTAAGTCTTGATGATGTTTTATATTTTTCCTATTAAACGCTGTTCAGATTGTGCAGTCAAGGTCGATATGTGACGTCAGAACGGAAGAAAGCCTAAAATAACAAATCAGACATATTTCAGCATAATCATGTTTGATGTGATTCAGGATGGTTTTCCTTTAAGCAAATGCAGAAATGCAGAGAAACAGAAAAAAATGCAAACAATGCCGTTTCCTAGGATTTGCTTTCAATAAGTTGACATGACAGTCTTCTCTTTTTCCTTCAGCTTTGCACGTCTCTTCAGCTCATCCTCAAGCCCTCCTCCAGTGAAACGACCATACACCAGCGTCAACATCCACTACAGATCCCCCTCTCCAGCGGGCTTCAACCAGAGGCGCTCTCACACCATGTGCCAGATCTCTACATCCAACCGCACACTCGAGTTCTTCCCTGAGGAGTGAGAACATGCAACAGCACACACATATACATATACGTATACATATACACATGCATGTGCACATGTTAGTGCAGGCAGAATATTGAACACTGTTATGTACAGTACTGTACATTCGTAATTGTAGTACATGCAGCAGTAATAGTAGTAATAGCAGAAGGAGGAGGAGGAGGATAAGCTGTAGTAGTAATACAAGCAGTGTAAGAGTAGTATTAGTACTAGAAGGCTGAGGAGGACAAGAAGCTGCAGCAGCAGTAGTGGTAGAAGTAGGACAACTAAGAATAGTGGCAAGAATAGTAATAGTAGTGGTGGGGGGACATGGAGAAGGAGAAGCTCCAGTAATAGTACAAGAAGTAAAGTACTGTGCAAAGTTCTTAAGAAACCCCTTATTTCTTCATATTTTGCTTCCAAACACTTAATGTTCTTTTGAGGAATAGTTTTCTAGTCTTAATAAAGAACTGTTTTTTGTCTAGGGTCAGTACTGGCTCAAGTGTCTAAGGCTCAAGTTAAGGATCAAGTTGTTGATCAGAGGATCCGTGTTGAGCCCTGCTGACAGTGGGTCGCCACACCCCATACTACCCAGCCACTGTATGCAGTGCCGGTCCCAAGCCCTGTTAGAAAATGGGAGGGTTGTGTCAGGAAGGGCATCTGGTGTAAAACCTGTGCCAAATTGAGCGTGGGTTTGGATGGTCCTCTGTGACGACTCCTTGATGGACGCAGCCGAAAGAAAGTTTTTGTTTGTCTCTCATTTTTTTGTCCAGTTCCAGTACGTACATTTACATTTAGACTTATAAAAGTGCTTTGAAGTTTCCTTCATTGGATAGATCCTTACACTGGGTTACTAGGTTACTAACTATGTTCCATCGGTCAAACCCTGATATTGAAGAAACGGATAGGTCTTTAGTCGTTGATTAGAGATTGGCAGAGACAAAGCTAAAGCTAAAGGAAGTTCATTCCACCACCTACAGTAGGTGTCAGAACAGAAAACATGCATGTCTTCCTCGATCTCTGAGAGATCCAAGCAGTTATGGAGGATCGGAGGGAACGTGGTGCGGTGCAGTGTGGTACCTGACCAGTTTAAGTGCAATGTTTTTGTTTGTTAAGCCACACAGTGAACTATGAGTCATTCAAGTATAAAAACATCTAATTTAAAGCATGACCAAGTAAGAAACAGGTGCAGATGATGACAGATGTTCAGGCCGGTGATTAGTATACTGGTGATGCTGAATGCTGAGTGGTTGGACCAGACGAGAGGGGAAATGAAGTTGCTGCTAAGGTTGTTGCACAAACAACCATTTTTTTAAAATTGTATCTTTGGCACTTGGCAGCCAAACATTTGTTCCCATTTCTTTCATTTAATCTACATTATTTATTATTAAGAAATAAGGGGTGGCTCAAAACTTTAGCATAGTCAAAACTATAGACTACAGTATACACATAGGCCACGGGCTTAAAGACTGCACAGGAACGTCCAATGAAACGTTTAACAGGACAGGCTGAAACTTTGGTAATCCCTGCATCTGAGACATTAGCAATACGGCATACAGTTGTCCGTATTTTATGTTTCAAATGTAAGGGTAAAGTAAGGGCATATCTAATTTAAGAGTAAAATAATTTTGTACTTTAAGTGGATAAAAAACAAAAAGAAAACGCCAGGAGGTCAGGTATTAAATGTGTACGAGCCCATTACTGTTGCTTGTAGGGAAAATTATAGCATTTTCTAAAATTCACTAAGGCATGAATAAATTATAATAAAGTATGCCATACTGTCTCCAAAAACATCACAATTTAATTTGCTTATTGCAACAGTTGATTTTTTTTTTACTAAATATTCAACAGATATTAGCGCATGTAACATGTAGACAGCACGTAGAGCTTTAAAAATCCATACTCATGTTCATATTGTGGTCTTACAAAGCATCTCATTGCCTTTACTCACCATTATTATTTCATTTTCAGTTTCGTTTTTGACTTATTGTGGTGTTTCCTTGAACTCTGAACACACCCTGGCTATTGAAATCAACTGCCGCACACAAAACACCTCATTTGCATGATGTTTTGTACCCTTAGTTAGAAACTGTTGTGAACTTTTCTTGCTTTGTTGAATCAGAGACCAGGAGACGTTGGGATATCTTTCCAGCAGAAGTTACTCTTTATTGAGAACTCGCCGCGCGTCGCTGCAGTCATCCAAGTCTAAAAATTATAACTCCGTTCTGGAGAGTTTATACTTTACAAGGGGGAGGGATACAAAGAGGTGGAGACAATCTAAACAAAGCATAGTGTAGTACAGGAATCAGCCTGGTACCGGAAGTTCCCCAGCCCTGATCTCATCAGCATACCACTGCCTTTCAAATGTATAGGTGCTAATCTAATCAGCCTGACAGTATCGCCCAGACCTTCACATTATCATAGAGACAAAGGCACAGCCTGGCCTTGAGATTAGCATTCACATTTACCTTAGGACCCTACCCAGTAGTCAGGAAGTACATGAAGACAAAAGGTTAATGTCTCAGACACCTGGGTTACCAGACTTGATGTCCTTAGAATGTCATAATCTTTACCTCAAAATGTAAAACCCAATGTACATATTTTTTTAGTTTATATACTATTCTGTTGGAACCTAGATTTAACATTTTATAAATTTGTAATCCTACAGTATGTAATCGTGTACTTATTTATCCAGTTTTGCCTGGGATGTTTCATTAGTACTTGCTGTTTGGGATTTTAGTAAATCAGAACCTGTTTTTAATGTGGAAAACGCTATTTATCCTGAGCAGGCCATGATACATGAATTAACACAGGGATTGTAAAGCTGCATTGAAACATCAATGATTTTTAAGCTTGAAATGTCTTTATTTGTTGACTAAATGGCTAGCACTTCTCCATTATAAATGAACTAAGTTACTAAGTAACAAAAAATGCGGCACAATGGTGGCACTGTCGCCTTGCACCTCCAGGGTTCGGGTTCGATTCCCGCCTCTGTGTGCATGGAGTTTGCATGCGCTCCCCGTACTTGGCGAGTTCCCTCCCACAGTCCAAAGACAGGCAAATTAGGCTAATTGCTGTTCCCAAAAATAACGGAGTGTAATTGATGGAGTCCATCGTGTTCTGCCTTGTTTCCTAAGTCTCCTGGGATAGACCCCAGACCCCCACGACCCTGTATAAAGTGGTATAGAGGATGACTGAGTGAGTGAAGTAAAAAAAAAAAGGCATTCTGCATCCATCCATCTGCAGGAAGTGCTTTATCCTAGGTCTCAGTGAACCTATCCCAGGAACACTAACACACACACTCCAAATGTCTTGAAAACATTAGCATGTTATGTTATTAATGATTAGTTAAATCGGTTGGGTTACATGCTTACAGAGACAGGAGGTGGTATAACATTTACAGTAAAACATCTGACATATTGATCACTTAGCAAATTGCTCTGCTACATGAACAAATACTCTTGCATAATGTCAATATTAGTGTTTTTCTCTGTGCGCATTGCTGATACTGTATACAGTACATTATCTTTGTCTTTTCATCCGGTCTAGCTATTTTTTCTAAACTGCTGTGCTGCTCGCCCTGCTGCACTAAACATATCCATCCATCCATACAGTACATACATTCATGCATTCATAGACACACCTGATTTATACCTCAAATCAGTATACAAGTATCATTCTAATGCATGTGTGCTCACAGCTGGGCTTCTCTTCACGCGTATGTGTTTTTCAGTGACGTAGAGCTGCGCTGTTTTTCTTTCAGTCTCACCTCTAACCCACTGCCCCAATTTTGTTTTCTCTATTTCTCTCTCTCTCTCTCTCTAATTCTTCCCCTCTCTCTTTCTATCACTTTTGCGTACTGGCTGGCTGGCTGGCTCACTGACGCTCTTTTGCGGACCGCTCGCCCCCTCTGTCTCTCCCTTTCTCTGTCTTTCTGCTCCGTAGACTGCCCAGTAATGGTGTTGCATCTCTCCTTAGCGACTCCGCACTCTCAGTTCGTAGGGAGCAGCGGCGTGAGCAGTACCGGCAGGTCCGTGAGCACATGCGCCGGGACGATGGCCTCATGCAGGCCTGTGGCTGGAGCGTGCCACCCCGCTTTAAACAGGTAGAGCCACTTCACTTTTGTCGTTTCGCTTTTCTTCCAGCTCCATCGGCTCAATTATGAAGGCTCAAGTAGGATTGTTATTAAAACCAGGAAAGATAATAAGAAGATGGGATGAAATATAAGATAATGGAACTTTATCATACAGAAAAGTAGCAAAAATAAGAAAAAGGAGATTTCTCAAGTGCTCTGTTACAGATTTATTTTTTTTTTGCACTAGCTGAATCTTTCCTGGTCCCGAGTCACTAGGGTGACAGTTGTCACGTCCTTTCATGATAGATGTATGAAGCCATGCATAATATACACTATATTAGCAAAAGTATTCAATCTCCTGCCTTCATATGCATATGAACGTGAGTAACATCCAATTCTTAATCCATAGGGTTTAATTTGATGTTGGCCCACCCTTTTCAACTCTTCTGGGAAGGCTCTCCAAAAGGTCTAGGAATGGAACGGTGTGGGGTTGTTTTTCAGGAGTTCGACTCGGCCCCCCTTCCAGTGAAAGGATCTCTTAATGCTTCAGTGTACCTAGACATTTTGGATAGCCCACCGCATCTTTTCGAATTGCTCACGCACCGTTGGGGGCAACCTAACACACTTGGAGGACAGCGCTATCTGCTCCTTTTGCTTGCGTGATCTCACAGACGCCCCTGATTGGCTGTAGAGCCGTGATTAATGTGGGAGCACTAACTGCCTCTCATCCCACCCCTCTGAGAGAGCTCAGCCAATCAGCTCTCCCTAGACCTCCGGCTGCGAGAGGTTACAGCATCACCTGGGAATCAAACTTGCGATCTCTGGATGATAGATTAGTCTGGGGACGGCCCCTTCTTGTTCCAGCACGACTGCGCACCAGTGCACAAAGCAAGGTCCATAAAGACACGAATGAGTGAGTTTTGTGTGGAAGAACTTGACTGGCCTGCACAGAGTCCTGACCTCAACCCGAATTAGAGTGGAGACTGTGATCGAGGCCTTCTCATCCAACATCAGTGTCTGACCTCATAAATGTGCTACTAGAAGAATGATCAACAATTCCCATGAACACACTCCTAAAACTTAAGGAAAGCCTGCCCAGAAGAGTTGAAGCTGTTATAGCTGTAAAGGGGCGGAGCCAACATCATATCAAACCCTATGGATTAAGAATTGGATGTTGCTTAGGTTTATATGCATGTAAAGGCAGACGACCAAATACTTTTGGCAATTTTCATGCACAACTGAAAGTGCTTACAGGAGCAATAGGTGCTCTATTCTCTGTTTATGAGGTAACACTCGTCTGTTTTTAGCCATCCTTTTCACCCAGTTTTGGACTCCTGCCATGGTTCACCCTCCAGTGTAGAATTTCACCTGGATACTTCAGGACATGCTGCTGTAACCATACAAACTGCCCTATGTTCATCACATTACTCATGACAAACATAATTTTAACACATTTAGCACACTTTTATTTTATAGCATCCACTTGTATTAGAGATACAGAGGAATGGTTCCTATCTGTGCCTGGTTCCTGTCGAGTTTCCCCTCATTACTGTCACCTCTTGCTCTGGTACTCTTGTTTATTAGGAATCAGGATCTACATCTGAATTTCTTGTTAAACTGCTGTACAAATACATTTTAAATCAATTTGCGGTTTTAGATTAGTCTTGGAAATTACTTTTGGTGTTTTATCTGGTTGTTTAATGAAACATAGTAATCAATGATTAAGTTAATGATTTAATCCTGAAGAATGAATCGATGCTTGTTGGTAGCTTGTATCAAGCAGTCAACAGGTTTGAGTAGATCACAGATTCAAGTTTCATGAGGTGACACGATCTTGGAGCATCAGCAGCTCATGTTAGTTGGTGTAAGTGAGTACAGTATGTGTCAAGGTTGCCAGCGGTGACCGTGTGTCGCCGAGGCTCTAACTGTGATCTCCTGCAGACGGGTCCCCAGGCAGACAGCGCTCAAGACGCCGCAGGAAAGAGGCCGCAGGCAAGTCTGCCCGGCAGAGGACTAGCATGCACCTCTCCTTCCCCGCCCCTCCCCCACCTTTATAACTCCGCCCCTAATCTTACCCAAACGTTGCCCAGCAGTCAAATCTAACCAAAGCTCCGCCCCTTTAGGTCTGACAAAGATCCCTTAAGGTTCTTTGATAGGTTTAACGAAGTCCAATGGAGCAAGAACACCTCCAGCACATAGCAACACAATATTGATATCTGCTAAACCCGACCTACAGATATCACCAGTGTTTCTCAGATAATCAGACTTTCAGATTGGTACAATTATAAATTCTTTCCTAAAGCATACAATTAAACGGTTGCTATTGGCTGTTGTTTCTGCCTTTAAAGTCAGTGTACAGTATTGTTTAATCACTGTTGAGCACGTTTGTATGTCTTTAACCTGAATATAAATCAGGGGTGTCAAACATGTGATTCGTGGCCCGATATCAGTTTTAATCTGAACCGCCAAATTAATGCTAATAAATGTAATCTTTGGAAGATTCTTTTCCATTGTGAAATAACAGAAACAAGCTTTTAAGATAGAGCAATAAAGTCAGGGCCATAAAGCACCAAATTTGTTTTGCAATATATAATGTATATGTAATTTAATGAATTCCATTCTTTTCTCACTATTTTGAAGGTAATTTATGTTCAGTCCTGCTTTCTGTTTCTGTTTATAGATGAACACATTTGGAGATGATGTAATTGATCAACCCTTAACAGACAATTTTTTTATTTTATTAATGTAGACATTTACCTAAAATGAGTTTGACACCCCTGCTCTAACCACTGTTAGCTCTTTTAGTGTTTTAGTATAACCACCAGTTCTCTCTGGCTCTCTGTCTGTGTTTCTGCACCATCTTAACCAGGCCATGATGCGGCTTCCGCCCCGGGCCTTTTTCTACACATTAAGCACTGTCATTAGCTACTTCATAACTGTCCCCACCTTCTTGTCTCCTCACAGGCCAATGAAAAAGAGGACACCCGCATAAAAAACGTCCCCGTGCCTGTATACTGCCGCCCTCTGGTGGAAAAGGATCCTAACAGGAAGGTAAAATACACACTATAATAAGATTTCTGGCACGTCTGTACTGTAGAACCCGTGCTAAATGAATCATCACATATTGATTCTGTGTAGCTGTGGTGTGCTGCTGGAGTGGACCTGACTGGGTGGAGGACTTCCAGTCAAGAGGCTGGAGTGAAGCTAACAGCCAATGGTACAGATCCTCTGACTGGAGACGACGAGGGAGGAGAGAACAAGAGTGAACACAGCTCACCAGAGAAGAAGAAGGTAAACAGCAACACAACCATCTGATATGGTACACCATAAATATACTGTACTCATATATATATGTACTTATATATAAGTACAGTATATTTATGGTGGCGGTATATATATATATTGCTCAAAAAATAAAGGGAACACTTAAACAACACAATGTAACTCCAAGTCAATCACACTTCTGTGAAATCAAACTACCCACTTAGGAAGCAACACTGATTGACAATCAATTTCACATGGAATAGACAACAGGTTGAAGTTATAGGCAATTAGCAAGACACCCCCAATAAAGGAGTGGCTCTGCAGGTGGTGACCACAGACCACTTCTCAGTTCCTATGCTTTCTGGCTGATGTTTTGGTCAAGCTGGTGGTGCTTTCACTGGCGAACACAATGCACAATTTTAAAAATTGTGCATTAGTATCTTTTATACCAATTTTCATTTGGTATAAAAGAGCTTTTATACTAAATTTAACTCACCTGCTATCTGGTGACACCTGAGACAGTGTAACACTAATGAGTCCCATGACAAAGGGGAAGGAAAATGACTAATTGTGCTCAATTTTTACTCACTTTTGTTGCCAGGGGTTCAGCTATTATTGGCTGTATTTTTAATTATTTTGAGGGCACAATAAATTTACACTGCTATACAAACTTTACACTGATGACTTTTCATTGTGTCAAAGAGGCATTTATGCAGTGTTGTCCTATGAAAAGATGTAACTAAATATTTGCAGAGATGTGAGGGGTGTACTCACTTTTGTGACATACTGTATAAAATGTATGATATCGATCTACCTATCTATATACTGTATATATATATTGGATTTAAATAAGCCTGTAGCCATTAATTGGATAATCACTGCAGTGACTAATGTTTTATCTGTTACATTTTTTTAACCCTAACTGATGCAATTACTTGCTTCTTAAACTCCTTACGTAACCACTACAACAATGTAAGAAAGTATTTGATATGGATATACACTATAATACCATTTAAAAACTAATAATAAGAGTGCAGACCTCTCACACTCAGAAACACAACAATGTACAGTTTAACAGATGCAGAGAAAATTATTTAAACACAAATACAAGAAAATTACTAAAAACGTCCACTAGAAAGCTATTTTTGCTTATACTATTTTTTTAATTCTCTATCGTATGTATATTGCTTTTACAGATCTCACTAACTGTATCTATCTCTGCTTCTCTCACTCACGCTCAGCCTAAGGAGCTGCATGAAACAGACTCGATGAGTAGCCGTGTGTGGATTCTAACCAGCACCCATTCAGCCAGTAAGGTGGTCATCATCGATGCCAATCAGCCCGGGTCACTGGTTGACCAGTTTAATGTGTGTAATGCCCACGTGCTCTGCATCTCCAGTGTTCCAGGTGAGAGCTACACTCACTAGATATCTGATATCCTGATATCTGTCTTTTCCTTGTTTCCGATCTGAATTTGTCGGAACGTGAACATGTTTGTCTGTGCAGCGGCCAGCGAGAACGATTACCCTGCCGGTGAGATATTTCTGGAGCAGCAGGGTGACGGTAGTTCAGAGGATACTGGTAGAGTGGAGGGCATGCTAGCTGGTATTACACTGGTGGGATGTGCAACCAACTGCAGCGTAGTGCGTAGTAACTGCTCCTCACGCACAGACACCCCAGTGCTGGACAAAGGACATGGTGAGCTATAGTACATACTGTACAATATCTAATTCTGCAGTATACTCGGCAACTTAAGGCTCAATATTCAAAGAATACATACACGGATCAGCCATAAGATTAGCACCACAAAACATTAACACATTAACATGGATTGTCAATTATATACCGGTAAACTGGTGACAGGATTATAGGCACCCAAAGCTCGCCCATGCACTCAGGCACCAGAGTCATGCCCGAAGGTCCAGAGCTGTCCAGGTGTCACAAGGGAAACCTGCACAATACTGGGCATAATGTTTTGCATTGTAATGTTATGGCTGATTGGTGTATAAGGAAATGATAAAACATACAAAGCTCTACTGATATCCATATGATTCGATATGTTTTCTGGTTGTCATTATAAAATAATCTTTAAAAACGTTTTAGATAGTATTTAAAGGTTCCATATTTTGCTATTTCCTTGTAAAGAATTTACTAAACATGGGTCTCGGAAGACACCCACACTGTGTCTGTTAATGCTCTAGCTGCGATGCTCCTCAAACAATAACTTTTTATACTTTATACTCCCCCTGGTTCACTCCTCTTCCAAAAGTGCTGTTTCAGTGTCTAGATAAACGAGCCCTGCAAGAGAACAGTAGAGTTGAGTACATCGGGACGGCGTTGCTCAACAAGCTGGAGGAGGGTATCTTCTTATATGAGGTCACAGTAGGGAAAAATTAAATATTGTTTTTTTTTTTTTTTTTTGGTTTTGGCTCTGGCCAATTCAAAAATAGAAAAAGGACAAAAAGCATCGTGCTTTTTTTTTTGTATATGGAAACTGGAGATTCACCTAAATCCATCTAAAAAAAATTACTAAAATGAGAGTTATAATAAATGTGCCTTTTTTTAATCTTAACAGTGTTCCTTAATATCAGTCATACTAAAGAAAACATGGTTGTTATGGATATTATTATTATGATAAATATGGTTATTTTTGCAGATAATTATTCTATATCTTAAAATCACAAGACCACTATGTGACCATTTTGTTCTTATGATGGTCACATAGTCTTATATATATATTTATATAGTGTATATATATAGATATATAGATATAGATATATATATACACACACTGGGAAAAAATAAACTTATTAATATTAAGTTATTAGTTTATATTTTTATATTTAAAAAAGGTTCTCTGGCAAAAATAGTGACAAAAATAATATTATATCACGATTAGTTCACTATTCCTGGATCATTATTAGCTCATTATTCATAATCAGTTCACTATTATGTCATGTCTTATTTTGGATTCCTCCCCACCTATTATTAAGGTAACAATTGTTTTTAAAATGACTTTAGGGAAGATGAATACAGTATGAAAGAAAAATCCATCCAGCCATTATTTATACCGCTTATCCTGTGTAGGCTCGCAGGGAATTTAGAACCTATCCCCTCCCAGGGAACTTAGAGCACAAGGCAGGGAACACAATGTATGGGGGTGCTAACCCATCCCAGGGTACAAGCACACACCCTCTGGGAGATTTAAAAACCAATCAAGCTACTTTGAATGTCTTTGGGCTCTGGGAGGAAACCCACTAAATATGGCGAGAGCATGCAAACTTTACACACACAGGAACATGGGTGAGATTCAAACCCACAGCCCTGGTGCTATTCCTATAAATAAGAAGTGTATGTGTGTGTGTGTGTGTGTGTATATAGCACCTACAGCACCAGTTTGTAGCCGGCTGGCGGTGTCCCAATCAGCGGAGGAGGCCACTGAAGCCATGGAAGTATCAGAGGAGGCGGGGCCAAATGAGGAAGGAGAGAGCTCCGCCTCTTCTGGAACGTTCACTGAACACGTCTTTACAGATAATTCACACGGGTAACACAGACACAAGCACACACACACACCACAACAACTATATTGACATAGAGAAGAGACACGTGAAAATCTGACTGTTAACCTTTAATCAGACTGTTAACTAACTCACCCTATCATTGGTCGAAAGTAGACAGCTCAGCTAGGAGGTTTCAGTAGCCATGGCAACATGCCTAAATGTGATGTAGTGTAATTATTAGTGGTTGGGTAATTATGTATGATAACTTTGAAATTGTGGTAAACGTGTAATATATGTGTTTAGTGAGAGTGGCGGCACTAAGGAGGAAGTGATCTCAGCACCCACAGGCTCAGAAGAAGGAGGAGATGAACGTGCTGGAACCAGTGCTGCACCCACCATGTGGCTCGGTGCCCAGAATGGCTGGTGAGCATCTAATCTTAACCATCTAAAATCCATCTTATCCATCTAAAAGTCATATAAATGTTGTACGTTATATGTAAATGTTATCCAGTACAATAGGATCCAAACACATTTCAAGATCAGGTGTGTAACCTCTCTGTGCACTCATCCCTCAGGCTGTATGTGCATTCCGCAGTGGCAAACTGGAAGAAATGCCTCCACTCCATCAAACTCAAAGATTCTGTTCTCAGTCTAGTGTAAGTGAAGCCCCAAGGAACAGCTCTTTCTTTAGACAAATGCATTCTAAAGACAGTTTTAATTCATGTCTTCTTTCTCCATCAGGCATGTTAAAGGAAGGGTGTTGGTGGCACTGGCAGATGGAACGCTTGCCATTTTCCACAGAGCTGAAGGTTTATTTGTCATTATTTTTTTGTTATCGGTCTCTCCAGCCGTGGGCACTTTAATATCTCGTGATATATGTTCATTATTAACAATTTAAATAATTAACAGCAATGATATAACACTTGAGACTGATTCAAACAAGGGTGCCAACACTTACAGTTTAGGCTAAGCATGCATGACATGTATAGTGACAAAGGAATGACACTTTTCTGCTTTCTTAGCTAAAGCTGAGGTCGTTCTAAACATATTTAACAGCAGAAAAGCCAGTTCACTTCTGTACACAGTATATTACAAATACATTCGTGGACAGAGGAGGTAAAAACAGATTTATTTTCACTTTGCAGCAACTTCATTCAGGGGAATTTTTTTAAAGCAAGCACAACAATGAACAAACATCAATTAAGCGTCAATTAAAAAGCAGTTCAGTAATACAATGCAGCATTTTCTTTTAGTGAAAATATGAAAAGGGCATCCGGCGTAGAACCTGTGCCAAACTTATATGTGCAGACCAGATGGTCCGCTGTAGCGAGAAAGACCAATGAAAATGGAATACTCATTTAGGTTATGAGTCGAGGTAAGTAGAGTAATGTCCGAATTATTATTATTTTTTTTAATCATGTAAGCAGTCAGACAAAATGATAAAATAATGTACAAATTGCGACATTTCCAAAAGATAAAATAAATGAAATAAATGTAATAAAATAAATGAATAAAACTGAATAAAAGTAAATATCTTTACAGTCACTCACTCACTCATCATCTATACCGCTTAATCCTTTATTCAGGGTCACGGGGGGGGGCTGGAGCCTATCCCAGGAGACTTGGGGCACATGGCAGGGTACACCCTGGACAGGGTGCCAATCCATCGCAGGGCACAGACACACACACATACACTCACTCATTCACACACTACGGACAATTTACAAATAGCAAATTAAGGAATAAGAAACACAAATGTCCTAATCTTATAATCTCTATAAAGCTTTTGAAATAAATCCCTACTGTAGGTAACATATGTATGTTTGAACAGTGTAGCTTATTTCCTGTGTAAAATATACTGTATATTCAGTTGCCCTGAATGACTCAGCAGAAAAAAAATAACATTAGAACATGTGTACTAGAGTCTCACTTAACCATAAACTGTGTCCAGCAGAACAAATGTAAGAAAATCAAGACAGAAAGAAAAGAAAATTATATATTAGTCTCTAGTTTATTTGCTAATTATATAGGTTAAGATTGCAACATTAAATAAAAAAGCTAAACTTACCGCGACATGTTTGCTTCACTGTCTACCACTGCTGAAGACAGACCCTATCTGACTCCATGCTGTTATTGTTATTGATGCTGATTGGTCAAACGGAGTCATGTGATTATTGTTGCTACATCTGATTGGTGAAACACAGTCATGTGGTAGATTCACCGAAGAAATGGTTAGAAAAATAATGAATCGAGTGTAGCTGAATGTAGCAGATTAAGAGTAGCGTTTCTTCTTCACAAATCTACTAAGGTAAAAAGTACAGTGCAGTAAAACTACTCATAGAAGTTTTTTTTTTCAAAAAGTTACTTAAGTAAATGTAACAGAGTAAATGTAACTCATTACTACCCACCTCTGGCTATGAGTTAATTTGTCTTCCTGTTTGAGCCATAACGTTGTACTTTAGGTAGATACATTGTTTTTATGTGTTGCATCATTCACAGATCAGCCATAAAATTATGACGCAAATCATTATTCCCAGTATTGTGTAGGTACCCTTTGTGCCACTGGGGTGTCTCTGACCCACTGGGGAATGACCTCACAAGACCTCGTGGGTGTGCTGTGGTGATGCTCAGAGTGCTGTATGTTGCGGCCTGGGCCGTCCGCGGATCAGACTTGTTTGTCTGGTGCATTCCGTGGGAGCTCGATCGGATTGCACGACTGTGCACGTCTCGATATAGTGCACCAGGTGTTCTGGTGCCCCCACAGGCATAAATAAGCCTTGGATGCCCATGGGCTGTCACTAGTTCAATGGTATATAACTGATAATCAAAATCAAAATAATTGTATAGTAAGTAAACTTTTACACTTTTAGCTGGTTATTCAGAAATCCTAAAATTAGTTAAATGTGAATTCAACTCATATACACCAGGGACAAAAACTGTTAGTCCTAAACTGTTAGTATTTTCTTGTTACCAAGAAAACCTTGTTACTTCTGTTTAAGTCGTGATTTTTATTTTGTAACTTTGTAATTGACCTTGACTTGGACATTTTCCCCTAAATTTGCTTTAGTAAATCAGATTAATAAGTTGTACCTGTGTATGCATGTGATCACACAGATTGTCAGTGGGACCTGTCTAACTATCATCTGATGGACCTGGGCCGCCCTCACCACTCCATTCGCTGTATGGCTGTGGTCCATGACAAAGTCTGGTGTGGCTACAAGAACAAAATCCATGTAATCCAGCCAAAGAGCATGCAAATTGAGGTAAGATCAAACTGTACACATTCTTTAATGATTGTTTTTTAACATTTAATATTAGATTATATCACAGACATCCACGTCATGGCAATATGGCGTGGACTTATAAGGAAATACTCTAACACGTTAAGTACTCAATTTAAAATACAGTGTGTATACTACATGTGAATGAGTATGTATTGGTAAGTCCAATTTGTTTTTAACTTCAACAAACATTGTCTAGGTACTAGCAAACTAAGACAATTGGCTATACACAGTATATCACAGTACAGTGTTCTTTAGAATCGTGCCGATGGTTGAACGATTCATTTTAAAAGAACGAGCAATGTCTGGCATCTTTTCCTCGCTCCATTCTCTCTACACAACAATAACGATGAAGACAAAAGTAAAAATAATAAAGTTATAGCTTTACCTCTAATTAATTGATACAAGTCAGGGACACTGGAGAGATCTCCTTTCAGAAAACCTCACCAAATCAGCAATCATGCATTTCCTTGTAAAATAACAACACAGATTTAACCTGTTTGTTATTCGCTATATTGCTTGGATTGGTTGTCCAAGTTCTGTGTACGGCCTGAAGACTATGGCAGGAGACTTAGGGCACAAGACGAGGTACACCCCAATCTATTGCAGAGCACATACACATACACACACATTTTCCACAGGCAATGTGGGAAAAGCCAATTAGCATTAGACTTTGGACTGTGGGAGGAAACCCACCAAGCATGAGGAGAACATGCAAACTCCATGCACACAAAGGCAGGGAATCGAACCCAGACCATGTAGGTGCAAGGCGCCAGCGCGCCAGCGCTAACTAAGCCACATTGCCGCCCCAAATAGTTTTTACAGAAACAATAACATTTTACAATGCGTATTGTATGCCTTATTTTGTCCAGATGATCCAAAAAGATAATGCCTCTATGGAGATGTCTTATTCCTAATGTCCTCTTTCGTTTCTTTCCCTTTGGTAACCTATTCTTCACTTTTCTTCAAATTTCTCTTTGCAGAAATCATTTGACGCTCACCCTCGCAGGGAGAGCCAGGTCAGGCAACTTGCCTGGATTGGGGACGGTGTTTGGGTGTCCATCCGTTTAGACTCTACACTGCGATTGTACCATGCGCTCACACACCAGCACCTTCAGGATGTGGACATCGAGCCCTATGTCAGCAAGATGCTTGGTAACGCTTGTTCTCTTATTGAATAAAATCTAAGCAAATGTTATCTGCATGTCATTTCATTTACAGTGCTGTAGAAAATATTCACTTCCTTTTGAATTTTCCTGTTTGCGCGTGTGTGCGCGCATCTCCCAAGGGTCCCATCACACTCTGACGAAGACCATGAAGTTCCCACTGCATCCTAAAAATATCTACGAATGCAGGAGGAACAGGATCAAAATGGACAAATGTGCATTTATCATGTTCATACTACTTTCTAATCACATCCCTGTCAGGTTCTCAAGTTCTCAATGAATCTATCATATTGTCACTTATTTTCTGTCATTCACCATGTCCAGTGAGATCTAACCGAGTTATTACCATGTCCGGTCAGATCTCACCATGCTCTTACCTGGCACTTATGTTATCTTTGAGTCTTGGGCGGGGGGGGGGGGCGTTCTATAAATGTGTGCAGTCCTTTTCATCACAAAGTGAGAAAGTTTAGTTCTCTAAACATGACATAGACACGCTAATACCCTCCTGCATACGTTCCATAAAAGTGGCAAGCACCAGAAGAACAAACTATCAACTTAGTCCAGTTTGCTACAATGTGGCATGGACATACTGTAGTATGGTCAGAGCACAAGCCTTAAGATATCTCAAGAACTCCATTGATGTAGCTACATCCCAGTGACATCCCAATGACACTTCAGTAGGAATACCATCCAGTCTTTTCCATCTGCAACATGCTTGTCGTACATGTGAAGTCACTAAGAGGTTTTAGTTACGTTGTTAACTGGTCAATGCCATTGTTAGTATACAGTATACTTACTGTATTAAGTTCGTCCGGCATTTTCCTTTGGCGATGTCCTCACCAGACTTTTTTTTTTTAACTATATAAAAAAAAAAACATGCAGCTCCACATCAAGGGAGACAATACAATGTAGTTTCTGGTTTCTACTGCATTCACCCAGTTTTTTGAGGGTTTAGTTTTAAAATGGGCTCAATCTGACTGGGGTAATAAACTGGGTCAGGTTTTTACAAAATCCAACTGGAACAAGGACAACCTGAGTAAACACTATGGATATGTTGTACTTTTTTAGGTGATTATATTGAAATAAAACTGGCGTCTAAAATCCAAATTAACCATTTAAAAAATTGCCTCTGAACTCTATTGCTAGTCGTTGCCAACAACCGTACCCACACACTGTTGATAACTGGAGATCAGTAACAGACCATTAGTGTAACTTTGCTTTAACTGCTTTAGTCCAGCCTCATTGTGTAGGGTTTTGAACATGAGCTTCTCTTTTCCGGTCCCTCATCATGGGATCAGATCCACACTTTGACTAGTCCACTCCAAAACTTTATTCATTTTTGAAAACATTAATTCAAATTAATTTATTCATTTATTTAAGTTGCACTTGAATCTCCTTCAGGATTCTCAGGATTGTAGAGTGTACAGTACGTTATGCTATTTTCTCAATTATGGCACATTGGCCAGGTCAAAAAACTCCCCACAAAATCTCGCTACCACCTCTGTGGCACCTCTTGCTCTTTTTGTGCAATTCTTTGTTTGGTTTACACCAGATATAAAAGGACCCTTTCCATTGCAAACAACTTGTGACTCATCACTCCATACAATATAACCTTCTCCCTAAAGGTTTGGGGATCATCACGCTATGTCATAGCAAAATTCCTGATGAGATGAATGATCCTCTGGGCTATCAGTGGTTAAATCTCTATGGAGACAATTTATTTCCCAATGCCTGTTGGATAGTGGAGTCCAAACCATTGGCCTTTATTAGTGTGAGAGATTCCTGCACATTCTTGGATGTTTCCCTGGGATCTTATGATTTCCTGGATGAATTATTATTGTGCACTTGGACTAAGTGGACATTTCTGGGAAGGTTCAACATTCCTCCAATTCTTTTCTATCTGTAGATAATGAGAGCCTTAGAAAGGCTCAGGTTTGTAACCATTCCCAGACTGATATATTGTAATGAGCCTTTTCCTCACCTGTTCTGTAATTTCTATTGATTTTGGCATAGTGTGCTACTGCTGAGACCTTTTTATCAAAATTCTTCCTTTTAAGGATGGCCTGTTTAAATGGGGAACTTTAGTGTGAATGAAAGCGTAAAACCAATTGACATTTACAGATTGAAAATTAATCTATTTAATTTAATCTTAGCCGCAGTAAAACAGTTGAATGGTGCAAACAGTTTAGAGAAAGCCATACGTCCATGAGTGGAACATTTGATCCTTGGAAATCAACGGACAACTTGTCGCCAACTTGCAGAAGAGACGCGTCTTTCAGGGATTCCTGGAAAGCCAGCTTTTCAAAAGTGAAGTAGGCAGTCCAATCAATATCTCCAATGTATTGAAACATTCTAGGGTACCCAGCACTAGTAGCATTCCGGGATAAGTGCATTAATGTAACAGGCAATAAAAGTACTCTAATTACTGTGTGATTTTTCACAAAGTCCCAGTTTGACTTGGACGGCTCTCTTACTTTTTCCCCAAAGGCCTAGTTGCGTTTACATCACCTTTTTGCTTTAATAAAAACAGCTAGCATTTAAAATATGTAATATGTGTTTGCTCAGATTGTCTTTGTCTTATTTTTTTTTATTTTGTTTAAATAAAAAGTGTAGTCTAAGAAGAATGAGACTCTGAAAGAGAAGAAAATGAGTGTGGCACTGAATATATAGGGGTTATAGACAACAGTTTGAGTTTGCAGAATTCAAAGCATCAGCAGTTGATCTCTGCTTTATTTTGCCTTTGATTGACAGGTACAGGGAAGTTGGGCTTCTCATTTGTTCGTATAACAGCTCTGCTGATCGGAGGGAACCGACTGTGGGTAGGAACAGGAAATGGAGTCATCATCTCCATCCCTCTGACCGAGAGTAAGTTTTAATAGCGAGTAACAGATTTTGCTTGGAGGATCTTTCATCTGTTCAACGTCTTTGACACTGTGTTTCTTAAGACATCTTTCTCCATTTCTTTTCTGCCAACTCTCCTTCTTTATCTGCATTTACTTTTCTTTTCACCCCCTTCCCTGCACCTTTGCTTTGTCTGATGGATTTTGCTCTTGTGCTCCCTGTCCCTCCCTTTTTTAATTCCTGTAGCTGTAGTCCTACATCGAGGACAACTTCTTGGCCTGAGGGGTAAGTTTAGAGCCATCTGTCGCCCTTTATTTCGATCACGTTTTACATCTTCCATCTTCTTTTCCCATTTACTGTCTTCAGATCATTCAGTTCCTATGAGTTGCACTTTGTGTTTTAGCATGGTTTCCATTAGAACATTTATGCATGACTCCGGTTATGTGTATTCTGGCTAATTTTATTTGACCATAAACATGACCTTGTGTATACATTTGTGTGTGCAAGGTTTTTGTATTTTATTTATTTTTAATCATAATTTCCTGCAGAAAAGCTCATGTCTGAATCCTGTCATTTCATTTGATTCTAATGCTTCTCTTATATAGTGAGCCTGGATAGTTGGATGGATGGATGGATGGATGAATAGATACTGTATTGATCCCTAAGGATTTATTTTTTTCTTTCATTTCAAGGTGGAGTTTGTAATTTTGTAAAAATGTGTTTGTAATAATAATAATGTCAATGATGTAAGTGGTCTCACTAGTTTCTAAATTTAGGCTTTTACTAGGACTTTTGTCCTGGCCCAGAAACTAGCTCCGCTCTACTTCTTTTCTCTCAGGGCATGCTTAGTTTCAGCAGATTAATTTCTTGTGTGGCTTGTTAATAAAAATGTTTCTTGTAATTGCAGTACACCTCACAGACAACAGGGGGCTCTAAAATTACAAACTGCTCCTTTTCGCATTGACCTGCTGTCATTTCTCATGTGATGTTGCAAATGGGTTTCTTCTGCTTTGTTTCTAGCGAACAAGGTGTCTCCCACATCATCGGGAGGTGTGATTCATGTATATGCTGATGACAGCAGCTCAGATAAAGGCAACGGGAGCTTCATCCCGTACTGCTCCATGGCCCAGGCTCAGCTGTGCTTCCATGGGCACCGGGATGCAGTCAAGTTTTTCGTGTCAGTGCCAGGTACATGCCGACCTCTGCTTTTATTGTCTCTTGATTACTCTTTGCTTTAAAGAGTATTTATTTGTTAGTCTTTTATTTTACAATACGATGTAAAAAATACTGCATATTGCATTTGTATCCTCCAGGCAATGTCCTGGCCACCCTAAACGGCAGTGTACTGGACAGTCCATCGGAGTCTCAGGGTTCTTCAGCCCCGGCAGAGACAGAAGCTCAGTGTGTTCAGAACGTGTTGGTCCTCAGCGGAGGCGAGGGTTACATTGATTTCCGCATAGGTAAGAAACACTGACACATTTGAAGAAGTTGTCCCATTTCTAGAACAAGTGGCAGTACAAAATAATTCCAAAGATGAATGAATGAATAGTAGTCAAGGCAGTAGGTCCTGAAATTATATTACAACTTGACTATATTATGTGTTTTGAAGTGTAAAAGAATTGATGAGCTATAATTTGTTTCTGTTCCAGGTGATGGTGAGGATGATGAGACTGAGGAGGCAGACAGTGAAGCCCCTCAGATTAAGCCTACATTGTCTAAAGCTGAGAGGAGCCATATCATTGTTTGGCAGGTGTCCTATGTCCCTGAGTAATGCTATCAGACACTTTATGCCTGCACTCCCCCCTCTTGTAACTTTGGCCCAAAATATTCTCTTATGATACCTTGTGTATTCCTAAAGATGCCCCATAAATTCTGTATGTAAGCGCTGTAACTACCCCCTAAGGCCTGTATTTACCACCCCTAAATTGTAACTATCCCCTGTATGTTGGCTGATTTGCCCCCGTGACTGCCCTTTACTCCAAAGCAAACAACTCGAGACTCTCTTCTACATCTTACAGCTGAACGGCAATTATAAATGCATTCAATGCAACTACCTTTGTCAGAATAACCCAGTTTTTTGCCAAATGTATAAACATGCTCTTGCTCTATTCTTACCTGTCCACCAGCTCACAGCTCACCGGATAGCTGCAGTTTATTCTGTCTGGAATATGACAAGGGTTCGGTTAAAGCAGTTTGCAGGGATCTCTGGATTGTACGAATCTTATTTATGAATTTGTTTACGTGATTTAATAAGGAAATCGTCAGTAGGGGAAAACGCAAAGGATGTGTACAAAGGTGTAAATATTGGGGCTCAGTACATAAAACTCAAGTGTCATTTTAGGAGAGTGACTGAAAAGGAGATCGTTGATGGCTCAGGAATTGAAATGACAACAGGAAAGCACATTTAAAAGAGACCTGTTTCAACCACATACACTGATACAGGAGATCAATTCAATACGAACAAAAAAAAGACAGTAAGATGTACCGTCTGGTAAGCTGTGAGCTGGCTTTATTTGCAGACTAGACTGGATTTTGTGGGTCACACACAAGTTGGGGGTCTCTGACTGGCTGCTGGTTGGATTGACAGTTCATAAACGACCGATCTGATCCTCTGTATGTAACAATATATGTTCTCATGTGTGGTTAAATATTAAACATATTCGTGCTCTGAAAAGATTCGCCTGTGTGATCAGCTTGTACTTTTTTTTCCCCCTCCAACACTAAAATATGTTCTTTAAACACACTTTTCAGTGCTTGTTTATTTCCTTACACTTGATCTACTTGTTAGATTAGATTACAAGTTTTAACAATACATTCATACGTGGAACATAAAAAAGGTTACATGGCTGTCCTAAAGAAGTTTAGAACTACAGTACTTGCATGTACAACATGAAGATATAAAGTAAACGGCTTTAGAAAACCCTTTATTTTAGAACAAATCAACAGAGCACAAGAAACAAGTGCAACATCAGAAAACAAAAACAAGCTGACTTCTTAATAATCTTGCGATTATTATAATTCATACATACAGTAACATGCAATATTGTAACAGTGCCTTTGTTCTAATTTCTTTCAGTCTAAAAATGTGTATAGGGTTAATATAGTTCCTGAAGTGGTCTGTAGCTAATGTTAACACAAGCCTTCTTTGCGAGACTGTCGTAAATGCAGAACATGCATTTTGTTCGGGTGTATACCCGGACATTCTGCCTTACTCAAGTACTAGACCTCTTGGTTTGAATTTATAATGATTCACGCAGGCTGACAATAGAGATTATAGTGCGAAAATTTTAATTCTTGGCCGTATTTAAAATTCAGGATATACTGTGCAGACCAGGGCGTAAATACTTTTGGATTTATCTGGGGAAAGAAATGCAAGCATCAATACAAATCTTAATCTATAGAGGAACGGAACTCTATAGCATGCAATCATAGTCAGGATTTGATCTGAATGCTAAATAATGACTAAAACGCTTTGAAGATTTTATAGCATCGTGGTTTTGTTTGCGTGCTTCCATCAAGGCAAGCATTACGAATACCAAGCATTATTTCTACCAAAACTATAACTATAATGATTTGTAGTTTGATATCTAACCCTATTCACCTGAAATTGAAATGTGTTGGGAAATATTTGAACTCATCTCACACACACTTAACTAGACCTCTAGTGCTAAATGCTACAAGGAATTCAAGCTTTCGTAGCGAATCTGTAAACGTGTACTTTAGGGAACAATTCTGTATTGCTAGACATACATCAGCACGTGTGTGCTGGTGTGTGCGAAGGGGAGGGAATTATTCATAGATCCAGTGCTCGGTGCTCTCTTCCCAGCAGGTGAGCTCATGCCCTTTGAACCACAGGGAGATCTCCCTCAGAGCGCTCTCCACCGAGTCACTGCCATGGATAACGTTCCTACAAGACAAAAAATACAGTAGATCAGTTTAATGAGGACTAGTCAGTAAAAAAAGAAATAAGCTCATATTTTGTAGTCCGTCATCTTTTTAGAAATATCTGATCCTTAGACCTGATTCATACATACAGGATGAAGGCATAGATAAAGTTCTACAAAATGTTCTATTAGTGGTCAAAAATAGCTCTCATAAATATAAATGAACTAATTTGAATAATTTATTAAGTCTATGTTTTTCTGAAAGCACTTTTAGGGAATATACGCTATGGACAACTATGGTGCAGAGGTGGACAAATGATACATTTATTAACAATCCCACTGTGCAAGTAACTATAGCAACCATGGATACAACACCACTTCTGTAGTGTAGTTCAAATTGTAGTAGCTGGTTCAAAACAAGTTAAAAAAAAAAAAAAAAACTGTTTAGATTTAGAATAGGCAGACATTAGGACTGACCGGCCCACTTCCACAGCGTAATCTCCTCGGATGGTCCCTGGAAGAGAGTCAGCAGGATTTGTCTCTCCAAGCATCTTTCTAGATGTTTTCACCACATCCAGGCCTTGCCATACCTATATGAGATTTAATGGGTTGTGTTGGTTTACGCAAACAATTCATAAACGAGATCTGAGAATTGTATATTTCACAGCTGTAATGCAGGAGACCGTTAGGGTGCTTTCACACTATGGGCCCAAGCAAAAATGTGAACAATATCATACACAGGCATGGATCAGTGTACTATGCTCAAGTACACTTGAAAAGGTGGTTTTGGGCATACTCGGGCACGGTTCAAATCGAATATGAAAACCAACTGTACATGTACAAGGAAGTGGACTGCTGTTTGGAATGCGAACAAGTGTGAAAAAGTAGGAATGTTGGCCTTTGGGGAGGGGGGAGGCAGGAGCAAATGTTCCCAGGCATGGTACGAATCAGTCATGCCTAGTGTGAAAGCAGCCTTAGAGAATCTAATGTGGAAGAGTAGATGAATTGTGTACGTGTGTGTGTCTTACCATTGCTACAATCGGGCCGGAGCTCATGTATTTCACAAGTCCTTTGTAGAATGGTTTCTCTCTCAATTCCCAGTAGTGTTCCCTCAGTTGCTCCTCAGAAGCCTGAACAACCGTAAATACACACAGACACACACAACAAATAAAGGCTTGTGATACACAAAGTTTCTTAAAAGTATGATGCAGATGAAAAAAAAGTTGCAATGCCCACGTTTTAAATATTTCATGCCCTCTATTGTTTTAATAAGCATGGCTAACAGCTCATCAAAAATCCAAGATTCAGTATTTCACAATATTAGAATATTTCATTATGAGTTTGAATAAATTACTATTCATTCGAGATAAATACTGCTCATCTCTCAGTCTAATTCAGTTCATTGACACCCAAGCAGGGTAATGCAGGACAAGCAGGATAAGCCACAGAAGGCCACCGCTAAAACGGCTGACTTTTTTCACAGAATGCTGTATCGAAGCATAATCATAGAAGAAACAGGGATGACTTATAAATGACCTTAATAAAATTGTCAAGGCTGATTCAAGAGCTTAAGCGAGCTTTTACAAGGAGTGGAGTGGGTCTGGAGTCGGTGCATCAAGAGCCACCATGCACAGATGTCTTTAGGAAAAGGGCTACAGCTGTTACATTCAGTTAGTTAACCAGTATCCAGCCACTGGTTAACTAAAGGCAGCATCAGAAGTATCTTAAGTGGGCTGAGGAGATCTAAAAATAAATAAATAAATAAAATGAACTGGACCATTGGTCAGTGGTCCAAACTCTTCTTTTCAGATAAAAATACATTCTGGACGAAGAGTGGAGAGGCAAAGAACCCAAGTTTGGCATGAAGATTGTACAGCACTTTGTGCTTCTATCTGCTGACAAGCTTTATGGAAATGCTGATTTCCTTTTCCAGCAGGACGTGGCACCTGCCCACAGTGTCAAAACCATCACTAACTGGTTTGCTGACCATGATATTACTGAGCTTGACTGGCCGGCCAGCTCGCCTGATCTGAACCCCGTGGAGAATCTATGGAGTATTGCCAAGAGGAAGATGAGAAACACTTGACCCAACAATACAGATGAGGTAAAGGCTGCTATCAAAGCAACCAGGTCTTCAGTAATGCCACAGACTGATCGCACCCATGCCACATTACCACATACCCATACCACATGGATGCAGTTATTCATACTAAAGGAGCCCTGTCCAAGTATCCAGTCCATACATGAACATACTTTTGTAAAATTAATTTTAGGAAATCTTTTAATATTTTGACATACTTTTCATGAGCTGAAAGCAGTAATCAAAATGAAAACAAAAAAGCAGAAATATAGCATATTTCACTGGTGTCTCTGCTCCAAGCACACTTGATTTAACTAATCCGCCAATTAAGAGACTTTTCTGAAAAGGGGAGGGAGTCTCAGAACCGGTAAAGCACTAAAAAAAACGTGTAGAGCAAGAGGTCCTCCAGGAGCAGGGCTGGGAACCAGTGACCTACAGAATTGCTTAAGCAAGCTTAAAACCTGTTACACAGGAGTACGTACTATAAAGAAAACAGAAATTGTTGGAATGTTGGGATTTCTTTAGCAACATGGAACCGAGACCACTATGCTAGCCATTTATTTGCATTTTGTGTGCAATCACGTACATGCTACATAAGGCTCAGGGTTTTTCTTACCTGCAGGAACTTCAGGCCGACTAGTTTAAAGCCTTTTCTCTCAAAGCGGCGAATAACTTCTCCCACTAGCTTCCTCTGGACCCCATCAGGCTTCACGGCAATAAAAGTGCGCTCATTCACACCCGTCCATCCTGAGAATGCAGACCCCAGTCGAACTTTATCACTTTAAACATTTATTCTCTAATAATCTACTTTGATAATCACTTTTTTTCTCACCAAACAGTAGAACACCAGTGAGCTCTGAAGCATAAGCAGGACAATCGCTTTCAAATGTGGGGAAGTACATTACTTTGTACTGCTAGTAGTGCTAGTGTGCTAATAGTTACTCAATAATAATAATAATAATAATAATAATATCAATTACAGTTCTGACTGAATACTGTAATCCTAATTTGGGAAAATCCTTAACTTAAAATGGAGTCCATTGCAGCTTTGTCTTTTAAAAAAGGTCAGTTGACCCCACCGAGATTCCCCTCGTGTTTTGGAGGCGCAGTCTCACAAGTGTACAGTATAATGCAGAACCAAAAACACCAAACCTGTCTGTTATGGTTTTTTATGCTTTACATTTTATATTTGTGTAAAAGGTGTACTGTACAACACCCCTTTGACTTACAAACGAATCCGACTTATGAATGTGCTCACGGAATGAAACTCATTTTTTAATGCAAAGCTTTAACAATACATGGCATTTCTAAACTCCATGCATCATTTGTGCAGAAAAAAATCACATACAAAAGATATATCACATCACATAAATATGCATGAGTGTTTTGTCTGGCCAACAAGTGAAGAATAGTGAAATAATGAAGTCTAATAAGTGTTGCTTGTCTATTGTGCTCTTAGGATCATCATAAACATCACACATGAGAATCCCAGTATTTAGCAATTACTAGAGTTTGGAAAACAACTAGAACTGTCTTACTTGAACCTTTTACTGAACAGTTTATCATGGAAAAGGAAAGCTCAGTTTTTCCAAAGCTCCTGCAGGTAATTCGAATGGTCTATACATACTTGTTACCAGTCAAAGATTTGGACACAACTTCAAATTCCACTGGTTTTTAGTTTACAGAGCAGCTGTTTTTGATAGTTTTTAAATTCAGCAGGATTTCTTTTACACTGCGGAAAGTTTGATGCTAACATTAGCACTAGGATTATTATAGACTTGTTCCTCTCATTGAAACCCGACTCATGACTCACTGTGGAACACATCAGAGCTTTCTTTACGACGCCTCTTGCCTTGATTCTCTTTCACAGCTAAAGAACGCTTCATTTCGGTGTCATTGCGGGGAATAACGTTGACATGGCAAGGTCTGTTTTAATTTCCAAATTTAACCTTCCCTTTCCTGGAGCAGGAGCTTGGGTACATGGGAAATGTTGTTCGTTATTAACGCCTTCAAGCAGGTTTTCAGGGTTCTTTTATATATTTTAGGACAACATTCGATCCAAATCACTTGAGGATATCAGTAGCTCTCTAGACTATTTATAATTCTTAGTTTTTTTCATGCCAGAATGCAAAAACATTCCTCTCAACTCCTTTTTTTTTTTTTTTTTTTTAAATCCAGATGTTTTTTTTGTTTGTTTGTTTTGTTAATTTTGGGGGTGGAAGCCACATTTTGTTTGAATTTGGTTTCGTTTTAGGGCAGGAGTAGCTCAGGGGTTAAGACATACTGATATATGGCCCAGGTTCAAACCCCAGCACCCCTAAGTTGGGCGCTTGAGCAACACCCTTAATCCTCAACTGCTCAGACGTATAATAACCAAAATGTAAGTCACTCTGGATAAGGGTGTCTGCCAAATGCTCTTTAAAAAAAAAAGATTTTTTTTTTTTAAACCCCTTTGGTCTATTGCCCAGTTACAAACTCTGTCAATTTTGTATTTCCAGAAATTTTTCCAGAGGTTTTTCTTTTCTTTCTTTTATCCAGGGACGCATGGAAGACCTTTGTGGTCCACTTGGGATGCGGGTGGTGACCGTACGGTTCCACTTGATTTCCACTCGACCAGACAGCTTTTCTCTGACTGCAGTCACTCAATAGTTCAGGACTGAAGTTTCTGCAAAACAGTTTTGTACCCAAGACTCCAATAATGAAAGTGGACTCCATATTAACTTAAACACCAACTCATGTTGCACTTGCCTTAGTGGCTGCACTATGTGTGACTGAACAACTCTCCCTGCTATCTAATATCACCCAAATGAGGACTGGTTTCCTGTTGAGTCGGTTTCCTCTCAAGGTTCCTTCCAATTGTTGTCTCTTCCTTGTCACCGGTTTGCTTATCAGATCCAATCTGATAATTAGAATTTATACACACTTTTCATACTCATTTCTTTATTTTCTTTCTTTAATTTCATTGTTCAACATTCTTATATCATGTAATTTAAAGTAAAAGAAAAAGGAAATTTTCGCACTCAAGAGTTAAACAAACCAGCATAGAAATTACACAACTACAACTCCCATGAGCACCAGCATGGTGCTGCTGCATTTCCCCCCCTTTACTCTTCCAATTAAAAAAAGCCTAGAATGCAGTAGCTTGTAATACTCCACCACAGGTCATTTAAATAAGAGTGTTAAAATGTGTTTGCATTAAGCAAATCAAGCAGGTGAAGAGACAAACACAGGCCACACAGCCATGTTCTCAGAGAGAGACGAGTCTTAGTTTTTGTCAGGATCTCTATCCTGTGCTTCAGGGACACTGCACATTAATGCGGCTAAAACGGTATATAAAATATTTTCAGTGCGACAAGTGACCAAATGTTCAGACGTCACACGGGACACCTCAGACGCCAGGATGTCATAGAAAACAAAACTGATAAGGAATAACGAACATTCCGAAACAGATGTGAGCGTTACAGACAGAGTTGAAGATGAAAAAATGATAAAATATTCACTTAGATCAGGCTTAGATTCAGGGTGTGATCTGGGATTAGGCTAACTAACCAAACCTGAATTCTTTGTTATTAGTCCATCTGTAATTACCTACTTGTGCAAAATAAAGACAGACGTTTCAAACACCTACAATGAACTTCATTAGCAGGGTCAAGTTCAGGTACAGTGGAAATTTTATTCAATTGTTTGTGCACGTTGTATTTTATAAATATACATGCACACACAAAGTCAGGCAAAAGATTCAGGAAAAGAAAAATGCATAATTATTTTAATATTAAACTTATTGCTGTAGATTTTATATTGACAATATGATAATATTAATCATATTATATTAATATAATATACATCATACTATTTTTCTTTTCCTGAAGTTTTTTTTTTTTTGCTGGCTCCATATACATATACATACACACACACATATTTGTGTATATTTGTGTATGTACAGTATGTATGTATGTATGTATGCATGCGTGCGATATATGCCACATACATATATATATATATATATATATATATATATATATATATATATATATATATATATATATATATATGCATGTGACAAAAAATAACAACAGCAACAGTCCACGTCTATTCTTAAACATGAAGTGTGTTTCATTGTAGTAAAATTACACACACACACACACACACACACACACACACCGGAGTAAAAACTATGTAACCCCAGCATGGCTACTCACTCCAGGGACGCATGATCATGGATACTACATGCCCTGCCTAACACACTCTCATGAATGTCAGATAATCCGGATCAAGCTCAGAAAGCATGTACCTGTCTTGAAGACGTGCGCGAGGACCGTCAGGAAAAGACAGATCATGTTTAAGGTATAAGCGCCGACTGCTCGGCCGCGTCTCTCCCGCGAGCTCCTTGGACAAAAAAAAAGGAAAGAGCGCGCTCGTGCTCGCGCCAACGTCTCTGAGATCAGCCCAGCGCGCGTGCCCGAAAAACCCCGCTGGAGCTGCTCCCCCCCCCTTTCAGATTCCTGCCTTTAAAAAAAAGTTTGTTTAACGTTGTTGAATGTTAATACTGCCGAAATGACGTCTCATTCAGGTTTCAATGCTTTCCATACAATAGTTTCAGCAAAAGGTTTATTTTTTTCATAGTGAAGCTTCATTTAAGGATTCGTTGTACTGACCTCTAGTGGACAAATGTTGTGTAGCAAATAGATCAAGCAGCACAATTAATATGGACATGCAGCTGCGAGTAATGTTGCATTCATCATTGGCAGTCGTGCGTCAGTTGTGTGTGTGTGTTGTTGAGAGGAAAACACACGCATCTCAGAAATTGATTTATTTATTTTGAAATTTGAACATGAACACAACTAACAATCCACTATTTGGAATCTTTAAACAGAACATATCAGTTCGCCAGTCAGTGTTAAGGATTCAACATACAAATCAATGATTAAAACACACAATAAAGAACATTAATTGTGGAGAGGAAAAAAAAGAAAAGATATAATAACACTAGAGTGTATGAGGTTTCTTAAAAAATCTGCACAGACTGGAGTTGGAATTGCATTTCGCTACTGTTGTACTTGTACAACCTTGTATGTGACAACTAAAATTCTTGAATCTGAGATATATACACCAAAAGTATTTTGAGTGCATTTTCATCCTTCATATATTAATGAGAAGTAAATGTAAAGTTCATTGTGAATTGCAAAAATAAAAAAGGTCGAGTTTTCTTGAATCTTGACTTATGAATAATTAAAAAAATAATAATAATCCAATATAATGATTCGCAACCGTGAGACATCATGTACACGAGCCTTTACTTAAACCAGCTGAAGCGCGGAACAAGGGAGTGATTCCGGTAGCCACGTGGCCGTGATTGTCAGTGGTCACGTGACTCTCTGGGAACCGACACACGCCTAAACCGAGGGTTCATTTGGACACGCCCCTTCTGCTCGACTGAAGGTTAATCAAAGGTTGTTATTCACCTTTAATTGTTGTTTAAATACAGAACTATTCGACTTGTTAGATTTTTGAAAAATTATGAAACATGAAATAAGTCACACAGAATGTTTTTTCGACTGTAATTATAAAAGTGTGTACCAGAAAACCGGAAGTATTTAATTTGACGATATTAATTTGTGGAAATGGCGTGAAAGCACGTGATCACTGTATTTCAAACTGCTGCCCCACGTGAACTCCAATTTAATTTAAAAGTGTTTGCTGATATTTTATGTCCTTTCTTTACAGATCGATGTCTGTTGACTGTAAAGTTTTGTGGGGGAAAATACATAGAATTTATTTACTTATTTGTTTGTTTATTTTTTACAAAATATAATTTATTTTGTGGGTAAAATTGATTGTATTTCATAAACATTACTTAACACCGAGTGTCTGACTAGATTTCCAGCCTGACACATTCCCCTTAAAACCACAGAGCTACAGTATTTCTCTTGTTCTTTAAACGTTAATGACTTACTTTAAATAGTAACTCATTCATGCATCTTCTATACTGAGAATCTATCACTTCAGACTTCAGGCATGGGGTGGTCAGGGTGCCAATCCATTGAAGAGCACAGACATAAACACACTCTACAGCCAATTTGGGGATGCCAATTAACCTAATTTACATATGTTTGGACTGTGGGGGAAAAAATGGAGTACCCTGAGGAAACCCACCACGCACAGAGAGATCATGCAAACTCCGTGCACACAGATTCCACGGCGGGTATCAAACCCTCGACCCTGGAGATGCAAGGCCACAGTGCTAACCACTAAGCCACATGTTAGTAGTAAAAGAGAGTTTAATGGAATAACATTTAATAAACACTGTCAAGTTGTTAAAACTGAATGAAACTATTAGGGATGGAAATCACCAGTCACCACCCGATACAATATCACGATACCTAGGTGCTGATTTGATTAAAATTCCATTTCTATAAGTATCATGATTTTATAAATATCTTGATTTAATATTATATTCTTTCCTGATCCTGATACAATTTTAAACCTCTTTTAAAAAAAAAAAACAAAAAAAAGAACTTGATTAATGAATCAAAGCCTGATCCTTATAAAGTTTCTCACCTAAAAACCAAGGGCAGTATTTAAACAATACAAACTAACTTCAAATACAAGAGTTTAACATTTAACCGAGCATTTAACTATTTTTTTCATAGTGTACATTGTTCGGAATATACCAGGCAGATCAAAGACAGAACGTACATTGCTTTCTATGACCATATCTGACTTAAGATATTAGAGTTGAAGTGTAGACACATAAAAGGTTATGATCTAATGTTAGACATTGTTTTTCTTAAAGATGTTCAAATGAACCACCGCCTTAACTAGGTAATATTAGTCAATAAGAGGAAAGCAAATTGTGAGAAAAAAAAGGCAAAAATGCAAATTTATTGTTCAGGACACAGTCAGAAAATAATACCGTCTCACCTTAAGGGTATAAGTTTTGGTCCTTTAGTAAGATACAACATGAATGTTCTGTTCCTTTAATTATGATTTAGGTACACAATTAGACTTAAATATCTTCTAATTAGCAGTAACGTACCACTACACGACAATGCCAAAAAGTACAGGCAGATCATCACACCTCTATGTAGCTCTTCTCAATCAGTTGCCAGAACCACACAATTATAAGGAATGTCTTTTGTATGGCTGTAACCTTAAGGTTTCCCTTCAGTTGAACTAAGAATCCCAAAATTAATAGTAAATACACAAGTTTTCTCTGTGGACAAACATGAAAATGCAGCACTACACAGCAAAGACCAATGTTTAAAAGTGTCGGCTTTAGAACATTGTGGCAGAGACAGGTATACCTATACTGTCCAGCCCAAAAAATAGTGGACACAGGTTTCAGTTTTTTTCACAATTTTGTCATTAGTAAGTTTTTTTTATTTATAAATAATGCAAACACTATTATCAGAGCATGTACAGTAATTGACATCACATCATGAGATTATACGTTCCTCCTAAGAAACAGACAGCACACAAAATAAGGTTTAAATAGTCTCTGAATCATCCTTGAGTGGTCTGACTCTAATGAATAGCCTTTGACATTCCTAATCTTTAAACCAAATGTGTAGTTTTCTAGCCTCTTTGATTTCAGACACTATGTATCTTGTGTAAAGTTTAATGTATGTTAGCATTGGGGGAAGAGAAACTTGTCCTAAATCACTGTAAGGACAGCTTCCACCTTGAAATAAACACCATACTGAAAAGAATGCGAGAGCAATTTCTTAAGGTTAACTTTGACTGTTCTCCTTTGAACTCAGCTTAGACAGGAGTTCCCTCCTTTTTCTGCTGTTCCTGACTGCGGAAATACTCTTTGCTGAGTAGCACGTCTCGTTTAAGAGGAAGGCCGGGTTCGGGTAGGGTGCTGGCATCTACGCCGAGCTCCTTGGCTTGCTGGGCTAACATCATGGCACGCAGGAGCGGCGGGTAGCGCACGTGTCGGATGGGGGGTTCAGGAACCGGCTCGAAGCGTGTAAAGGCCTCTTGTTCATGTTTGGGTACCAAGCGCCAGTCGTGGTACATCACCTTGTCTATCTCTCGCTCCGACGATTCTTGTTTACCTGAAACACAATGCAGATGAAGTAGATCTATAACCTTATCTAACACTGATGAGACATAGATGCTTCTTTACACTGATTATTGAATTTCCAAGTGATCAATGATTATTTAAGTATAACTCATTGAGACCAGGGCTGATGTGGTATTCAATATTTTATCAAACACTGTCTAATAAAGACAATGACCCTGGCTCAGCTTCAGAAATTGATCAAATAACTTCTGCTTTCTTACTAAGTAAGTAATAAATACGCAACTACAGCTTATGTCTCATGTATATTTTTCAGTTCCACAGATCACACATTTTACAGGCCAAAAATCTCTGGATCTGTTGATTGTCATTGTTGAGTTATTCTTGCCATGTTTGTTTATTTATTTTTACAAATCCTAATTCGGCAGTTACCTTTAAAAGTCAAAACGCCCCACGCTTTCCCATGGTCCATATTCTACAGGAAGAAAACAAGAAAAATACATCGCTAAGTTTCTAATCTGTGACTCGTCACACTCAAAAAAATTAAAAGCTAGATAATTAACACTCTTACCTCTGCTGTGTAATCTACTTTCACTTTAGTTATCTTCCAATAACAAGGCTCTGTGTGCTCTTCCAACCACGACTTCCGTGTAAAAATCCGTCCAACACCGAACATGCGCATGCTAGCCAGGAGCCTGAAGAGCGGAGTCTCTCTCCGAACGTCCTGCCAAGCCAGCACTGGCAGCTTCTTACCAGTGAGCGGCCTTGTCATGGTTTCATAATCCAGGGCATAGCGCTGTGAATCTTGTGGCCGATTTTTCAACTCTCGATAGGCCCGGATCTTTCGGGCCATCTCAGCAATCAGTCTCAAGCGCTTCTTTTTCACCATTGTGACTAAAGGAGAACAGACAACGGAGATAAAAATAACATGGCAGGGCATGTTTCAGATTGGTGGGGCTCTCTATCTAACATAATACCAGATGAATAGTACACTGCCTGGCCCAAAAAGTCACAACCGAGGCAAATATTTAAGAGCCTTCTATTGGGTTATTACTGCAGTGAGTAATATGGTTCAGCTGGCATTAGGTTATTTAAGCCTAACTTATGCAGTGAGTCGCTCATCATTACCTAGCAACTATGTCAGAAGACATATCCTGTGCAAAGATATCAAAATATTGTCCAGCATCAAGCAAAGAAAACAACTAGGGAGATTGCGAAAATCCTAAAATTGGGTTAAGACCTGAAAAACACATTATTAACACCAGGGAAGGATAGCAGTAAAACATCATCTTCGAGAAAGAAAATGTGGTTGGAAAAAAAATGCTGAACGCCACTTGAAAATTTGATGGAGTCAAATTGGAAAACAACAGCAGAGCTGTTAAAACATCTGTGTTTAATAGTAAAAGTAAGAGCATTTCTACATACACAATGAGAAGAGGACTCAAAGTAATGGGACTAAACAGCTGTGTAGTCATAAGGAAACCACGCATCAGTGAGGATAATTGGGGGAACAAAAGGCTTCAATTTGCTAGAGAGCATAAAGAACGAGTTGTGGAGCGTTGGGAAAAAGTCATGTGGTCTGATAGGTCCAGAGTGATGGAACACTGCATCCGGGTAAGAAGAGAGGTAGATGAAGTGATGCACCCATCATGCCTAGTGCCTACTGTACAAGCATGTAGGTGTGTTGTTATAATCTAGGGTTGCTTATGTTGGTCAGGTGACTGGTGTACTGAAAGACCAGGTTTTTTCATCAATGGATTTTTTTTTCTCCCCTGATGGCACAGGCTTATTCCAATATGACGATGCCAGGATTCATTGGGCTCAGATTGTGAAAGAGTCTTTCAGGGAGCATGAGACATCAGAGTCCATGTGCTGGAGAGGAAATTACGTAGTGGTCTGAGTCTCCTCTCATCAACACATGAGAAATTTATGCAACTCTGAACACATCCCGTAATCAAAGCACAAGGCAGTTCAGTGAAACATTAGAGCACATCACTTGTTTTTGGACGAACAGCATAAATTCCTGCACAGTGAAATACTTTTCTTTACTGACTCTGCAGCCTGACCCAAAGCCTTAACCCACTGGACTACCACTGCCCCAGCCATCACTAGTCACGAACGTAAACTTTCTGATTACTCCAGAAGTGCCAAATCATTCCCGACCCTGACCCCTGACCCCAGCTTCCTAACAACTGCAATAGGCAAAGAAAACTTCTTTGAAGGCTTCTTGATACATTATAATAAAATATCAGTTTATTTGTATAGTATTTTACTGAGTAACTGACAACCTGTCTCTAGTATATTATTAAAGTTTAGTTTGAGATTATCACAGGACAGAGGAGAAGAAGTAACCCCTGCTTGGTGCATCACGTGTAGATCTAGAACAAATGCTTTACCCCTACATGAAACAAGTACAATTACTCAAACGCTAGAAAACGTTTAAAACACACGCATACACATGTATATATGATCACATTAGTAATTACAAGCATAAGACATTTCCCTTGCCTGTTTAATTCGACTTCAGAGATTTGACTTGACCTCCACAAACGTCACTTCCGGTACCGTGGAAGCAAAGACAGCGATCCGTTCGGAAACCGGGAGACAGCGCTGATAGTTCCTAGCTGTTTCTCGTAAAACGAACAAGGAAAACAGAAAATTAACAAACTAACTAATATAAATGTCGTCTTTTAGGAATCCACATAAAAAAGTGATGGTAAGGTGAAGCCTTATTTAGGTTTCGAGGCTTCCCAGCTAATAGTTTTACCAAAAATTGTAATCATTTCATGAAGCTTCATTCAATTCTCATTGTACTGCCATCTAGTGGACACGCTTTGTGTAGCACCTAGATCGTAACAACGTAAGCAGCACAAATATATATGGACATGCAGCTGAAGTACTGTAATGTTGCATTCATCATTGACAGTCGTGTGTAGCTCAGCCCTGTCCTCGACCTTTTGGTATTTTCGCTGCTCTTAAACCTCTTGAGTGAGCTCATAAGCTAAATAAGCCTGAACCTACTTGACTTAGTAGTAGTGACATTGTTACATATGAGTCAGAATGACTAAGGAATGAAAATTCTGAATATAACGACATCGATAAGTGAGGAAAGAGAAAGAGGATGATGGAAAGGAAGGAAAGAGAGCGATTATTATGAATGTAGCCCGCTAGTTCACTCCAGTGGACCAGTGCAGTCAGTGTTTATTGTCACTGGGAACCAGAGGCGGGTCTAGAAAATTATTCATGGGGTGGCAAGGGGGTGGCATTAAAATTATGAGGCGTGGCAACACTGAAGCAAGCATCCTTGCATGGTTTTTGCGGATTCAAGAACACTATTCTTATTCGGTGTATACACTAGGGTGCACATTTTTACATTGTCCTAAAAAAAAAAAAAAAAAAGAAATAAAGGCTGATGTGTGATTGACTTGAACCGGATATCTGAATTGAAACTTCAGATAAATTAAATGAGATGGTACGGTATATTTATACATATATAATAAAGAGCAACAACGGAAATACAAGTGAACAAACCGCGGAGGGTGGTTTTATTGAACAATTTATTTTTATCAGCGACGCTGATAGATGTCATCAAAATACAGAGTCGCTGCTGTAAATCGGTCAAGGAAACTCTTAGAACGCTAGGATACTAGTGCTGGGGTGGCAAATGGGATGGCAAGGCTTTTTCTTAGGGAGGCAATTGCCACTCCGGTAGATCCGCCCCTACTGGGAACCAGTGCCATGATACAGTCTGGACCACGTATACAGTAGATATATAAAATCAGCTACAAAAAAACAGCACACTACACAATCTGGGTAATCCTATAATCTGGGTAATCTATTTTCCAGAACAGGATGTTCTGGGAAAACTGGGGCAGTTGGTAACCAAACATCCAAATGTGCAGGGAAGCGGTATTTCAGGATTGTGAATCCAAAACCCATCTATTAATATGTACCATTTGCCAGATTCCTGCACCTTGCCTATTTTCTATACACTCAACATTAGTGGTCCATCTTGTATGTACAAGTTAGATAGCATAGATAATATCGTTTCCATCCACGATTAATTTATTGATCCTCAGCCGATCATTGGTAATCAGAGTATGAAACTATGGACAGAAACCGATCACTGATGAACGGCTGTGATGGTTGATGGACTGGCATTATCCAAGAAGTAGCAGCAAAACTGCTGACACACCTGATACAATCACACTACAGAACCATGCAGTAACTACTGTGCCTGAGAATGTTATACCTCACAGACAGTATAGTAGAATAGCTCAGTCAGCAGTGATTCTATTCTGATTAATTTTCACTGATTTACAAAATTGTGGCATATACCGACAGTCAGTGCATCTATCCTTATTACAAAGCAGTGAATGCAAGTTCAATTCAATTCACTTTTTTTGTGTAGTGCTTTTGAAAATTGTCACAAAGCAGCTTTACACACTCCAAAGAAATGATTGAAATGTGTATGAGATGTGAATGTTTATGAATCATAATACTTAGATTGTCCCTGATGAGCAAGCAGAGGGCAGAGGTGGCAAGGAAAAACTCCCTGAGATAGCAATACGAAGAAACCTTGCTCAACAGGAAACCCATCGTCATTTGGGTGATAGCGGATAGCATGGATTGATCTGCAGGCATACTGTGTTAGACTGTGTGCAAGTACAAGCGTGATGTACCTAAAAACGTGCAAATAAAGAGGAACTCATTCAACTAGTTCTTAAACCTTTATTATGTTTAAAAATTACCTACATAACTAACCTCCCCCCCGTGTACACGATTTTCATGAAACCCCTTTAATCAGTTAAAGCCCATGCTCGACATACAGTAAAGGGAGACAGAGGAAAGAGAATAAGCCAACACATACAATATGTACATTACAGAGCATAAAGGACCTGTATGCACTTATACATGCATACAAAGGTGGAAAAAGTGCTTTAATGCATAAAGTTTTTTTCTTTTTTGTTTTTTTACAGTGAATTACAAAACCTATACACACTAAAGCTACTAATAATTCAACCCTCAGAAAGAGATGTAAAAAGAAATGTATGGTTGTAAGAACAAGGGCAGGTACTCTGCTCAGACAGCATATGAATTGAGAACATCGGTCGTGTTAAAAAAGAAGATCATCCAACATCTTGTTGTAAAACAAGCATTAACTTCACATTTGTTGCAGGTGTATTCTCGTTCATTGCAAGTCTGGCTTTAAGTGTTTTTGCTTTGCATCAGGATAGAAGTGGACCTAGTGAGAGCCCCAAGAGATGTGATGAAGACAGAACAGAGCTCCTCAAAAGCTGTGTTAAGACCAAAGTGAGTTCAGATCACAGGTTCATGCAGGTGTTTGATGACAACACTGTTACACAATTCACAGGCATCCACTCTTGCACAACAGTACTGCGCCAGTGACTCAGCCAGGATTTTGTTAAATTGGACAGGTACAAATAGAATTGTCAGAAAAAGACTACAGTGATTAGTTGTTATACACTAGCCAATTGACTTGGCAAGGTACATGAAAGTAAAATGATTTCAAGCAGGAATGAAGCTCATCTTAAATGTAAATGTGGAATGATACAAAAACAATATTTGAAAGGACAGAACAAAAGTCAACAGGATGACCGTAATTAAGTTGAAATCTAGTTTGTCAGGTTCCTTGCTGTAGTAATAGGAACACGTCTTTGACAGAGATATCAACATTGCTGAGAAAAAGACCCAAGCAGGCAGAAATAAAGACATTCCGACTAGAAGAACCCTAGTGTATGGTGGTGACCAAGACGCCTCTATGCTAAAAGGACAAATAGTGCATAATACCCTGCATTTTACCAACAGTCCGCCGTATTATCTCCTATTATCTCAGTAACCCAGAAGAAAGGTTTGCAAATTCACAGGGATGGACTTTGACCTGATAAATTTAATGCAACATTATGCACCACTATCAGCAGCAATTTTACATTTCAGATGCCCTTCCGTGGCTTTTTTCATGTTCATTTGTGTTTGGTCTAAAGGTTGCTTTATCTGAGAAGCCAGAAAGCATAATGTCTAAAGTGTCTTATGAATAGCTGTAGCAAGGAGACTAAAGCTGCTCTTTGTGTATCAGCCGTTCAGTTCATACCTGCTTCGAAAGTTTGATTCCTTAATGCAAAACAGACCCTTTTTACCTTCCTTATTTTCCATTTTTAGCAGTACCAAAAACAAACAAAAAAAAAGGCAGGAATTTAAACGTACAAAATGCAGACTTCAGAAAGCTGCCATCACTGCAGCTGTATATCAGTGTTGTAGTTAAAATGTTAGTTAATACAGAGGGGCCCAAAAAACAAAACAAAAAAAAAACAGACACACTTCATCATGAAAAATATATGCCTCCTTTATAACGATCAGAGGGCGTGATAGCATCATTGATGGTGTGACTACTGACATCTTTAGAGGAAACTTAATACTACACATCGCTGCCATAATCCAATTTAAGTTTTTAAAAAAGGGCATATAACAACTGTTGAAGTGTGTATCAATTTTTCTGGCCTCTCTTTAATATAATAAATAGTTACTATACGTCACTGATACGTCTGCAAATCTGGTTCAAATCGATGTAGGGTAATGCTCGGCCATAAACGTCTCCAGGTTTTGACAAAAACACAATCTGGAAAGGAAACCCCAAGGAGATGACAATCTTCCAAAAATGGCAGTCACCATGTCCATATTGTTGGCACAACAGGTTTGCTAACCTGTTTATTAACCTGCTTAGTTTCATCTCTAGAAGATTGTCATCTTGTCCTTTCTACTGGGTAAAAAAACAATTAACGATCAAAATATACACAGTATATAGTCTAAAAGTAGTATATGCATTACTCAGATACTCAGGTACTGAGCCACCGCTCATTTCTTCATCGTCTATAACGTTTTGTCACAGGCCTGGAGACTATCCCAGGAGACTTGGGGCATAAGGTGGGGTCTTTGGACTGTGTGAGGAAACTGGAATACCTAGAGGAAACCCACCAAGCACTGGGAGAACAAGCAAAAACGGACCAGACACAGGATTCGAGCCCTCGCCCCCGGACGTGCAAGGCGACAGTACCAACCACTAAGCCACCGTGCCACACTCATTTATTCATATTTAATTAAACTAAATGATGTACACTAACTTAATTGAAGTTATTTACTTAAAGAAATGGGAACAAATAATTCACCGTGACAGGCTGCAAATTGCCTAAAGACACAATAAAAAAAATTGGTTGTTTATGTAACAACCACAGCAGCAATCTCATTTTTCCTCACATCTGTTCAAACCACCAGCATTTAGCATCACCGGCCTGATCATCTGTCATCATCTTACTCTCGAGTTCAATTTTTATGCTTAAGTGTTGCTTAATAAACAAAAAACAGCCCACTGAAACTGCTCAGGTAGAGGAACTTGACTGAAAATGAGAGCCAAAAACTATTCAAGACGACATTCAAAATATAAAAAAAAGTCTACATCACTGAAAACAAAATATGAAGAAATGAGGGGTGTCTCAAGACTTTTGCACAGTGCTGTTGGCCTGAAAAAACATTCAGATACTACATTGTCTGGTTTAAGAAAAACAAAAGAGAGTTGCTTTTTTTTGTAGCTAACAAAATACAAAGTCAAATCGGTTTCTTGTTACAGTATAAAAACAGGCGTGAATTGAACGGAGAACACACTGATTAATTGCAAAAATACTAAAGCCAAACTGCAGATGTTGGCACTTCAGCTTTAATGATACCCCTGTATGTCTGGTGGCATGGCAGCATAAAATACAATAATATGATTCTTTCAGACTTCTCAAATGTAGCAAGTTCAGAAAAATCGTTAAAGGTAGCATACAGAATCATCACATCAATGGTATACGGATGAGATCTGCAGCCAAGAATGTCACCTGCTCTGCAGAACTGGATTGTGAATTACATCTTATATGGTACGTCAAATAGTAACTGATAACTAAACCCGACTATTCATCCGAGTGTCCATTTTACTCACTCTACTTGTCTGGATATAAGCTATGCTGAAGTACAGGTGGACAAGAGCACAGTGCTGAAGGTTATAGGTGAAGATAATACTGAGATTCTATAGAACATTGAAACGTGTGGCAAATGAAGATCGGAAACACTGAAAGAGACAGCAGGGACAGAAGAGAGAGTGACAGCACTATGCAATAAAGTAGAAAAACACTTCACGATTTAGACGTGATGCATCAGACTGCATGTGAGTGTCTTTTACATGATCTGTACATACAGAAAAGTATTGAACTTTACATTTTATGACTATGATCTGCACAGTGAAATGCAATTTTAACAGTCCCACAGGAATTAAAATCAAATATAACCTTAATGTGGAGTGGCTTCTTGTTAAATCAGATACGTTAACATCTTAATGATGTTTTTTTTTTTTTTTTTTTTTAGGTTTTCGCCCAGTCCCCTGTAAGTAGATTTGAAACTGAAAAGACTTGACAATGTATTAAACTTAAGAGTGTGTGTATGTAGGTATGTGTGTGGGCGCCTATATATATATATATATATATATATATATATGTATGTGTGTGTGTGTGTGTGTGTGTGTGTGTTCGCCTCAGGTCCAGCGGCAGCGTTTTCTCTGGCAGGCCTCAGGGTCTGAAGCGCAGCCGTCCGATTCGCTGCCTGAAGAGGGCCCGGCTAGTGTGTGCGTGTTCGAGTTTGTATGCGTATGCGAGTGGTCCAAGCTTAGCACCCAGCCAAGTTTGGAATGTAAGAGATGCCTGAGTCCTGGTGGGAGGGGCAGCACTCTGAGGGCGTCGGATCCTGAAGGGAGGAGCTTCCGCAGACGAAAGCAGCAGAGGTACTGGAGTGAGGTGGGGGCGGAGACCGAGCGGATCACCTTCATGCTGCTTTTGGCTGCTGTGGAACATGCCATGGGGTACACACGTTTGTTCTGCAGCTCTGTAGCAGCTACACCTATACACATGTACACAAAGAAAATGTCACAGGAAATAGAAATTATGCACATATAAGGATAACAACTGAACTAATCCTTAACCAGGCTATGTTATTAGCTTTCTATGCGATTTGTGTCCTTTAAACTGTGTAATTTCACTTGAAGGACCGGGTAACAGTCCTCTGCCTTCTTGTAAAGAAAATTGCACCTAGAATAAAAATTCAGAAGCCTCCTTAATTGACACCAGCTCCTTTGTTTTAAAGGGAGATAAATTCTGGGTCATAAAAGGCTTAAAAGCCTTAGAAGGCTTCTTTTAGAAAAATAAATATTAAAATATAAAGCTTGCTTGAAATGAATAAACACGGTTCAATGCTTGGTAACATCACAAAATGCAGATATATAATAGTTATACAGGTGTAAGGGTTGTTGTACATCATGTTAATTTCGTCGACGAAAAATATTGCTTGACGACCTTTTTCCTGTGACTAAGACAAGACGATGTCACACAATATGTCACGGATATCAAAGAACAGTGAAAAAATATCAGCATGCAATATTGTTGATGAAAAAAAGAAAAACTCATAAAACATCTATCTTAATTTAAATTTATTTTAAAAATAATTAAATTATTTTAATTAACATTTAATTTTTTGTCACAAATCCGTGTTCATTCATTATGGCGTGAGCAGCAGTATTTTCCAGGTTAAGCAGGCAGTGGCGGGATGTTACAAGCTCCGTCATCTTGAACTCTTTGTGATCAGCAGTATTACTTGGAAAAAAGGGACGAGCTGAAATTTGGGCCCATTTTGTTCATATTGAACCAGAGAGAAAAAAAGCAGATGTGTAGTAATATCGAAGTCTGAAACAGTGTGGGCACACAAACCACAAACCTGAAGAGATGCATCAAAGCACATCAAGGTAGTTTTACTGCCTCTTTGTGGTAATTATGTTTCGTTACATGTCATGCATTTTATTTTATAGCTAAACCGTGGCCAAAGCAATTAAGCTAATAGGCTAACAAATTATTGTGACCCACAGGTCACTCTGTTTTACACTGTATTGTATTTACTGCTCCTATTGTTTTGTAGTTGACTAAAACTTGACTAAACAAAAATGGGATAAGATTGACTAAATATGATGAAAACTAACAGGGACATTGGACATTGATCCCGGGACTAAGACATAAAATTGAAAATAGCTGATAAAACAGTCCTGTGATGGCCCTAATAACCCAAGCCCCTAAATAACAGCTCATACTTCCATTACGCCTCTTACCGATGCATTTGCGGTTTTTAAAGAAGGTGAGAGTTCCGTGCCATGTGTCCAAGTGAACCCCGATGATGGATCCTTGACCAAATCGTGATGAGAAACTTACTTTGTCACCGTTATGATGCAACAACCCTAGAAACGAACAATTATAAGAAGTTATAACATAATAAAGGACTCACGTTGCTGTACACTTTCACTTTACACGCTAGAAATCTGGAAGCAACAATAATTTTGCAAAACAAACAAGTTTAAACAAGAACAAACAAGGCTTTTTTCATAGTATACAGTAATATGTTGTATGTTGATTTTTTTGCTAACTCAAGACGTTTAACCTTGAGTTGATTGCTGAGTTGAATATCAAGATTCCACTGCAGTAACTTCACTAAGCAGTCTACATATTCACACACGCAAATTCGTAGGACTTGCACACAGATTATGCCCAAAGTCTACTTCACTGAATAATCTCACACTGATACAGTAGGTGTACTGCACACCCAAGAGATTCTCCTCTAGTCATAAACAGTTTGCTGTGGATTCGGACACAATCTACTCATACTGAACACTTTGAAAGCTATATCCAGATTTCTGTCAAGCTGCTTCAGGACAGTGGTTCCTTTAAAAACTGTTAACAGCAAACATGGCACAAGCTCAACACAAGTATGTTAATGCTTGTTAGTGTTATGAATTTGCACATTATACCAAAAATCTGATTTTAAACAGGGATATCTGGGACTAAGTGTAAATGTGTATAGTTGAACTCTTAAAATCAAGATACAATTCAGATGCACTGTTGTTAGTTGTTGGCAATTTAATTTAAAAATTGTGAAGTTACACAAAAATGTCACTGCTCGCTTGCAGTGTATTTACCTGTATATGACAAGCCCCAGCTGTCTTCATCTTTCCCCAGTAAACTGCAGAACTTATGTCGGTATTTGTCCAGATTGACATCTGATGTGCCAATTCCTACCATCTGAAAAATACACACCAAAAGTTCCTTATCCTTACACAAGCTATTTGCTACATTATTGGCTAATAACTAGATATAACATGTAAACATTACATGTATCTACTTAAAGCAAGGACGGGAACTTTCTTGACCAGATCTCTTAGTAGGCAAAGAGGAAAAATGACATTTTACAACCAAAACTCAAGTGTGAAGGGCGTTCAAGTCAAACTTGGGACTGGTGATGACATTTCCATGAATGAAGATATAAAAATTACATTTACAAAAGACTTCAAGCACAGTACGATGATGAGACTCTTAGCATTAAACCATTTAAATTAGGGATGTAGCTATCGAATATTTTAGTATTCGAGTATACTATGAAAAATTTTAAAGCAAGAAGCAAAGATTAATTGGTTTTCTTTTTAGAATAATCAACTTATTTTTTAAATTCATACAGCATTTTATTTAAAAAAAACAAACAAACAAAAAAAAAACTAAGGCACACACTAAAATAAATAACTATACAAAAATACTAAGTTGTGCAACTTAACTTTCAGAACTAAACATTTTTAAATCTATTACTCAGGCATAACATACTGTACAGTAAGCCTTTACTGACTTCTTATTGGAATGCTTTTTGATGACATTTAGGATACAAAAACCCATAAACAGGAACAAGAGTTCATACAGAATATAAATGTCTCTCTCTTAGATGTGCGTGTGCACTGTCGTCTTTAAAGGAGCATGTTATTTTAATGAAGAAAAGTAAGCACTGGCTATTATGAAATGCAAGCTCTATATTGCAATGGACACACGACACAGTATTTTTTTTTTACTTTTTAATTCAAAATGATTCCAAGTCGTGGACAATTTCTGTCGTTGGCTCGCTGATATTGTTCTCGATCCCTTCCATTTTGCAGCCCGCAACAGAACTCACCCTCAAATCAACACACAGCTAACTGCTAAGCACTTTGTCGGTGTTTACTGGCGGCTTGCATCCGGAAGCCTGCTGTCTCACGACAAACAAATAATTGCGCAAAAACATAACGCAAGCTTTTAAAATTAATTAAAGGAAGCTTCGGGGCAGAAGATTTTGCCTCGATCATTTTTTGTAGAATTGTTTCAGCCCTAATTTTAAATGGTGCAAACGTTTTGATGAAGGCAACTCAGAGCCCACTGCAGTTATTCTCGTGAACATTCAGTGAGTGGAATGTCTGATCCTTGAAAATTGATGGATAACTTGTGAAAATGGATAACTTGTAAAAATTTGTTTGTGAAAACAGTACACACAATTATTCTTGAACAACACATCCCCGCCCCACCCATATATGTTCAACTTACTCCGAATGATCATGGTCCAGACATCCTGAGACAGTATATCCTGAGGGTATACTGTACAAACGCAACTACAGTATAGAATAAGAGATTATACAGAGAAATAAAATTTAACTGTGTTCTGTTATCCTGCGCAATCAAACGTCACTGTTTAACCTGAACGCCCCTCATACATTAGTTGAATAGAATAATAAGAAACCTATTATATACATACACATATAAATATATATTTTATATTATATATAAAAATATATACAGATTTCTGTGAAGCAAAAGTCGAAAAGAGGCAAGGCAAGTGCCTCGTTTTACTTTGACTTTATTTTAATTTTATTGCTTGATTGAATGATTGTTAACTGAAGACTAAAACTCATGAATTCACTGGTCAAAATTTCAACTTGATACTGAAAAGCAGGCTCTTTCAGATCCTGTGTCCTTGTCTATTCTTGCCAGACGATTTTATTATGCTTACTCAGACTTCTGCTTTAGCCAAAATAATGCTTTTATACGAGGTCAAAATTATAATTCATATTTATGCGCACAAAACCAGACTCGGCGAGCACTTTCTCGAGCCTCACCATGTCTGTCCCGTAGACCGGCGAGGTCATTTTGATCTCCCAGAAGTGCTGTCCCTCTGAGAGCTCCTTGGAGCCGCGGATGGCCGCCGTGCCGCAGCTGTACTCTGAGTGGAAGCTCACCTTCCTGTTCTCACAGCTCAGCAGTGTGGCTGCCGACCGACTTCCTTCGTCCCACACCCAGTCAAACTCTGAAACGCAAACATGTACACACATGGCATGCATATCCAATCAGACGATACATCAATACATCATTTATCAGAGAAGAAAAGGAAAAATAGAGATGCGAAATTGAAATAAACCTGTGCGCATGTACCTTGATCATCTTCACCACAGTGGCAGTCTCGCAGCCGCGCATAACTGCGTAGACGTGGGTCATAACTGGATTCCATCTCCAAATCACATCCACAGTACGACTCTCCGGTTACTGGAACCGCACTTGGCACTGAGGGTACAATCCCTGGATACTCTGCCTCTGAATCTGAGTCACTGTACTAAACAACATCAAAACAGTAAATCATTTGTGTGACAGACTTAAGAGTTTTAAAAACAACAACATTTTTTTAACACTTTTAGCATAACATTAAAGCAAGTATGGAATTCTAATTCTAAGAAAACACTGCATATCTATTTCATAGCTTTGTTCATTCATTGTTGGTTCGATAAACATCACATCTGAATCCCTTTCTGATCACAAGCCTTCAACTAGCTTTTGCTAATCCTTACTGGCTTGGACACATACACTGACCTGTAGGCGGTCACAACCCCATTCATCGTTCTCCGAGGGCAGCACCAGTGTCTTTGCATCAGCATCCCGCCGAATCCCGCTCCACACACTGCGCCACGCTCGACTGTTCCGGCTGCGTCTGGACATGCCACACCTGTAACCGATTCAAGCGGAGGTCAATAATAATCATTCTAAATCATCCTGATTGTCTATCTACGTCCTCAAGTGCTCTAATCCACTGCGCTAAAAAAATGTAATCAGCCCTCTGACTTTTTGTGTACAATAACAAAAGGTTGTGTATAATAACAAACAACAAAGGTTGAGTCAACTGATTTTTGTCCAATTTGTCTCAAGCCGTTCCAGTTTTTTTTTTTTAGTATTTGCAGAAACTTTTTAAAAATATGTTTTATAAACAAAAACTGTGATATATTTATAGAATTTGTACTTAACGGACCCAAGTTTACCTAAATATTTTCCGAAGTGTGAATCAATTCTGAATAAAAAACAACAACAACCCATCAAGTAAATTAAACAAAACGACCAACAGCTCTGGTAGATAAATGCAATGAAACAGCTACTCTAGTAAAAATTCAGGAATTAATCACGGCTCTACAGCCAATCAGGGGCGTCTGTGAGCTCACGCAAGCGGAAAGAAGCGGATAGCGCTGTCCTCCGAGTGTGTTACGCCGCCCCCAACGGTGTGCGAGCAAGCAGTTCTAAACGATGCGGTCGGCTGGCGTCACGTGGTTTAGAGCAGTGTTTCTCAACCGGGGGGAATCATTAAAAATATTTAAATTTTTTATTTTCCTAAATTTTTTTTTTGTTTTATTTTGAATATGTGAATTAAGATTATTATTACTAAAACCAGAAAAAAAAAAGATTGAAATTACAAAATGTTTTACTGCGTTATGAATTTTGCCGCGATTTTCGGAGAACTGTCACAAGGGGGAAAGCCGCGGCCATGGACAGGTGGCTTAAAAGAAATGATGGGCCATCAACCAGCGGGCCTAACACAAAACGAGTAAATTCCAGTCCACCAGAAAAGAGAAGGAAAGAGGACAGAACAAAAGCACGTCAATATCAGGACAGCTACAAACTGTTTGGGTTTACCACTACAACAACTGAGCCTCCACAGCCATTATGTTTTCTGTGTGGTGAGGTCCTGTCTAACCACGCAATGAAACCATCACATTTACAGCGTCATTTGACAACGAGACATGCTTCATATGTAGGTAAAACTGAAGACTTTTTCTACAGAAAACTTTCCGAATTTCGGAACAGTCAAGACCAATTAAAAAAGGCTACACACATGAACAGCTCTTGCCTGCTTGCGTCATATGAGGTATCTCTGCTTGTGGCCAAATCGAAAAAACCATACTCGATTGCTGAGGATTAAATTGTGCCAGCAGCTGCAATCCTAGCAGAAACAATGTTAGACAAGAAAGCAGCAGATGCGATTAAAACTGTACCTTTATCCAATGACACTGTATGCCGTCGGATTGATGATATGTCAAGTCAGTGATTTTCTCTCTGAGCACTTTCATTACATTACATTCAATCTAAGTTAAAGCATGAAGAAATTGCTGTGACAAAAACAAATTTACATATGGTATTATAATGTTCAAAGATTAATTTTAAATGATAAAATAAAAATGTATTATCTTAATTAGCTTTAAAATGTGAAAATCATTGTCATGGGAAAGAAATAGGGGGTGGTGGATGAGAGCACGGGTAGGGGGTCCATGAAACTCGTTTGAGATGTGATGGGGGTCCAGTACTCCAAAAAGGTTGAGAAACACTGGTTTAGAGGAAACATGTGATAGTCTTTGGCCCTCCGGACTGAGTGTCAGTAGTAGCCTTAATGTGGGAGCCCCCTAGTGACGGGGAGGAATTGGATACGACTACATTTGGGAGTAAATAGGGGGGAAATCCAAAAAAAAAAAAAATTTTGATTCTGGTTCTGATAGTAAGGTGTCAAAATACACGGTGTATCACTGTTTTTTTTTTCTAGAAGTTTTTTTTTTCTACTCAATATTATTACAATGCATTGTTCATTTGTTCATTGTCCTGTTTTATCATCATCTATTTCAGAAAATCTTTCTTGTCATCTTAAAACAGTTGGCAGCCCTCTGTGCTCAGTGCTGCCATGCAATCCAATTTGCAAGCAGTGCAGCCAGGTTAATAATACAGCGACATGAAAAAGCGGCCACTAAAAACGTGTCATCTTGAGTCACTGATCAGAATCAATAGTTCATATACAATGATTCAGGAATCTTGCTAAATCATTGCTCGATCATAATACTGGAAAATTAGCATTAGCGCTCTGCTTGCTCGGCCTAATCCAAGTGATCAGCTAGCGAACTAGCTCAGCTAAGGCTTCTTTTTTGTTTATAGGTTTACTTATTTATATTTCTTGGCATTAAAGGCAAAAACACTTGGAATAAATTAAAATAACAATACGTGTATGGCTGTATATCATACTAATGTAGGGGGAAAAAAGAAGTCTTATTTAGGCTGCTTAAGTTAGCAAAGGGTAGCATCAGCTAGCAGTCTGTAGCGACACACAGCACGAGCAAGCTCATTTACCTGCTTCGCAGATTTCACCGGACAATCCGCGGGAACGTTGTTTATACGCGATCCTTTATCTTTATAACTTAGTATGAATAAAAGGAGTGAAACTTTCAAAGAAACATGTTACTAACTGCCTCGCGCTTATGACCTACTTTTAGCACACAGACGTAAACAATACAGAACCGAGTTCCGCCCATTTTCCGCCAATGACTGACATCCAATCAGGTGGGAGGGGCGGGGATTCCTCTCAAGCCTCTTCTCTTATTGGCTACGTTTCAGTCAATTATATGACCCAATAACGTGTATCTCTCACTAACTCACCGTCTATACCGCTTTATCCTGTATTGGTGGCTGATTGGTGCCAATCCATCGCAGGGCGGATACACACACATAGGCACACTTATTCACACAGCAGACAATTTGGGAACGCCAATTAGTCTTTGGACTGTGGGAGGAAACCAGAGTACCTGGAGGAAACCCACCATGCACAGAGAGAACATGCACACAGACCCCGAGTTGGGAACCGTACCCAGAACCTGGAGGTGTAAGGCGACAGTGCTAATCCCTAAGCAATCGTGCCACTTATCTGTTGCTACTACTGCACCTAATAATAATATACATGTCAATTCAAAAGTTCTTTTGATAATGCAGATGCTTTATAAATCCTTAATTGGGCGACTAGTCAGGTTGTTTAATTCGTATCAGTATTTCAGTATTAAATCACTGTTTCATATATTACTCACTCACTCATTGTCTATTCTGCTTTGTCTTGCATACAGGGCCGAGGGGGCTTGGAACCTATCCCAGAAGCCTTAGGGCAAGAGGTGGGGTACACAATGAATGGGGTACACAATCTATCACTGGGCACACACACATGCACATGCTCATCGAATGTAATAGTAGGCCGCGTCCTCTATGATTGTAACAGTAGGCAGCATTGTGTATGGCAAAAATGGATACGTCAGGTCCGAGTTTAGGGCTACTGAAACCCTGCATCAGATTGCAGGGATTCAGTGACAGTGCATACGACAAATCTATTTCCATAGCTTAAAAAAAATTGCAGACAGAAAAACACTCATGTAATTTTTACCTTCTGCAGGGTGATCAGAGAGAATCTGGACCTCCTATTCTGGTCGTCACATTGGAAACAATGGTGGAGTGAATTGTTACAATTGTTACATGTACACAATATATCTTTGCATGCATATTTCTTTGTTTATTGTCTTCTTTCTATTACTGTATGTTTAATCCCGGCCACTGACTGTTCTCTAGGCGCTCTCACGCAATATCAGTGCCTAACCTTGCAAATGTTTTTTTGTGGATTACAGAGGCAATAGAAAATTTACTGGAAGTCATTTAAGACTGGAATCCTGTCCAGGGTGTACCCTTGATGTCTCCTGGGAAAGCTTCAGGCTTCCTGTGACCCTACAGGATACGCAGTATGGAAAATGAATGAATCAATGAATCAATGAATCAATGAATGAATGAAGTCATCACAGAAAAGTGGAAATTATTGTTATTGCAAAGGGGGATAAATCTTTAATCAGATTTTCAACTAGCAGAAATGAGGTCTATGATCAGGTGTCCATGAACATTTGATCACATTAGGTATCTGATTCAGATTTTGATATGTGTCCTTATAAGACTCTCACAAACAAGGACATAGTGACAATATATAAGAATCTTGGCTCCATAGAAACTGGAACTCAAATTTAAAGAGATCTGCCACACCCTGTAAGAGGAGTGTGATGCCTGATACATGATCTTGTATGCCTGGTTGAGCACTTACATTGTGCTCTAGTCACCATTAAGTGAACTTTTTTGTTCACCTATGCGTATCACTTTAACTTCATGATGATTTGCATATATCTATATAGCAAATTAAGATCAGTCTATATTGTTCAGCCAGTTGAGGTGTTCTCTTATTCTATACTGTAAGTTCTTATCCAGTACTGACATACTGCAATAAAATTACAAGATCACAATAAATCATATATACATTATTATTATTATGATTATTTGTACCTATTTCTTGATATTTTATCAATTTTAAGCTTCAAATAGTCTCCTCATATCATATTATTATGATTGTTATTATACAGTATATAATGTAATATGTATTTAGGATTAAGCGGTATTGATGATGAGTGAGTGAGAGAGTGAATAATAATAATTATTATTATTATTATCATTATTATTATTATTACTATTTCTTTCTTTCTTTCTTTCTTTCTTTCTTTTTGTTGTCGTAGTGTGTGAAGGCCGTATTGTTTTTCTAAGGATTTTTTTTTCTCCAACATTCTGGGCTTTTTGGGGTTCTTACCATGCTTTTCTGCGAAATTTGGCAGACATGTTGGAATCTGCTACCATTAGGATGCTTGGGAGTCTGATGCCCGAGCCATGCCCGGGGCCCTCACACAAGATTTTGCTGCATAACTCATACACACTTGCACATATGCATGCGAAACGCGGTACACAGAACTCACTGAGCGGAACAACTTTCGCATTGCATGTCATTTGCCTCTTCTCACTAGGAAGTCAGTTATTTTGGGTTATTTGCAAAATGCACCCAAAGAATTTCGATACACTCTTCCAATGGAATTTATACGCCACCAAACTGGGCCTATGTGATGCGCAAACACTTTCACTTGTCACACACAGACTGACACACCCATGTCTCTCTCTCTCTCTCTCTCTCTCTCTCTCACACACACACACACACACACACACACACACACACACACACACACATTTCCCCTATTCTACACACTCACACGTCTCAAATTCTAAGACTCACACACTCTCCCTAACACACACACAAGCACACGCGCACACACTCACACACACATCACAGACTCACCCACCACACTTACAAACATGCACAAACACATTCACTCGTCACGCACAGATGGACGCACCCACACGTCTCTCTCTCTCTCTCTCTCTCTCTCTCACACACACACACACACACACCAGCTTTTTGAGGGTTTTTAACATAAAATCCCCCCTATTCTATGACAAATACTTAGGGCCCAAGTTGTCATCAGCCCTATTACGTCATAGTGCATGAAGTGTGCAAGTTGTGTGGTGCACCCGGGCAGCGATGGCTTTTTGGAGGTATTAACATTGTTTTCAATTTAGGTTTGTGTCTAAGTATAATACCCTGCGCATTTTAAGAGTGGCAAAAGAAAAATCAGCAAATGTGGACGCATTGTTTTGTTGGCATATTTATGGTCTGTTTGTCCCTTTTATGCCCGCATCAGGACTGTTTTTAAATTACGTATTGGACGGAGATCTGCACCACCATCAAAGCACTAACTGAAGGAATATATTTTGTAAAAGTGGTTTTCATTATTCTAGTGCAATTGCCAGGAGTCTACACCATATAGTCAAAAGCTTACCCTTAGCACACCATGTCTTCTTAGGGCTCATAGAGCATTTTCTTTTTTTTCTTTTTTTTTTTATTGAAGGAACTGGACAGTACAATTGAAAAACAAGGTCATATACACTGACTTGCCTTCTTTTTTTCCAAATAAAAAAAAAATAATAATAATAAAATAAGAAAGAACCCCCCCCACACACACACACCCTATTCAACACATGTGCATACATGTATACATACACCTACATATATACATATATATCCATATACAAACACAAACATATACATATAACATTGCGCTGTAACAAAAGTAATATATCACAGTAATATCAACACTTTAGACATAAGCCCTTGCTTGTCAAAAAGGCAAAAGAAACAGAATGATTAATCAGCCAAACTGTTTAAAAGAGCTACAAAAAAAAAAAAAAAGAAAAAGAAAGAAACAATAATAATAATAAGGAAAAGGGAAAAAGAAACACGGTCTGTATGCATAAATACCAAACAAGTGATCACATGCCAAATTAATTGTAAGGTAATTCTCTTAGATCCCTGAAGTATGTCAAAATGGGCTTCCATTTTAAGTAAAACTTATTTACTGAGCCCTTCAAAGTAAATTTTACTTTATCAAGTTTTAAAAACATCATCACGTCTTCTAGCCAGCATGTTGCTGACGGAGGGGTAGAGGATTTCCAGCACAATAAAATTCTCCTACGAGCAAGGAGAGAAGTAAAAGCAATGATGTCTCTCTGACTAGTAGTCAAAGAGACATTTGTTATATCGTCTGGTGTTCCAAAAATTGCTACTAAAGGGCTGGGCTTCAACTTAACCCCCAGAGCATCACTGAGAGTCCTAAAGATCAAAGCCCAGTACTTATTGAGACCAGGGCAAGACCAAAACATGTGTGCCAGGTTGGCTGGAGAATGAGAACATCGATCGCAAGAAGCGTCCAATCCAGGATATATTCCAGCAAGTCTGGCCTTACTTAGATGGACCCTATGCAAAACTTTAAATTGTATAAGCCCTAATCTAGCTGAGGGTGATGATGAGTGGATCCTTTTAATTGCCACCTTCCAAAATGATTCAGATAGCTCAATGCCAAGTTCAGCTTCCCATCTAGATTTTATTTTAAGCAGGTTGTAATTTTCAAAAGACATTAAATTGGAATACAATATGGAAATCAGTCCTTTGGAACTAAAATTGAGAGTTAGTTTATCTAGGACCGAGGTAAGAGGAAGATCAGGAAAGGAAGGAAAATTATCTTTAACAAAGTGATGAATTTGAAGATATCTAAAGAGGTGCGTGTTTGGGAAGTCATAAGTTCTGCAAAGTTCTTCAAAACTACTAAATAAACCATTGGTATACAAGTCTTTAAAACATGTTAGACCACTGATTGCCCACTGTCCAAATGATGAGTCAAATGTAGAGGGGAGAAATAAATGATTCTTATATATAGGGCCCAGAATTGATGCTGATGTCAACTTATAGTGATATCGAAACTGGTTAAAGATCCTGAGAGATGAAAGCACTATGGGATTGGACGTAATACGAGAGGCTTTGAAGGGTAAAGAAGAGTATACTAGAGCCTTGAGAGATGAAGAGCGACATGAATGTGATTCAATTAAACACCAATTTGTTTCAGGGCAATGAAGCCAGTATAGTATCTTTTGTATGTTAGATGCCCAATAATAATGAATAAAATTTGGAAGACCCAAACCACCTACTTCACGCCTCATCTGGAGGATATGTTTGTTGACCCTCTGAGTTTTGTTTTCCCAGATAAAAGAGGATATAGATTGTCCGATTAAACGGAAAAAAGACTTGGGCAGAAAAACTGGTAAAGACTGAAAAAGGTAAAGAAACTTTGGAAGTATCATCATTTTGACTGAATATATTCTTCCAGCTAGAGTAAGGGGAAGACTATGCCACCTCTCCAACTCGGCCCTCATCTCTTTTAACCGAGGTTTATAATTGGCGTTAAACAAGGAGTAAAAAGAACGCGTCATATTCATTCCAAGATATTTAAAGCCTTCAGGAGATAAGCGAAAAGGCAGTGATTCCTGTTTAATCTGCAAGGCTAAATTGTTAATGGGAAAGCATTCACTTTTATGGAGATTTAATTTATAACCTGAAAAAGTTCCGAAATTATCCAATATTGATATAATAGCAGGACAGCTAGTTATGGGATCACTGACATAAAGCAAAAGGTCATCCGCGTATAAAGACAGACGATGTTCAACATCCCCCCTAATTATTCCTTGAAACAACGTAGTTGATTTCAGTGCTACCGATAAAGGTTCAATTGCAATTGCGAAGAGAAGAGGGGATAATGGGCATCCTTGACGCGTACCTCTTGGTAGTGGAAAGTAATCAGACCGAGAATAATTGGTTTGAATTGATGCTAAAGGTGAATGATAGAGAAGTTTAACCCAGGATATAAAGGTCTCGCCAAAACCAAACTTCTTCAATGCTTCAAACAGGTATGGCCATTCAACGCGGTCGAAAGCCTTCTCTGCATCCAAAGATACAATTATCTCAGGGTTAGGTGAAGGATCAGGCGAATACATTATATTGGCTAGTTTGCGTATATTAGAAAAAGAGTGACGATTCCTAATGAATCCTGTTTGATCGTCTGAAATTATTGTAGGGAGGACCCGTTCTAAACGGAGGGCCAACACCTTAGCTAGAATTTTTGTATCAGCATTTATAAGAGAAATAGGACGATATGATCCACATTGAGTAGGGTCCTTGTTTTTTTTTTAAAGAAGTAAAATAGATGCTTGTGAGAAAGTTGGTGGCAAGGATCCAGATTCCAGACACTCTTTAAACACTTCAATCAGGATTGGCAAAAGTTTTTCCTTGAATTTCTTGTAAAATTCAATAGGGTAGCCATCAGGACCTGGAGATCTACCACTTTTCATTGCCATGATGGCACTGCTGATCTCTCCCTGCTCGAGATCACTCTCCAAATCCTCCACCCCCTCAGATTGTAAAGTTGGAGTATCTAGATTGTCAAAAAACATTTTCATGCCAATTGTATCTGAAGGAAATTCTGAAGAGTAAAGCTCAGTATAAAATGTGGTGAAAATATTGTTAATTTCCTTTGGATTACTTGTTAAGGTTTGTGTAGAGTATCTAATTTGAGGGATGAGACGAGAGGCAGCTTGACGTCTCAGCTGGTGAGCCAAAAGCCGACTAGATTTTTCCCCGTACTCATAGAAGAAACTACGTGTCCTAAATATTAATTGTTCTGCATGTGTAGTAGTTAAGAGGTTATATTTAGTCTGAAATTCGACCCTTTTTTTTAATATAATTCAGTTGTTGGTGTTTGTGAGTATAATTTGTCCAAGTCTAGAATGGATTGTGACAGTGCTTGCAATTCCATTTTATGCTCCTTTTTTGCATAAGAAGTGTAGGATATTATCTGTCCCCTTATATAAACCTTTAGAGTTTCCCAAAGTAATGAGTAGGACACTGAGTCTGTTCTACTAGTCTCAAGGAAAGTATCTATGCTGGTCAAGATAAAGTCGCAAAATTTTTTGTTGGATAACAGAAGTGGATTGAGTTTTCACTGTGGTCGTTCCCTGATATTTAAAGGAAAGTGTAAGTCTAGCACAGCGGATGCATGGTCTGATATAACTATAGCTGAATAGGCAATTTGCTTAACCATTGAAATAAGTAAGCTATCTATGAAAAAATAATCTAACCTAGAAAAAGAATGGTGAACATGAGAGTAAAAAGAAAACTGCTTAGCTGAAGGGTTGGCAAACCTCCATGGGTCCACACAGCCATTTTGCTTCATAAAAGTAGAGAAAGCCTTAGCCATATCTGAAGAGCCGCTGCTTATGGTAGATCTGTCAAGCAAGGGGTCAATGACACAGTTCAAGTCTCCCGAAAATATCAGATGGTGAGTGTTAAGCTTGGGAATTAATGACAAAAGGTTGTTTGCAAATTGGACATCATCCGAGTTGGGTGCATAAACATTTACTAGAACAACTGGTGTTTGAAAAAGAGAACCAGAAACTATAACAAAACGGCCATTCGAATCACGAATAATACTGGATGGTGTAAACTGTATTCTCTTGTTAACTAATATTGCCACCCCCCCTGGATCTGCTATTAAATTTGGAATGGAAAATGTGACTGACCCATGATTTACGGATTCTATTGTGATCTTCCAATCTGAGATGTGTTTCTTGAAGAAATACTATATCTGGTTTAATATGTTTAAGATGGGAAAAAACTTTGGCTCTTTTAACAGGGCCATTTATCCCCCTAACATTCCATGACAAAAACTTTACAGGATGGCCTCTATCATCATTACCACCCATGTCAACTGTGAAATGTAATATTCAAGCATAAGCAGGGCATAAAATCTAAAATAAAAAGGCAAGAGAATTTTTTTTTTTTTTTAAATAAACAAGTTGTGATCATAAACTGTAAAAGATGGGATTGAACAACAGGCAGCACAATATAGTAGTAGGGATGTAAAATGCAAACCCTCCCTCCCAACCCCAAACCAAACATGAATACCCCCCCCCCCCCCCCCCCACACACACAAAAACATAAATCCTAGATCTAATTCTCCAACAGAGGATGATCGCAGATGTAACAAAACAAAAACCTTCCTAAGTACAGCAAAGTAACAAAGACTAAACACCTACACAGTCTAGCGGTAAGGCTACCCTCCTGCCAAAATTAAGAACGGAATTTCACCATTTGTTAACTTTATCCGGTTGATAAGCTCGGATTAGAAATAATAATAAGAAAAAATATACAAGTCAAAATCGAGTCTTAGTTCGTTTAAAGTGAACAACAGAAATGATATCCTTAAGGATAAAGTTATGCATTTCACCTCAATCTTCACCCCAATGAGAGAAGTAAAAATCGCTGGCTTCTTCTGGTGTGTTAAAGCTGAATGTTTTCCCTTCGTGAGTAACACGTAGCCTTGCCGGGTACAGGAGAGCGAATCTGACTCCTTTCCCGTAGAGCCGCGATTTCACATCTTTAAATGCCGCTCGCTTTTTACCCAGCTCGGCACTGAAGTCCTCATGAAAAAACACTCTGTGCCCACGAAAACACACGTCCTTTTTCTGTCTGCCGAACTGAAAGAAACGGTGCTTATCTTGAAAAAAATGAAAGTTCACCAAGAATACTCTGGGTTTGCTCTGACTGGCCTTCGCTTCGTCTTTTGGCTTGGGACCGATACGATGGGCTCGCGAAATAACGAGAGGTCTCTCAAAGAATTCCTTACCCAGTACTTCCTCAAAGAAGACTGACATGAATTTTACTGGGTCTGACCCCTCAAGCTTTTCGGGAATGCCCACGACCCTCATGTTAGACCTCCGTGAACGGTTCTCTAGATCATCTAGCTTCTCCTTCAGATACTCGTTTTCCTTCCTTAGCGCGTCCATAGAGGCCTCGACGATTACCAGCCTGTCACTATAATCATTTAGACCGTCTTCCACCTCGCGCAGACGTTGGTCGTGGTCTTCATAATATGATTTTACTTGTTCCAGCGTCGTGTTCACGGGTGTCAGAGCATCTGCTAGTTCAGTTTTTAAGATTGAGTGGACTACTTGCGCCATGTCCGATAGGAGCGATGAACGAAGCCTTTCGAGGTCATCTGGAAGAGCGGGCGCATCCCCGGGGAGAGGCGCGGGGTCGTCGGATTTACTAGAGGCCTCGCCATCTCTTTCTCCAGTTTTATTTCTCAGTTGCATTCTAGACGCCATTATGTAATTTATCTGTGTCCCAACTTTATTTAGAACATCAGCTAAACGAATTAAGGTAGTGTATTTCTGTTATAATCGGTGAAATAATTAAAATAGGTCAGGAGCCGAACCAGTTGCCACCTATTCACTCCATGCTTAAACCGGAAGTCCTCATAGAGCATTTTCAGGCTAGAACAGATTTGCGCCCCTTAGTTCCAGTAAAAGAAAATTGCAACTGATTAATTTTATATAAGGTGGTATCAAAAAGTGTCAAGACTAGTTTTGTAACACGACAACAGATGGCAGCACAAGGCTGCATACACAGTCACATGGAGCACCGACCTTCATAAATCAGTGTGCCAAAAGACATCATCCTGTGTACATCAGGAGCTGTGCAATTGGTGCTAGTCTGATCACATGTGGTACCACGTGGATGCTCCACGATGACAATGCGTCCTCTCACCGAGCTCTCCTCACAAGTGAGTTTCTAGTAGGAAACAACATGATTTCACTTCCACACCCACCCTGCTCACCAGATTTGGATCCAGGGGACTTCACCCCCTTCCAGAAGATCCAGCTCAAAGGTTGCCATTTTTGACACGAATTGCAGAAGGTGTCTGACACACTTCGAAAAGAAGATTTGTAGGACATATTCCAAAAGTGGAAGGAATGCTGGGAGCGCTGTATTCTTGTGCAAGGGGACTACTTTGAAGTGACACTATGATTTTGTAAGATCATCTTAACCCTTTTTTGCTACCACCATGTACAGTTCTTTGATTTCAATCCTGTGGCAACAGTTTGGGGAAGATGGTCAGGTGGCCACAAGCTTTTGGTAATATAATTGATATCAAGATGTATCAAAGCCATTCTGGTGCTCCAGTTGCCCAAAACCTAAACCTAACTTGTGTTGCTTTTCTTTTGTTTCCTCTTTCACTTGCGTGGACCACTTAATTATAGAAAGAGTGTTTGTGGAAGTATTAAAAAGGTGAACTTTGAGTACAATGGCTTTCCCTTTGCACATAACAGCCATTAAAGACACTGTGTAGGAGGTGCTAAATAATAGCCATAGATGTGGAGATGTGTGTACGGAAACCCTGCCAATAGTAGGAAAAATGGGAATAAAATAAGAAGTTTACAAGGAATAATTTTGTAAGCCACAAAGATTAGTTAAGTCTTTATTTGTCACATATACTGTACATTACTGCACAGTGGCATACTTTACCTTTCTTCACATGTTCCTGGAGGACTGGAGTGAGAGCACAGGGTCTCCACAGCAGCAACGTGGTAGAACTGGGACTTCTGGAACCACTGACCTTCTGCTCAGTAACTCAGAGCCTTAACCCACTACAGATGTCCATAGTGTTCTTCTCCGCCGAATTAGTCACTAAGTCGCTAAGCCAGGACCAAAGCTTATGAAACAAGATAATACTTCAGTAGAGAACCACAGAAACTGTGCCAGATGGTTACCTATTGAATGTACTAATCTCACACCCAGCGCGTTTGACACAGTATCACTCCCTTGTTTGTCTAAAAGAGACCTGATGATGCACAAGTAACAAGTTTTCTAACATTAACATCTTTTCACTTGGCATCTTTGGCAAAACTGTAAAAAGTCAAATGTAAATCTCAGTGTGGTAGATTCTGCAGTATTAACCATAAGCTTGGTGAACAGCTATAAAACACATCATTGCATTCCATTGGACAAATACATGTGCACAAATGCACTGCCTGGGCGAATTTCACAAGGGCTAATTAATTGGTTTGCATCGAACGAAGGAAAGAAAAATGGGAATTTGTAATTACTGGAAGTGGGTTCAACACATTATTAAAATATGGAAGGATAGATCTGAATTTTGTGAGGGGGGAATCGTAAATGGAGATCACTTAAACACTTGGTGAAGCATGGTAAAAATAATCACCTGTAAATACCATAGCTGTGTTTAATAGTGAATGTAAGAATATCTCCATATGCGCAAAATGTGATGAAAAATGCCTTCAATTTGCTAGTGAGTCTAAAGTTTGGACTTTGTAACATTGGAGAAAGGTCATGTGGTTTGATGAGTTTAGACCGACCCTATTGAAGAGCAATTTGTGCATCAGAGTAAGAAGGGAAGTGCATGAAGCGATGCACCCATCATGCATGGCCTCTGGAGGCACTGTGATGATCTGGAGTTGCTTCAGTTGGTCGGGTTTAGGCTCAGCAAAGTTATGTGGCAATAAAATGAAGTCAGCTGATGACCTGAAAGTACTGAATGACCCGGTTATCACATCTATTGAGCTTTTCTTCTCTGATGGAACAAGAATATTCTAGGACTCAAATTGTGAAAGAGCATGAGGGATCATTTTCACACATGAACTGGACACAGTGTGTTGCATATTTGTCACGCTTACACAGATAAACCGAATAAATACAAAATGTTTTTTTTTATTAATTAAAATGTAATTAATTAATGTGAAAAACTGGTTGTGCCGCTCTTGACAGCAACAATTGCAATGGGGATTTGATAAATGCCTAGGAGTCTTCCACAGCGCTGTGTAGGATCCCGGTCAGATTTAAGTCCGGACTTTGACTAGGCCACTCCCAAACCTTAATTTTGTATTATTTGACCCTTCAGAGGGGGACTTGCTGGTGTGTTTCGGATCATTGGCCTGCTGCTGCATAATCCAGGTCCTAAAACTGCAAAGCAGCCGTAAAATCATCACACTACCACCACCATGTTTGACTGTTTGTATGATGTTCTTTTTATGAAATGCTGTGTTAGGTCTAACGGGAGGCACAACTTCCAAAGAGTTCCAAACTTTTATCTCCTCTGTCCACAGAATATTTGTCCAAAATAATTTCTGGATAAGCGGCACGGTGGTGTAGTGTTTAGCACTGTCGCCTTGCACCGCCAGGGTTTGGGTTTGATTCCCAGCCAGACTTGATTCCTGTCTCTGTCTGCATGGAGTTTGCCTTTTCTTCCCGTGCTTGGTGGGTTTCCTCCGGGTACTCCGGTTTCTTTCCACTGTCCAAAGACCTGCAGATTAGGCTAATTGACGTTCCCAAATTGCCCGTAGAGAGTGAGTGAGTGTATATGTATGTGCCCTGCGATGGAATGGCACCCTGTCCAGGATGTACCCCGCCTCGTGCCCTAAGTCTCCTGGGATATAGGCTCCAGGTCCCGGCAACCCTGAATACAGGATAAAGCGGTATAGACGGTGAGTGAGTGAGCGAGTGATTTCCGGATAATCAAGATATTTTTGGTAAATGTGAGCCGGTGTTCTTTTTGGTCAGCAGTGGTTTTCACCTTGGAATGCGTTCATGAATGCCATTGTTGCTCAGTCTTTCTTATTGTTGAATCATGAACCTGACCTGATCCTTCGGTAAGCAAGTAAAGCCTGCGCCACTTTAGGTGTTCCGAGTTCTTTTATGATCTCCTAGATGAGTCTTCATTGTGCTCTTTGAGTAATTATGGTAGGCAGACCACTCCTGGGAAGGTTCACCACCATTCCATGTTTTCTCCGTTTGTGGATATTGGCCGTCACTTGAGTCCCAGGCTTGGTAATCCATCTGTTCTTGCAATTCTTTAGATGGTGTTGCTTTCTGAGATCTTTTAACATGCTTCACTTTGTCAGACAGGTACTAGTTGGGTGATTCAACAGTGCTGGCAGTAATCAGTCATGTGTGTGGCAAATGAAATGTAACTCTTATTTATTTAAATCCAGTTAATTTATGATTTAACAAAAGGAGGCATTTACTTTTTCACGTCAATCCAGGTAGGTTTCGACAGCTTTCTTTCCCCTTAACCAATAAAATAAACATTTATAAAACTGCATTTTGTATTTACTCTGGTTATCCTTGTGTAATATTAACATTTGTTTGATGCTCTGATTCATTTAAGTGACAAATATGGCAAAAAAGAAATCTGGATACTTTACAAATTAATAAACAAACTCAAAAAAGTAGGCAAAGCAAACCAAAACTGAGACAAAAGGAAGTTGAGGAAGTTTTATTTGGAAACAGGACAGGCCAGGCTGGTGTGTGCCCATCAATGCAACCATAAACAGTAGTAGCTACAGGTATAACGCTACGCGTCGTTCAAAGAATGTCACCTTAGAATTAAAACATACACATTCACACAAACATATGCGTGCATACACTCACAGGCGGCACGCTCTGTAAACTTCCACACCAATAACTTTGATACAGACAACAAAATTCGTATGGTAACTGATGATTACATCCAGAGAACTCCAAGCACAAATTACCCACAGTGCAATTCACCTACCTATACAGATATATACTTCTGAGACATGTATTTATATATATAGAGAGAGAGATCACTGGGATTTCAATAAACTCTCAGTTAAACAATTTCATGAACATTTCAAAATCTTCATAAATAATCAGTGAAAATGCATTTTTGTTTTTTTTACAGGTACGTCCTCAACATCAGCATTAAATCAGCAGATGGTCCCAAAATAGGGGGTGGAAACAGAATTTGTTCTTTAAACAAGAAAGGAAAATGGACGAAATTAAAACACAGAGTGGCAAAAGGGGCAGGGGCAGCTATCTAAACACCAGCAAGACAAAATCACAAGCTACACAGCGCATTTACAAGGAGACGCACGTCAAGCTACTATAATACACACAGAGAGGAGAGCTCTCTCTTACATTTAATTGCCCACCAAGCACAAACACGCACGCACGCGCACACACATACATACTTACATACACACAAACATACTCCCCTCTCTTCTGTTCATGTGGTGTAGTTACTCAATGTGTTTCATTAAGTGGATGCTAGAGTTGGTATTTGTGTGTGTTTGTAGTGGGTGGGTGTTTGTATCAGTATAATTCAAATTATTTTTGTTATGATTTTAATGCTGTTTACTTGGTGGAGAGGATAAGGGCAACAATAAGCCCATAGAGCCCCAGCACCTCAGCAAAGATCAGGATAAGGATCATGCCAACGAAAAGGCGAGGCTGCTGGGCCGTGCCTCGAACTCCTGCATCTCCTACGATCCCGATGGCAAATCCAGCAGCAAGGCCACTCAGACCTACACTCAGCCCAGCCCCCAGGTGAAGAAAACTCCTGCAAATGGAGACAGAGGTCAAATGGTCAACTTCCCCAGTTAAATATACAACCACGATGTACAATATTCCCAGCAGGATCCACCAACATTACAATAAAAAGCAGTAGACATTGCATCATAACATGTTAAATGCTCTTCACAACATGGAACAATGCTGCATTATTTCCAGGAACATTAACATTTATTAACTAATAAACATTTGTGTAATATCTGAAAATCAATATGAGATTAAATCCAATTCCAGTCAATGAATACTGACTGAACGCTGACAAATGAAAGACAGATGTGCACTATCCCAGTGCCGTCAAACCAGACTAGATTACTGATTTGCTGATCAAATACCCAAAAACCTACTGTTCTGGAAATTAATTTGTGCCTTTGTGCTCGACATGCATGCACTTGAGCTGGACTCTAGCTCTCCATGACTGTACAGGTCGAAGCCAACAGAAGATATAGACTTTCTTTGTCACAGTTCTCATCTTGTCCCAATAGGTTTTTGAATCTTAAAATAATAATAAAACTTTTTTTTTTTTTTTTAATCCAAAACACCACCACATTTTCCAAATATATCCTGCTCAAGACTGTGGTCGCAATCATCTCCATAAAAGCACTACAAAGTCTTTATTTTATAAAGCACATGCAAACGTGTGTATGACTTACTTGTAGAGAGGGACAGATGCTGAAATATTGTTGGCGATGAGTACAGCCACCACCAAGCCGTAGATGGCGATGATACCCGCCATGACCACAGGGATGATGGACTTCATGATGAGCTCCGGCCTCATCACAGACATGGCAGCGATGCCTGTGCCGCTCTTGGCTGTGCCATAAGCAGCGCCAAGGGCTAAAGACAGAGAACGCACAAAACATAATTCAAGCAAGCAGACGACAAAACGGCAACAGAGTGCATACTGAATATCGAGGTCATGCCAGCAAATGTAAAGTTGCTCACGAGCCTGTTTTCCTGCTGAATCAGAGCTCAAACCAGACCAACCAACATCATTCCAACGCCTAGTTGTAAACGCCCATCTACTCTTTTCTTTTCTTTTTTTTTTTTTTTTAACATACACAGACACAAAGGCACACCCACAGACACTAATATATAGAGCTGCATTTTAGGTGTAAGAACCCAAGGTCAGGAGGAAGTAGGAGGCGGTGGGATATCTTTTTTTTCACCAGCAGTCACGTGCCGAAAAAACAGGGCACTTCCTCACGTTAAATTAATCATTGCAACAAAGACAAGATGGATTGTAACGATCACACCGTCTCTGGGAAAACAAACCGGTGAACACCCACAGGATATTCGTGTACGACTAGGACTGTGGATTATGCTTTGCAAAAAAAAAAAGATGATGGAAAAAAAAAAGAAAGAAATGTCGCATAGGGCAATTGATGCACCTGCTTGGGTTAAACTGCTTTCGTAAAACCGAACTAATCGTATTTTATAAAATGAGATCATTGCAATTAATAAATTAAATGTCCTTGTTGAAAACGCAACTAGAACGTTTGCTAATGCCAAAGAAGACTGCCAGCTGGTTAGACAACATATGTCCATACTCAGATATAAATGTAAGCGTATACAGTCGCTATTCGCTTGCTTTTGCGATTATTATTTTAACTAAGACAGCCAACCCCCAATAAATAATTTAAAGGCATCTACGTCAAGCAGGACGTCATGTGCCGTGATGGAAACCTTCTCTTTTGCTTCCCTTCCCCCCTACATGCACACCGAGCCGCATCAGCGATCCCGAACCATTTACTTCACCTAAATACAAAAAAAAAAAAAAAAAAAACGTCCAAATCGACATCAGTGCAATCGTGTGCGAAGGTGAACCGCAGTGCCTCTTACCGCTGAAGACCATCGCTGCCGAGGCGCCCATCACCGCGAAGAACGAGGAATACTCTGGATTCTCAGCGGACATGGTTTACGACACAAACAAACTCGCGACAGAGAAAAGGGAAAAAAACGACCCTAAACGTTTCAAATATAATAATATAAGCGTTAGAGCGTTATATTCGGCTCTTTGTCAGATGTCAAAGGCTTGAAAGACGCGCAGAGACCAAGAGCGAAGTCACGAATCCTAGCAAAGAGCTGATCACCGGCGGAGAGGAAGAAAATGGCGACCCAGAGGCGGTCACATGACCAACCATAAGCGCACGAACCATTTCCGCTTTTTTAGGGGACGTCCAATAAACGCGCGACGTGTTTTCCAAAGTTTTGCAGTGATTCATGTGTAATATGTGATGAAAAAAATTAGTCATGTAATCTATAATAAGAAATACAACGTTCTAAGGTGTAACATTGAACATTTTTTTTACCGTTTTGGATCATTTCACATGCACCCCCTTTCACCCCCCAGATATTTTAGTATGACCCATTGCAGACTCTGATGTGTGAACAGAGGAGAGTGAGAAACGCTGCATTTTGTTTTTCGTAATGCCAGAATATTTAGGCCTAAATGCTAGTTCTAGGTCTGCATAAAGCACACACTGCTTATAATTGATCATATTACATAAAGAGGAAAACATTCATATATTATACATATACATATTTCAATTACGTTCACATACTTTTAATACTTATCCTGTCAAACATAAGCTTGTCAAACCCCCCCCAAAAGGTCTCACTGTGCTATATTTTACTCACTCATTCATCGTCTATACGACTTCATCCTTTATATAAGGTCCTGGGGCCTGGAGCCTATCCCAGGAGACTTAGGGCACAAGACGGGGTACGTCCTGAATGGGGTGCCAATCAGGGCACAAACACATACACACTCATTCATACACTATATGCAATTTGTGGTGCCAATTAGCCTAATCTATATGTCTTTGGACTGTGGGAGGAAATCGGAGTACCTGGGGGAAATCCACCAAGCACCAGAAGAGAATGCACACAGTCCCGAGGTGGAAAACGAACCTGAAGCAAACACATACTTTCAATACTTAGTCTGTCAAGATTAAAATCTGAGAGGTGACTTCAATACCACTAAGCATTGCTATAGTTTATAACTGTGTTATTCTAGAATATAATATATAGAACAGAGAATGTTACAAATGTTACAAAGATAAATGTTACAATATTAAAATCCCATGATTTCATGTCACATATTCCAGTCATATAGGAAGTAAGCACTGAGCACTGGTCATGTGCTCAGTCTCATGATTTCACATGGAACTTCAGAAAGGGGGAAGTAAGCTACTGCCCCCTTCTCAAACACACACACACACACACACACACACACACACACACAAAGTTTTCAAACTCTACGGTGTTAAAATGTTCAAGGCATTTTCATACTTGAGTGTAGAAATGTCACTCTAGTTTAAACCAAAGCTCCATATGTGAGATAAGCGTATTTTACTAGAATGCATAAAATCTGTAATGCAATGAAAGATGCAATTTATTGTCAGGCAGTCAGTGTTTTCTGATATGACCCCAAAGCTATAATTATTATTATCTCAGTAAGTGTAACACACACAGTATTCAGTTGTGATCTTGCAGTGTAGGTCTCTAAAAAAAATCCTTATTTTATATAACCCAAACCTCACTGGCCAATAAGGGGCACATTTCAGAAGTGTCAAATGATTATGAGATTGTTTAAATTATTTAAATTGGGTTTAAAAAACAAACAAACATCCAACACACTACTAAAACTGTCAACTCTATGGAACAGAGAGGCCATAAGAACACCATGTGTCAGTGAAGCTAATTATAAAAGGCTTTATTTTGCCTTTGTGCAAAAGACTAGACTTTGGAGCAATGGAAAATTATTGTAGTCTGATGATTCCAGATTCTACCCTATGAGTGTATCAGGGTAAGAAAAGACAGGCATGGAGAGGCGCACCCATCTTGCATAGTCAAACAAATTATTAGAGTGTGTGATATTTTTGGCCAGGGACTACTGTATATAGAAAGGGTGTTCAAGTCAAACCAAGACTTTTGATTGTGTAGAATAACATAACACAGTTAGTGAGAGTAAAAAAAATACCTTTATCCTTCTATATAATCCCCTTCTACACTAGCACACTTATTTCACATTTCACAAAACTTTCTCTGAATGCCTGAACCATGATCGGACTGCCTACTTCATGTCATTGTCCCCTGCTGAAAAGTTGTCCTCCCAGGAACTTCTTTAATGTCTGAGTTTCTCTCGGTTTAGGTCAGTACCACAATCATAGGCAAGATAGCTGACTTGACAGCTGTGCAACAGACAATCAAGAAGAAGAGAAGAGAAGTTGCTTGAAACTGAATTTTACAGAATTGTGTAATAGAGGATATTTCATTAACACAGTCATGTTCAGTCCCTAGGACAATGCTTAGCAAAATCTTTTTGCATCTTTTTTTCTTTATGTATAATATTATTTTCTATTTTAATTGTTCACCATGTTCTCTATTCTAGACTTTAAATATTTTATCATTTCAATTAGGTTCAAAATATTTTCATGTACACTGTACAGTTATTTGACCTTTCTGAAACAGAGTAACATATTTGTCACAATTCAGGATATGCCTTCTGACATGGCTGCTAAGAAATGAGAAGCTACTCACTGCAACAGTTAGGGTTAAATAACTTATTGCCAGCTGAACTATATTACTCACTGCAGTAATTATCCAATGGAAAGGTTTTACCTGTTTCCTTAGTTAAATTCAAGTGCTGACATGTTTTAGTCGGGAAGTGTAATATATTATTCATATAATTTAATATTATCTAACAAAATAATATCTACTTCACTACTAATTCACAGCTGATTTATTGTGATCAGAGTCTTGGTGAAATTTAATACTATAAAGGGAACTATGAAATTGAGGCAGGGTACTGTGTGCACACACCATGACACCAAGACAGTTCCTCTATCAGCATGCTTTTGGGATGAAACAATATATTACTAACTTGCAATTCAGGGAATTTTGGAGCTGTGAAGCGACAAGGATTTTCTTTGTTCCACTTAGCTGTCCTTTTATATACAGTATGTGGAGGATTTTGGTTTCGTTTCTGTTGTAGTTGCAGTACCAGATTTAGCTGATTTGTTAAAATAGTTTATAAAGACAATTTATTCTGTAATATGTAGTGCAAGTAGCAGTTATGTGCAGTAGGATGTAAGGAGTGTATAGGAATCATGTTGATGCTTTTAGACAATATACAGTGCCAGATGCCAAATTAGTGCGAATAACAGTAGGGTTTAGTAGGGTGCAAGCATTTTTTAGGGTGTAAGCATGTTGGTGCTTTTTAAAAAGGTTGAGTCCTGGGTGTGATGGGTCTGTTTTTCTACCCATTTCCTGGTTCTTGTAGAGTACAAGTCATGGAGTGGGGTTAGTGATTTTTTTCTGCTGTATTCACTGTTTACTGCAGCCTGTTTCTATCCTGTTTTGTGGCTGCTCCAAAGCAGATGGTGATGGATGTGCACAGGACAGGTTCAACGACTGCAGTTTAGAACTGTATCAACGGCTTCTGTGGCAGACCATACTTCCTCAGTTGGTGCAGAAAGTAACTCCTGTTTGTGGATAGAATTGATGTTGGATTCCCATTTCAGGTCATGGGAAATGGTAGTTCCCAGAACCTTGAAGGACTCCATGGTTGACACATGGTTGCTGCATATTAGGAGTAGTGCTGTCTGTGAAAGTCCTTTGCCATCTCCACAGTTTTGCAGTTTTTTCAGCTCCAGGTTGTTCTTACTGCACCAGAGCACCAGGCGATCCACCTCTTTCTGATATATAGACTCGGCGCCATCTTGGATGAGTCCAATGAGATTAAGCACTTGGCTCAAAAGAAAAGTCTGACTTTTTTGCCGACCGCATCTTTTCGAACTGCTCGCTCGCGCACCGTTGGGGGCGGCGTAACACACTCGGAGGACAGCGCTATCCACTCCCTCCGTTGCGCGAGCTCACAGACGCCCCTGATTGGCTGTAGAGCCGTGATTAATGTGGGAGCACTAAGTACCTCTCATCCCTCCCCTCTGAGAGAGCTCGGCCAATCAGCTCTCTCTAGACCTCCGGCTGCGAGAGGTTACAGCACCACGAAAAGTCTGACTTTAATACTTTTGAATTAATATTTAAACAGTAATATTTTGAATGCGAATGCAGTTTTCTGCCAGTAGATGTCGATGTTCCTTCAACTAACACTCAAACGGGATTACAGGATTCATGTCCCTGTGCTTTTCCGACGTGGCAGGGAAAAGCACTGCATTCTTTCCTGCTATTCCTGCTAAACTTGCAGCAGCCTCTTTTTTCTACTATCTATAATATAGTTTCTATCAATAGCAGGGTGTTATCCTTGACTTGATTTATGGCTGGTGATTAAAACTTGGTTTTAACTTAAAGGGGGCACCCGGATTTGAACCGGGGACCTCTTGATCTGCAGTCAAATGCTCTACCACTGAGCTATACCCCCTTACACCTGTAAAGTAATTGATGGCCATTACAAATCTGGCCTTTTTTAAAACCCCGACTTGGTCACATCTGGATAGAGGTTAACTACATTTCGTTGGATTTGTAACTGTACTTTGCTCAAAGACAATAACATCGAATCTAATCTAATCTACTATTGTGTGAATGGTTTATATTGTTGATTACGATATCAAGACGGAGTCCTTCCTCTACGCTTACACTTGGCAATCATGAACCATGTCCAAAACTCACATTCGAAACCAGCAACGTATGTATTTCAGCCAAAAAAAACAAAACAAAAAAAACCTGTATTCAAAGGTCCGAATATGATTTATATTTAAGATCAAAGGTCCGGAATGGTTGGTGATGAACAAATGACTTTTTAGAAACTTGCTTATAACGTACAAGCAACATACATTCACGTTTAAGAAGGTCTGAGACAATATACATTTAAACCTAATGGAATTTTTTTTAACTGTTTGACTGAAATCAGCTGCTTAAACCAAAGCAACTCTACGTTTGAAGCAACTTACATTCAAGTGTCAAAGATTTAAACTACGCCCAAGTTATTGCAAATTGTTGCTTGTGAAACTAAATTGCTTCAGTCTTTAATATTACAAAGTTCACAGGTTATTTAAAAGACATTTTAACTACAAGAGAAAATTTTTTGTTGTGTTCTGTGATTTTCATGCCAAAACAAACTAAATGAGCGGAGTATATTTGCTTTTATACTTTTCCGGGCCCGAAAGGTTGCCTTGTTAACCGATTTAATCTTATCTTCAGATACAACTTTTTTTTGATAAATATAACGCGTTTTAGTTTCAAAGTAGGAAACATACACTTTATTTCATTGCTTTATTGTATTCCTGATTTGTGGTGTGCCGGTTGTCCGGTAATATTTTTAACGCGGATACAGTCTTTTGTCAGTAGATGTCGCTGTTCTTCCTACTAAAACTCTGACAAAATTACAGGATTTACTGTGTATCTCTGTGCTTTTCCAACGTGGCAGAGAAAGTCACGGTATCTTTTCTAGTACGGCTGATAAGCCTTCACCGGCGTCAGCACAGTGTTTTTCGGACGAAACGCTTTTCTTTAGCTTCTGTAATATATTTGTTATACACGGTAAGGATTATCATCAACTTAATCAAGGGCTGGTAATTAAAACTTGTGCTCAATTTAAAGGGGGCACCCGGATTTGAACCGGGGACCTCTTGATCTGCAGTCAAATGCTCTACCACTGAGCTATACCCCCACACATACCGTTGGTGAGCGGTTTTTTAAAGTGAACTTTTTGATAGCTGTCAGTTAGGATATATTACTTTTATCATCACAGTTTCATTTTAAATGTGTGCTCCAGCACTTTATGTGGGTCTGGATTTCTTTACAACAAAACCTATTTTAATTCATGCCACACCTTTATGGTTTGCATTTGACTCACCCTTGTATTCAATTATAACACGCCAAAGAATGTTACAGCTGTACAGCATTTGCAATAGTCCTTTTAAGCACCCCTGTCTACCTCATCTATATGGCAAAATCAATGATGTTTACCATAAATTACTATTTGTCTTGTAAAAATTTGTTTATATTGCATTTTGCCCTTTATACCTGATGCAATTTGCTTTTCAGCACCTTTTCTGCATAGAGGTTAACTACATTTCTTTAGATTTGTAATTGCACTTTGCTCAATACAAGACAATAAACAGTTGAATATAATCTAATCTACTATTATGTGAATGTTGTATATTGTTGATTACAATATCAAGACGGAGTCCTTCCTCTACTTTTATACTTGGCAAACATGTACCATGTCAAATGTGACCAGAACTGCACAGTAGGTTTACACCAACGGCAATAAATAGTTTTAATTATAATCTTAATTTTAAACATTGTCTAGACTGAACAGACCAATGTCAAGAGACCAAAATTCACACCACAAGCTAAAAACATCCACGTATTGGGACGTTTAACTATAGGTATCATTCTGCATCCCAGGCGTTCTACAACGTTCTTCACTGTGTGTTGCAGCATGGGTGAAAGTAAGTCGGTACGGTCAACTGTACTGAAGAGAGAGCAGCTACATGTCAAAAGTCAAATTAAAAATTAGTGGAATTAGTGGACATATAAAGAGAAAATTTAAAGATTTACAGAACTGTCCACTACCTTCATGTTTTATTCTCTTCCCTTTTTGGCTACATAGTATGCATAATAATTTAAAACCACCTCTATCCTTGTTAACTACATTAACTGTCGGTCACCAGATTTGCCTGGTGCAGGGGATATGTGTTGGTGCAGCAAAATAACTGGTTAAATAATCATAATTAGCTGGTAATAAATGGTGTTTGTAGAACTGTTGTATAAATGCAATATCACATTAGTGGGGTTGCTGTTGTAATAAGTATGAGCTGTGCTCATAATCATCACAACAGCCTTCCCTCTTGTTTGATAGATCTTAAATATATCACTTTTGGAAAATATATCAGTTTCAATATATTAATAATAATAAACTAAAAAAACACATATAATTAAAAATTAAGGTAAAAAAAAAAACATAGTGAAAAGGAAGAGTAAATTTTTGGTTGATTAAATATTTGCCACAACCATATGACATGATTGTTTAAGAATTGAGAAGCCACTCACTGCATTAAGTATACCTATGTTACTCAATACAGTAATTATCCAAGAGAAGGTGCTTACCTATTTGCTTAGTTAAATCTAGGTGGTGACTTTGTTTGGCTGAGAAGTGGAATACATTCCTCGTATAATTTAATATATAAAATTTATCCTGGTTAAGGTGTTGGCAGACCCTAACCCTAGCCCTATCATGGGAAATATTACCTTTAGGCAGGGTATCGCTTGCTCACACATCGACACCAAGCTACTGTAGGTCTTCTACCAACATGCTTTTGGGAGGAAACTGGAAAACTGTGAGAAAATTCCAGTTAGATACTAACCTGTAATCCAGGAGATTCTGGAGCTATGGGTTGACAAGGATGTTATCTGTGCCACTTTGCTGCCACTTTAAGTACGTGAAAGATTTTGGTTTAGTTTCAGGACTAAAGTTTAGTTTTGTAGTTGCAGGACCAAATTAGCTGATAGTATTTTCTTTATAATATAGTTCTGGGTTGATTAGTAATTGGCTCAAAAGGAAGATCCCAGTTTTAGTCTGAATTCAGTACTTTACTATATAGTAATATTTTGAATGCGGATGAAATTTTCTACCAGTGGATGTCGCTGTTTCTCCTACTAACGCACAGACGCGATTACAGGTTTTTCCTACGCAGCAGAGAAAGGCACTGATAAACTTCCACGGACGTCAGTACTGTTCTTTTTTAAGGAAACGTTTTTCTCCAGTATCTATAATACATTTGATATAATTGGAAGGGATTATTATCCTCTTGATGTTTTTTAATTAAAACTTGTTTTAATTCGAAGGGGGCACCCGGATTTGAACCGGGGACCTCTTGATCTGCAGTCAAATGCTCTACCACTGAGCTATACCCCCTCACACATTCGTGATGTTTTTTTCCTCTCTAGAACAGTATCTGTGATATATTTTACATTAATGGCACAGATTACCCTCCACTTGATGTCTGATCAGCACACACTCATTCATTTCTTTATTGTATTCCTGATTTGAGATGTGCCGGTGGTCCGGTAATATTTTTAACGCGGATACAGTATCTGTATCGCGGATCTTCTGCCAGTAGACGTCGCTGTTCTTCCTACTAAAACACTGACAGAATTACAGGATTTACTGTCTATCTCTGTGCTTTTCTTACGTGGCAGAGAAAGCCACTGTACTACGTAGCCGCTTATGTACAGTATTAACTGAGTTTCTCAACTTGCTCACTGGAGACAATCTAAGCATTTTGATTCATATATATTTTTCTAACATTTCATACTCATCATTTTATTTTGAGTCTGTAAAGATGCCTTGATGACAATGATCACTGATAAAAAACGCTATACAAATAAAATGTAATTGAACTGAGTTAGTTAAATATAGCATCAGTATTAAAGCTCTTCCAGCAATCGATTCATTAATTTCTATTGCAATACTGTCCTTTGCAATTTGATAGCTTCCATATGGAAAGAACCTTCTAAACCAAGCAGAAAACATTTTGATGTTAAATTAAATAAATTGTTGATGTTACCCCATTAGAGTACCTCTTTACCCCATTTTAATTCTTGAAAAATAGCACATTTGAAAAATAGATCTTTTAAAATATTTTTACCGGAATATATATATATTAATTCAAGTTGAAGTTTTAAAATGTGGTAAAAAATAAAAACGACATTTCGGTTCATTACATCTTTGCCACAACCACAAGATATGACTTCTAACAGGGTTGTTTAAGAAATGAGAAGCTTCTCCCTAATTATCCAATAGAAGGCTCTTACCTATTTGCTTAGTTAAATCCAGGTGGTAACTTTCTCCGTTGCCTGGGAAGTATAATATATTCCTATATATTTTATATAGTCTAAAAAGTAATATATACGTTATTGATGCTTTATCCTGGGCAGAGCATTGGCAGTATTGGCTATCCTGTCAATTGCAAAAGGCAGGGTATTGTGTGCACTCACATTGACACTAAGCCAATCCACCTTACCAGCGTGCTTTTGGGAGGAAACTGGAGAATCAGGAAAAAAATTCCAGTTAAATACTAACCTGCAATCCATATGTGATTCTGGGATGACAAGGATGTTCTCTGTGCCACTTTGCTGCCCTTTTAGAGATGTGGAAGATTTTGGTTTAGTTTCTGTTGTAGTTGCAGTACCAAATTTAGCTGTGTTGTTGTAGTATTTACTCTCTTTATAATACCTTTTTTGATTCCAGTAAACCAGTAAATATTAGCTATTAAATTTGGGTGGATTATGTACTTGTCCCAGTAAAAGTCCCAGTTTTGGCCTGATTTATAATAATATTTTGAATGCGGATGCAGTTTTCTACCAGTAGATGTCGATGTTTCTTCAAATAACACAGGATTCAAGTCCTTCTGCTTTTCCTACGTGGCAGAGAAAAACACTACATCCTTTTCCGTTTGGCTGACAACCTTGCACCGGTCCCAGCACTGCGTTTTTTTTTTAACAAAACGTCTTTCTATGTATGTAACATCCATGACATGGTAAGGATTGTCATTCACCTGATTTTCTGCTAATATTTAAAACATATTTTTAATTTTCAGGGGGCACCCGGATTTGAACCGGGGACCTCTTGATCTGCAGTCAAATGCTCTACCACTGAGCTATACCCCCTTACACCTGTTGCCTTCTTAAACTAGTTTACAGGTACCAGGTATGATACAGGTATGATTATTCCTGGTTAGGGTCATGCTTCTTCTAGATCAATCCCAATAACACTGGGCATGTTGTGGGCACACACTCTGGATAAAACAACAATCTCTCACAGTCTCAAAGTGCATACCTATAAGCACACACTTATTCACAACTATAGCCCTAACCCTATATGGTAATTAGTTTTAGCCAATTAACATACAGTACTAGAAGGTTTTTGGGAGATTGGAGGAAACTAGCAAACCCAGAGGAAACATAACATAGGCATATTGTATTAGAATGAGGCAATACCCCCCCCCCCCCATTTGTTACTGTAAATAGTTGTGACAAAAGTGCGTAATTCCTGCATTAAGTGGTTGAGTGCTTGTTTATACAGTATAAGTGGATGAAAATTAATTATAAAAAGTCAAAAGATTTTAATTGAGTTAGCCTTAGTCACAAACTTAGTATAATATTTTTTTTATATAATGACCAAGCAAAGATGATTCTAAGTCCTTACTTTTAATTGCCCTTACAATTTATTATTGTTTTATTATTACAACTTAGTAAATAATCACCTTTCCAGCTTGGAAATGTTATACACACATACATTCACACATTATAGGCAATTTGGGAATGGCAATTAGCCTAATCTGCATGTCTTTAGACTGCGGGACAAAACCCACCAAGCATGGGGAAAACATGCAAACGCCATCCACACACACCCGAGGAGGGAATTAAACCCAGACTGTGGAGGTGCAAGGCCACAATGCTAATCACTAAGCCACCATAGTGCATCATTAAGTAATATAAAAACAGAACTTTTTCCTTTTTCATTGCTTTATTTCAAATACCACAGTCATCATCTTCTGAAAAAATGAAGGTTAAAAAGAGTGCATATTACATGTCAACTCAAGTCATCCAAGGAAGTGTATAACATGTAGCCTTGATAGAATCGACTGCATCTTTACAATTTCTCTATTTCTTCATCCTTTGTCTAACTTACAAACACACATAAACAAATATTTCTCCACTAAGTAATGTGCTTCACTACAGACAGTGCAAAGTTACAAAGAAAAGGCCAGAGTTATCATTTTCATCCACTTTAAAAAAGAAGGACACCATAACCTTCTCGGATTGCAATAGTATGTAGGACGATGAAGAGACCATCAGAGAAAATTGTGTAAATGTTCTGAGCTGTCATTTTTCATAATGGAATTCCTCTTGTTTCAGCTCTGTTCGACAGCTTTTTTCTTCTCTCTCTCCAGTGGCTGACGGCCATCATCCAAATTTCTTTCTGAAAATGTAACCACAATAGGATTTATTGCTGCAGCAATATATTTATCTTTATCAAAAACAATTTCCATCAGGGGTCAATAAAGCACTCTATCTATCTCTCCATTTATATATCTGGATGGAGAGACTGATGGAATATCAGAGTTCAACCGTAGAATAAACCCTATACAAAACTGCAGTTAGGCCTCAGTGCCCTAAATTAGGGTAATTTCAGATTAGCTTGGGAAATTTCATATTGACTAATTTCAATCTTTGAAAAAAAAAAAAAATGTCTTCACCAAATTCATCATCAACATATTCTAATATTGTATGGGCACAGCAGAAAATTTTAAAATGACTAAATACAATGCTGGTCTAAAAAATGCACTATAACTGTAATTCTTAGAGTAATATCTTTAATATTTACCAAAAATATAACAAGAGAAAGCATTTATTAAATATGAAAACAACTAGTTCTTTAGGGTTAATTATCTAAGAAATGTACAGCATTAATATTATTATTATAATAATAACTATAATATAATAACAATAAAATATGAACAATAATAACAATACAATATTTTCCAATAATAATAATATTATTATTATTTTATAACCAATCCTTTCTAAGCAATTAAGGCTAATATAAATATTATGCAAAATTTAAACTAATTCTATAATACTATAACTTACTTCTTACAGCAATAACAATAATTACTGCACATAATCAACCATTACAACCATCACCATTACTGATCAACCACATAAATACATTTGCTTATTTAGTTCAGCGCAATACTTCAGTAATAAATAAATCTCAAATATTTATGATGTTTCATTTTTATTGCAATTCTCTCCTTTGGAGTTTGATATCTGCCATATGGAAATGAGCCTTCTAAACCAAGCACAAAACGTTTTTGTTGTTAAATCAAATAAATAGTTGATGTATTACCCAACTGAGGTAGACGGACAGGTAGCTCTGCCTGTGTATTATTGGGTGCACGTTTGCTGGGCTCTTCATGCATAAAGCACTGCGGTTTTAGATGCAAAATCCGGCTATATTTGTGCAGTGCATTTGAGTATGGCCTACCGTTTTCCTGGGAGACCCATCACAGCGCTCCGTGAACGCTTCTGCGTGTGCATCAGAGCATGTAGATGATGTACGAGAGAAAAACGAGTCCGATGATCGCGAAGAACATCAGCACCAAGATGTCCACCATGGTGTCCTCGTCGGAGAGAACAAATACAGTACTGGTGAGCTGTTTGTGGTCAAACCTCGGACACCGGATTTTTACTGGAGATGGTGGAGTGATTTCCGGTGTAGCGCGGTACCCCCCTCCCCCTCCCCCCCCCCCCCCCTCCATCCCCCTAACTGTCAAACTGCGTGGGCGGCTCCCCACTGATGCTTTTAAGGAACTGTCACAATACTAATATCACATTTTAAACAGAGTATGCATTTAAAAGTAATTCTGAGTTCTAAAAAAAAAAACAGCCATTTTCAGATATGCATTGCTTTTTTTTTTCTATTCACGGAATACTTGCAATTACATTTTGTGTGTGAGTTTAATAATTATATGTAGTAGTTGTATAATAACTCTAAATAGTTAAGAGGAGGTCAGTTACCCATGGTGTGAATCAAAATCACAACTCTGGCCACCACAGTAAAACTGTGCCATATTATATTAACTTCTATGGATGTGCATTTGTATTACTCGTCCCTGGGCTACTACCAAGTTAGGTAACTGGGTCGAAACTCTCCACCACAATGTAAGAATGGCTGGATTTCCCCCTGGTTTCAAATCCTTTACCTGTTTAAACGTCATTGTGGATACATACGAGAGGATAACATAGATGATCTGTAAAATAAACCAATTAAAAAAATACACTGCCTGGCTAAGAAAAAGCCACACACTCTTAAGATTTCATTCAATTGCCTATAGCTTTTACTACAGCACACAATGTGGGAGCCAGTTCATGTGTAAACATGATTCCTCATGCTCCCAGAACCACTCTTTCACAATTTGAGTCCTGGATTAGGGTCATGCTGTAACCGGGTCATTCAGTACTTCCAGGTCATCAGTTGACTCATTTATTGCCACAGGTCTTGCTGAGTCTAGACCTGACCAACTGAAGCAACCCCGGATCACAACACTGCCACCAGTTCATACATTTCCTTTCTTACCTTGATGCACCCATCACTCTGGAATAGGGTCAATTTGAATCATCATGACCATTGCTCTAAAGTCCTTTCATTGTGGTCCCTAGCAAATTTAACCCTTTTTTCTGATTAATCTCACTAATAAGTGGTTTGCTTACGTCCACAAAGTTTAGTCCCAATCCTGAGTTCTCGTCACATTGTGTGTGTATGTAAATGTTCATACTTACAGTATTAAAATTAGCTATGTTTTTTACTGTTGATTTCCCTCATGCAACTTCACTGAGGGTTTAAGTGATCTCCATTCTTGATTTTCTTCTGATCACATTTCTTTCACAAAGTTGACAGTTCAGCGCTATACTTCCAGGTTTTTGATAGTGTCGAAGCATACTTTACCCAGATCCAGCAGTTTCAAGTCTCCTTAGTCATTTTCTTTTAGACACCTAATTTGACCCTTCTGAAATGGAAACTTTTTGACTTTTTGAGGCAGTCATCAAAATAAATAAAAATGTTAATATTACTGAAGATTATAGATTTTTTAAAAATGTCAAAAAGAAAAACTATTGGTTCATTGTAAGTACTCATTTTAACCATTCTGCAATTCATTCTGAAAGAGGTCTGTGATCAGAATCTGTTGCATACACAATAAAACAAACACCAGACACCAGATCCTAAAAGATTATTTTAGTAATCCATACATAAGGCAGCTCTACACCATACCTATATCATCTATGTGGAATAAAATAAAATAAAAGCAGTTTAACAGGGGGTTAAATGCTTGAGCTGGAAAAGGGGAGCCTAGTGTGTGTGAAGGAACACTTAAAAGCATACTTCCAACCTGAGACATCCCATGACACCTGAACAGACACAAACATACTAATAATACAAACAAAGGATGTATGTATTATGTTTCAATAATTGAAAAGAAAGCTTAAGCCATAAAATGAAATATGATTGAGGCACAGCCGCACATAAATGTCACATCATGTGTTATGTTACATGGCTACATACCCTTGTTACATGATGAATGAGTTGTATGTAACACAACCTGCACTTCATTACGATATACTATTTTTTCCACATAAACTTTACTGATTAGTAGAATAGTAGAATGGGAACTTTTGCTTTAACCCTCTAATGCTTTTAACATGTACACAAAAAATAAAAAAATGAAATTAAATTTTTGGTTATGTTAGCCGTCTTTCAAATGTTATTATTGAGCATATTTTTTTTACGACTAAAATAATATCTATTTTACTGTAAATCCAAGTTTTGGCCATATTTAGTAAAGAAAACAAATGAAAATAGTTGGTCAGATCCATATATCTTAACTAAAAGTGTTCGTATCTGAGACTTATCTAGATAAAGGTCATGCCATCCACATATACAATCAAAAATCAGGGCATGCAATTATTAGCAAAGAAAATCATTTGTCATTTGAAATTTTATTGGTTAGGCCCATTTTTTGGCTTGCAAAGAGTGCACTGTATGTCCAAAGATTTGTGGGAATCTGATCATAACACCCAAAGGGGCTTGTTGAACCTCATTCTACATTTGGTCCTTTGATGGTAACATTAAATCTGGGAAAAAATTACACTAGATTTTGAGGCTCGCCAAAACATTGGTGAGATCAGGCACTGATGTTGAATGAGGAAGTCTGGGGGTGGTGTCTACATTCCAGTTTATCATAAAAATGTTCATTAGAGACATTAAAGTTCAGTACACATAGGATATTTTACGTACATCCTTAGCAAACTAAGCCAACATGAAGCTTGCTTTGTGCATAGAGGCATTATCATGCTGTAACAGGTTTAGGCCGTTTAGTTCCACTGAAGGGCACACTTAACGCTACAGCAAGTCCTATAGAATTGTATGCTTTCAATTTTGTGGCAACAGTTGAAGAAGGCACCTGCACGAGTGTGATGGTCAGCTGTCCATAAACTTTTGGCCACACAGTTTATATTGTTGGTACATACAATTGTAGTGCTTACCTCCTCTTATGTTATTCTGTAGCAGCCTTTTCCTTTTTAAATCAATGTACTGTAAACAATGAGCACCCACATGTATATAAAAACAATAATTAATGGGATTCTCACAATTTCATTTCAAATGATCAATGGCTTTTAGAGAAATGTAAAAAAATCATTCACGTTTAAACACCATGTATCAGATAACCCTGATGTTTGTAAACATATAAATTATTTAACCAGGACCAGCTGTTTTTTTTAATTAAATTTAAACACAGTAATTAATAATGCAGGTAGAGTTTGTGCTTCATGATAATATGAATGTTTAGCTTTTAAATGGCTTTTTATATGGCAAAAGGAAGTTTACAATTTAACCTAAATTTAAACTTTAAGATTAACTTTATTGTCTGTCCCAGATAGTGACAGAAATTCTTCGTTGACAGGCTCCAACGAGGAAATTTAGGATTCTTTTCAAAGAGATACTGCAACAAATGGTTTTGGTATAAATTTAGTGTTGAATTAAAAACTATATTGCCAAAAGTCTTTGGACACCTGACCCTCATAGCCATGTGTCGTTATCAAAAAGGTGGAAGCGCACAATTTTATAGGATGCTTGTTATGCTGATTTCTCTTCACTAGGACTAAGGGCCAAGCCCAAACATGTTTCAGTAGAACAGGTCCCCTTTGCACAAACTGAAATCCATGAAGACATGGTTTTGCAAGAGTTGGAACAGAAGAACTCTGATGTCTGCAGACACCCGATCTCAACTGCACTGAACACTAAGAATGAACTGGAATGACAATCAAGAACTGGCCTTCTCACTTAATATTAGTGCCAAACCTCTTGTGTGCATGTGGCTGAAAGAACATGAACCTTCACCTCAAAGGTTCAAAATCTAGCAAAATGTCTTCCCAGAAGAGTGGATGCAGGTATAGAAACAGTGTTGAAGTGGGATGTTCAATATATACCACAATACTCGGCGTCTAAGGTGATAAAAATGTATAACGAAAGAACAAACTGAGCGTCAAGACCGAGTATACTACACAAGTACTATAAAACAGAATAAAAATTGGAGACTGGGACAAAGAAAAGCAATCAACATTGAAAACAATTTTCGTTTAGGTAAAGGCTCTCTCTTCTATATTAGTTAATTCAGGAAGACTAGATTTAAGAAGCAACAGAACACATACAGAAAAGTTAACACTGAATAGTTCTTATTTAGGAGAATGGGACAAGCTGCTTTATCTTTACAAGCAATGATCACATTCAACATCTGACCTTGTGAAAAAAAAAATTGTGTAAGGAAAAAAAAAAAACATGTCAGACTAGTTACCTTTTTCTCCCTTCATGAACACATATGTTGGGTCTCTTATGCGACATTCAATATAGTTTACAGTATACACTGTAAGCAGCAAAATAAGGATCGTTCTTATTTCTACACAGGGTGCAGTTTGATATGTTAGAGGTTTCAAAGCTTAAAATATTGTCTCTAGTGACAAACTGGCCTGTCTTGATATACAAATAAATCTGTTTTATTCCACTGATATTGATTAACTGACATTACAAATCCGGCTCATACAATACGAACAAGGTAATGAGAATAAGCAAAGGATGAGAGGAAAAAAACAAAACAAAAAAAACAAAACAAAAAGTCCATAAAGAATAGTGCAGAGAAACATGCTGAGATACATCATCATACAATGCACATGGAATGTTCCTGAACAAAACTAAAAGATAGTTAAAAGATATATAGGGATAGTTCTTAGGCACAGATTTAGCTTAGTCTACGATTTAGCATTTTTCACAAAGAAGTTAACAGTGATATTTAGTCCAGGACTAGGCTTAATCGGTGTCAAGACAAAAAAAAACCCCCACTAAAATATTCCACAGAATTGTGCTTCCTCCTTCGCTCTCACCGTTTCTCCAGTTCTGCTCTCAGGTAAGTGGTGAGTGCTATGGGTCTACTTTTTGCTTTATGAAGAGTAGAGAACACCGCTTTACCTTTACACAGTAGGTGTGTGCAGCAAAAAACAAAACAAAACATGAGAACATACGGTTTTAGAGAGAAAGCACAGAGATGAAGTGTTAAATATGATTGAGATGATAAACACTGCCTTGTGAGCAGGGTCATTGGTCACATTACACCCATACACAATCCGATGCCACAGTAAGAGGATCTTTTTTTTTTTATAAACACATGTATTCCAGTTTCACTACAATACCCATGAGACCTGATGGATAAGACTCAGTGGAACAAATGGAATGATCAGAAGTCTCATGTTCAAGCATCATTACTACTGCACAACCATCGAGATGCCACATGGGCTAGAATGATAGCTACAACTAGTGACAGGCTGCAAAAAGGTCAGAAAAGAAATAAAGGTTCTCATTGTCATGGCAAGTATGGAATGATTGACATGGCTAGGGCTGTCTGTTCACGAAGTGCTATAAAGCAGCCTTGAAAAAAAAAAAAACTCAGAGGTCCGTTTGGGTGTGAATGTGTGTCGTTAAGACTCTAAGTGCCACTTGTGACAGCACCTCTCCAAGACTGAAAAACAAGACACAAGTTAGACAGACAGACAGACAGACATACAGCAGGAGAGAGGGAGCAGAGAGAAACAGAGCAGGTAGAGCAAGACTTGAGGATACACAATTTGTATGTATGTCTACACTATATAATTGTGTGAGTGCATTTTTTGTATGCATGTGTTTTGCATGAGTTATCGGCGTAGGCGCATTAATAAGAAAGCACAAACAAGGAAAAGAAAATAGCTCTTAAAATATGAAATGGCCCTGGGCCTCCCTTTATCCATTTCTCTCTAACTCTTTCTTTCCCCTTCTCTCCATCTCCTCCTATCCCTTTCTCGTTTACTTTTTCATATGGCCTCCACATAATTAGCAGGCAGCATGCCCTGCTGGCCAGTACGCTCCACTCTTCCATACATCCATCCTTCATCGATCGGCTGCACGTCCACAATCACATCTCCGTCGAGGAATGACACTTCATCTTCATCAGCTGCGGTGTAGTCATAGACTGCCCGGTAACGTTTCTGAAAACAGGCAAATGCACCTTAAAATAATAAGAGAAGCAGAGAAGCAGGAACAGTCCAATAATGATATATCACATTCATGGGATAACAATGATGCTTAGGCTGCAAAAGGCTTCAATCGTGGGGAATCATTAGTGTTACTGTCTGGCAAAATATCCTGAACATACACAAGCACATGGTTAAAGCATGTATAAATTTAGAGAGAATAAAAACAGGAAAAAAGTGATCTCAGTGACTTTGAGCAAGGCTTCCTTGTTGGCGCCAGACAGAATGGTTTGGGAATTTCAGAAAATCTCCAGGGGCTGTCAAAAGTCTCTAGAGTTTACACAGAATGGGGTGAAAACAAACATGCAGCGAGCGTCAGTTCTGCGGGTGGAAATGTCTTGTTGATAGTAGAGGTCAGAGGAGAATTTCCAGACAGGAAGTCAAATAACCACTCTTTACAACAGTGGTAACTGAGTGGAACCACGTCAGGTTGCAGTCTGTACAGTGAGGAACAGGCCACAGTACAGGCTCACTGAAAAAAATCAACAACTGATTGGTCTGAGGAGTGGTTAATCTCGTTACCATAGACTTCACTTCCTGTTAGCTAAAACCACACTTGAAAATCTTCTCTGACCGAGCTCGTTAACGATTACAGAAATGCTGTTCGCTGGGTGGTTTCGTTTGTTGTTGTTTTTTTATACCAAACTGTGTAATAGACTGTTGTGCATGACAATCCTAGGAGATCAGACGTTCGTAAAATAATCAAACTAGCCACTCTGGCCACAAGAACCACATCATGGTCAAAGTCACCGTCATCATTTTCCTCTACTCTGATGTTTGATTTGAACTTCATTGACGGAAGCTCTTGACCTGTATGTGCATTGTGATTTCACACACAGCAATGTGCATGATTATAACCTGGCACATAATTGGCTGACTGGAAAATTAAGTGGTTGGTTATTTTACTACTGCAACTCACAATTTACTTTTGGGTATCTACTCAAAGGCCATTAAAACCCTCAAAAGAAACATGATGATGAAGCAAATCAAAGGCAGATGATTTGAAAAGTCTGATCATTTATAGAACTAAACTGTTGTGTCTGATTAGTTGATATATTGAAAGACCTTTTTGTGAGGGGGAAAAACGGTGTTTGTACATGTGTGCGTGTTTGTAATGCATTACCCCAGAACTAGGCGGAGGAGCTGCAGCAGCTTGGCGCACAGGTTCTGGCTCATAGTGGTAGTTCTGCGATGCAGATGGAGGTTGATATGCTGGAGAGAAAGGAAAGAGAGAGAGAGAGAGAGAGAGAGAGAGAGAGAGAGAATAACAGGATGTAGTGTCTTAGTAATTAACACCAGTTCAAACACCAATTAAAAGGCACAAATATTTCAATTAGTGGTTGTTGTGGTTGGTAAGGTCGCAGCGGTGTTGTGGTGTATACCTGGAGTTGTGTTTTGTTGCGGTGGTGGAAGGTGAACTTCTCCTCCCATTTTACTCTTCTCAAAGTCCTCATGATATTTAATCTACAATACACATAAATGTATATGAACATAAGCCCAGAATAAGTGATGTACCCAATTTAATTGCAATATATACTTTAATAAATAAATAAGATAAAGGCACTGATACAATGTCTTTACATGTCTTCTGGAAAAAGCGAGGCTATATTTAATTCTATTTAAGGCATGAAGGATAATGATTCATTAATTATCAGATCCCTCAGAACATAGAGATGAATGGAATCTTTCAAAGTAGTGTTGCACTAATATTCACCTCTTTTAATTATTAGTTCACAGCAAGGAGCTTTGATTATCCTTCATCACCATTTCAGGCTTTGCATGTACCTCTGGAGCAGTTGATCGTGTTAATTTACTGAACAAATGTTAAAGATACTCTTACAAAAAAAAAAAAAGTTCATAATATGCAGTTTTTGCACTAATATTGGATAGAATATCTGTTCTAGAGAATATGAGATATTTGCTGATCCTAAATTGTTCAATAGGTGTCTCATATCCCTGTTTTAGCCAACGTTTTTTGACATAGCAAGTGTTGAAAGCAGGTTCTTTGAACTGGCTGTTTTAACCTGGGAAAGTCTTATAAGCAAAATGCCAGGATTATGATTCAGAGAGGACAGAGATCCCACAGGGGCAATTGTGTATTCATGCTTGATAAGTATATTTCTAGAACTCACATCGGCTATGACTCAATTTACATAAATACCTCAGACCATTATCACTGGGTAAAATCAGCCGTCAATGTTTTCTTTTACCGTATTCATTTGTCCAATGTGTGTGTGTCCATATTACAAGGTTCTCCAATCAAGAAATCAGAAGGCCGAATCAAATTCTTGATTTTTTTCCTTTCATAGAATACAGCTCATAAAACTGGGGTTTAAAAGTGGTTTTATACTCTCTAGTGGTTTACAGCAAGGAAGAAAGACAATGAGAAGAAAGCAGCAACTATCCAAATGGTGACTCTTTCTGCAAGACAATATTTAAGCTAAACTTCTGACAAATCAAGATTAATTGCTTGAGTTGGTTGCTTTGAAAATTTAGTCAAACTTAAACCTTAAACCTCACACTGGAGGGGACTACGGGGTAGCCTTTAACGTACGTTGCTAATCTGGTCTTGTGTTTTCTTAATTCTTTGCAATTCTGGTGTGTCGGCTACAACACTGAAGCCTTTTCCTTTGTTCTTCTCAAACTCCTCCTTGTAGAGCACCTGCAATAGACACACATGAAAAGCATTAAAATAAGTAAAATAAAAAAAAATAAAAAAAGAAATATATATTTTAAAAAATGCACTCGAATGAGGTATTTTCTGTTTTTTTTTTTTTTTAGTTAAAGAAAGATTCTAAAATACAATCATATGGACAGCTTATTTAATTAGAATAAAGATCTTTAAAAAAAGTAACATGGATATGCGCTGAAATTGCATGGAAAAGTGCAGCTTTAATGATACATCACATTAAAAAAAGTCAAAATCTTTGGGGAAAAAAATAAATGCTGAAAATACAAGCAAGTGACAAATTACAGCAACTTGTTTCAGTAAGGTGTTGGGACACCACAACAGCTTATTTGTCCCTTTGCCATGAACATGTCAACAGAATCGTCCTGCAATTTTATGTTAAATCATCGTGCAAATAAAGAAGAAATAATGCTAAAGATTTTAAGAGGTGAGATAGCTAGCCTTGTTACAGTCAAGAAAGGAAGTTTAACTTTATTTTTGTATATAATGTTTTAGACAAACATTTTGTTATGGGTCCCACATCTAAGAACATGGCAGATTAGAGATTAGTAAGAAACTCTGCACCTACTTCAGTAACAAGCACTGCGCTGCTCGCTACTAAAAGAAACACACAATTAAAAGGGACTGATGATGATCTCATATTTAGACAGTCTCATGGGTCTCTAGTGTGTGTGTGTGTATGTGTGTGTAAAAAACAAACGCACCCCCTCCTTTTTTCCTTCAACACTGTACATCTTTTCTTTACAAACCCACTGCTTATGTTATTCAGAATGTTTTACCCATTCCTGAGGGATAATAAGTTATAGGTTTAAGCTTGTTAGTTTAAGATTAAGCTTGTTTGTGAAATTTAGGAAAAAGTTCACGAAGGAATCACGATATGTACCAGAGAATTGGTGCAATTTTTTGGGGGGCCAATTTCATGGGTTTTAGTAGCAACAGATCCATTGTGTATGGATAATAAGAGTGTTATTTCATAACGATAACCTCAGTTTTAGGCTACTTAGTAATATAAAATTCAAAACAGGGATGATGTGGAGTAACATCTTCCATCCACCTGTTTCTCAAGAGCTAAAGATGGTAACCCTTAACCTTCCTCCCCCCCGGTTGTTTTGTTCTTCGGAAACGCGGATTTGAAAAAGCCTTAAAACGGGTTCGAAATGTCTTCTTTGCGTTCTGATAGACTAGGAAAATGTACTTCTGCAGAGCTCATTTAAAGGTTGAAGACACCGAAACAGCATTTTTGGCAAATGAGTGAAGGTGAAGGAAATCCAGTCATGACGGAATGTGTATTTCAGCTGGACAATTAACAGACACATTTTGCAGCCCTCTAAGATGATTTGACTTTACTTGCGTAAAAAGATGTACAACATCAGCTGGTGTGATTCAGCTGATCACACGTTTCGAGCAGTGACGGTTCCAGCCAATGTTCCTTCTCTTTTTATGTCTGCCTAATTAAAGAGTTTGGCATGGCATTTATTTTACAGACTAGACTAAAAAAATGAAGAGAAATGATTGATTAGTCCACATTTACTTAAATTAGTTTTGAGTGAAAGTAAGCTGGTCCAGTCCTGCATAACACTAAACGATTCGGTGGCAGAATGCAAAACCGGAATGAGGGGACAGCAAATACCTGACAAAACCCACACTCACGACCAGTCACGAAAGCACTTTAAGCAGGAAAAAAACTTCTGATAACGTCAGAATAATCTTAATCTTGGCCTATTTAGTAGTTGCTTCCAAGTTGGACCAAATTGACCATTCATATTGCGTTTTAATCTTTCATTATTGCTAATTAATGAGAGCTTGTTCACAGCTAATCAGAGCTACAGACTACTACTAACTAGCTTCTAACATGAGGTTGAATCCAAACTTCCCTCACTACCCACTGAAACTACTTGGTGTGTGAAACAAGGGATTGTACATGCTGGCACAATAACTTTACTTTTTAGGCTACAGTATGTGCAAGGTTATTCTAAAGCGGAATAAGTGAAGACATAAATAGAAACTTACGAGATTTACAGGACTGTCCACCACCACTGTGGTTTACTCTCCATAGTACCAGCAAGAATTTAAACTACTTTCACCCCTGTGGGATGACTATGGCTATTATACTAACTGACTAACAGCACAGAAAGAATGAATCACACAAACTCCTGATTGAAATAAATGAATGTTAATAAGAACAAATACATCTGTGAGAGACAACAACAAATAACAAGCAGATTAAAAAAAAATAATAAATCACATATGTTTCACACAATCAACAGACAGAGACAGGGAGGAACTGTAGCTATATTGCACATTTATACAGGACCTGGATGTGGTTAAGTGAAGAGGGGAATCATGGGAATATAAGGATTTCTGATCATAAAATCAAATATTTTCTCCTATTCATACTTCATTCTCAAATTCCCAAAGTATAAATGAAATTATTTGTATCATATATGTCTTAAAATTAATAAACTGCTGAAGTTTTAAAAGAGGTAAAAAGGAATGATGAGTTTTAAAAACATCTTTTCTTTCAATAGCTTGTTTCTGGCTGACGTCCAAATGTATGTGACAGTATCTGTATGCCTCGCTGAAATAATGGACAAAAAAAAAAAAAGAGATGTGTATGATTAGTGTGTGTGTGTGAAGGAGTGTTTGTGTGTTACCTGGCTCTGCATCTTGCTCTGCTGTTTCAGACGTAGGTTTTCTGGAGTGTCAGCAACACTCGTAAATGACGTTTTCGGGTAGTGTCTGTAACATAGACCTGACAATTAGCGATCATTAAAAACCTGTCAAACATTAAATATTCAAGAAAACTTGAAATCAACCTCCATATTTTCAAACTACCTGTACTAAATGGTGATTGTTCTCACAGTGATGTGTAAAAGTTAGTTCCCCCTCTTTTAATTCTTTGTGTTTTTATGTAAAAACATAATAATTATCTGATTATAGCGAGTCCTAGTATTAAGCAGATGCAACCTTGAATTCCAAAATAATATTATTACTATTTTTTAATCTTGCCTATATTTACTTAATGAAACCCCCCCAAAAAAGGAAAGAAGGGAAAAAATGTGGGCAATAACAAGTAACCCCTTACTGCTTCCACACATTTTAAGAGAGGAAGTTGCAGCCAGTTGTTGTTAATCATCAGGCCTTGATTAATTGATCATCAGCAGGTGTGAAGACCTCTATAATAGCAGAAGTTTTGGGCAATTTGCCGATCTGGAGCATTCAGTTGTGTGTTAACACAACGGCAAGATAGAAAGAGATAAGCAATGGTGTTGGGGAATCAATCAGCAAAGAGTTATAAAAAATTTCCAGACAAAAATTTTTTAAATAATTAAGAGCTACATCTCAGATGCCTCACTGAGCATGTTACTAGTAAAGTAACAGCACAATTAGAAATTAGAAACAATTAGAACAATTAGAAAAATACTTTTATACCTGGGTTTTTTTTTTTCTAAGGGGTGCTAAGAGAAAGCTTCTTCTGTCTACAAAGACTATAGAAGCATGACTCAGGTTTGCAAAACTGCTTTGGAGCAAAGCTCAAGGCTTCTGGAACAATGCCATATGGAGTTTGAATAATCGTAATGTCAATAAGGCGACCTTGAGCTCCTCTGTATACCATAGGCAAATTTGAGGCCATCTTTCTAACAGCTAAAGCTTGGTCAAAATTGGGTCATGCAACAAGACAATGATCCGAAGCGCAGCAGTAAATCTACATCAGAATGGCTGACCAATAAAAGCGTTTTTGGAACAGTCTAGTCAAACTCCAGATCTCAACCCAATCGAAATGCTGTGGTAGAACCTTAAGAGAGCTGTGCAAATGTGAATGAACTGAAGCAATGATGTTAATAAGAATGGGCCAAAATTCCTCCACAATGATGTGAGAAACAATTACTTTAATTTAGATGATGGTGCATCTACAAGTTATTGAATCATGCAGGGTATTTGACTTAATGCATCACATTTGCATGGTGCAAAAACCAATGTAACTAGTGTGTCTACAACTGTCAAGTTTTATGCTATTTTAAATCATTATTAAGTACTAACACTATCCGGCTTTTCCTAATATAATTAAATATTCTTCCTTTCTCAATTTTAAAAACCACTTTAAACCTACTGAGAAGCATGTCTTCAGGCCCAGATGCATGGATAATTATTTAATTTATAAATATACTAATCTAGATTATGTACAGTGAGTTACTGTACTTGAATTTGCGATGTGCATCATGGCAACAATCACACTGACAGCAGAAGGTGTCAAAGAGAGACAAAGCTCATCTGTGCATTTCACATTTCTGTGGTACAATTGCATCTCAATAAATCTGAAGCATTTAAACAGACACCATGTCAGTTCACTTGAAAACATAAACAGGACAGTTTTGACTCTGACATGGTGTCTGTTTAAATGCTCTAGATTTACTCGAGATACACAAACAAGTTTGTGAGCAAAGATATGATCTTAAAACAAGAACATCTCCAAATGTATTTAATTTCTGTTTCTTTTTGCTAAACATACTAACATACTGGTGACCAGAACACTAAGCGTCAGTTGCGGAAAAAAAACAAAAAAACAAAAAACCTACAAAACTCGGAAACAACAATTTTACCTTAATACTACTTAAAAAAAATAAAACAAAAATTAAAGTTGCAAGCAACGATGACGGGCCCAAGCAACGGGCGCGGTCCCCACCCCGGGCGCACCGCACAACCTGCGTGTTATTCGAGTGTGTCAAAACCTCAAAAAAGTCATTGGCACCCGGTTGCACCGCGGAACTTGCACACAGAACGTCACACATCATACTGGGCTAATATCAGTTTGGGCCCTAAATATTTGTGTGTGTGTGTGTGTGACTAGTTAATGTGTCAGTCTGTCTCTGATGAGTAAATGTGTTTTTGCGTGTTTGTGTGTGTGTGGTGTGTGAGTCTGTGTGTTAACATTAGTGATGTGTGTGTTAGTATGTCTAAGACATGTGACTTGTTAGTGGATGTGTGTGTTTCTGCGTGAGGGTGTGTGAGACAGAGATGTGAGTGTGTGAGTGTTATAATTTGTGATGTTATAATGTGTGTGTGTATGTAGGTGCTCATTTGTGTGATGTATGAGTGTATTTGTTTGTGTTTGTGCATGCATGTGTGTGCGTGTGTGTGAGATGTGTTTGTGTCTTTGTGTGTTTATTTAGTGTGTTAACATTAGTGATGTGTGCTTGTGTTTGTGCATGTTTGTGTGTATGGTGTGTTCAAATATTAGTGATGTGTGTGTGATTAATAATTGTTGGGTGTAAGTTTAAGACATTATCACGGCTGACCCGTTTGAGATATCAAAATGTGTGATGTGATGTGATGTGTGTGTGAGAGTGAGGGAGAGATGTGTGTGACAGTGATGTGATTTGTGTCTGTGTGTGTGTGTGTCCGTGTGTGTGTCCGTGTGTGTGTCCGTGTGTGTGTCCGTGTGTGTGTGTCCGTGTGTGTGTGTCCGTGTGTGTGTGTCCGTGTGTGTGTGTCCGTGTGTGTGTCCGTGTGTGTGTGTCCGTGTGTATGTGTGTGTGGGAGGTTTAGTGTGTGTGAGAGTGAGGGACAGAGGTGTGTGAGATGTAGATGTGTCAGTCTGTGTGTGACGAGTAAATGTGCTTGTGTTTGTGTATATGGAGTGTGTGTGTGTTTGTGTGTATGGTGTGTGAGTCTGTGTGTGAACATTAGTGATGTGTGTTATTAATAATTTTTCAGTGTAAGTTTAAGGATGTTCCAGAATGTGATGTCACTGTCCGTGTCACTGAATATGATGAGTGTGTGTGAGTGTGTGTGTGTCGTGAGAGATGTGTGCTATAGATGTGCAGGACCCTCTTGTTTTCCTAATGATCATTCTTTTCTTTTCTTTTTTAATGTAGTGTGTTGACATTAGTGATGTGTGTGTTAATCATTTTTCGTTGTGTAAGTTTAAGACATTAGCACGGCTGAGACATTTGAGATATCAAAACTGGTTTGTAATTAAAAACTCACCCACACACTATAGGTGCGCAGGAGCCTCTTGTTTAAGGATCTTTTTCCTTTTTCATGATATATTGATTTTTATTTAGTCAGGTAACATTAGTGACGTGTGCTTGTGATGTGTGTGTGTGTGTGTGTGTGTGTGCATGTAGGATAGTTAGTGTGTTCATATTGTGTATTTGTCGGGATGTGTACATGACCGATGTGTAGAGTGTGTGTGTTTGTATGGGGTGTGTGTGTGTGTGTGTGTGTGTGTGTGTGTGTGTGTGTGTGTGTTTAGAATGTGTGGTCTGGTGTGTATATCGCCGCGCTTGTCCACCAGACTGAATGTTGCACAGTGGGCAATTTAAATGTTTGTATTGTTTATTTTTTATGATTTCTGCATATATTTAAATTGTAAACATGAAGCCATAGTAAAGGAGAAGGGGAAAGACCTGACTGCAGAATACCTGCCTACTACTGCCATCTACTGGACATATTTTATTACTGCAGGAGTCAGTGGAGACAGTTCAGGCCAAGGATGATAAATATACTGTAAAAAAATTGTTGGGAGCTGTATGAGCATCACAAAAACATGAAACTCAAGAAATCTACTCAGAACCAGTTGTTCTTTCTACATAAAATGTTTGGGCACATTAGGACTTTCCACTTGGTGGATATAAGTATCTTATGTTTGCTCCAAATGATATGTTGCCATATCAACACTATTCAACGTATCAAAAAATCCTTTACAGTGTGACATCAGCCTTGTCTTCCAATTATTGTGCCTGATTCTGAAGCCAATTTGCTGAAAATTAGCCCCAAAAGAATTTAATTTCTGAAAGTAGACACTTTCTGCTGCCAGTTGGTGGCGCTATGACTGAGACTCACGGGACCCATGTCACTGTGAGCAGGAATCTTCTCTTAACCTACTGCTGAGGTTTGATGAATGTCACTCAATTTATACAGAAGTTATTAGCCACTTCCTGTTTCCTGTTATTCGCCGTATTTTTAAGGGCTCGCCACGGCCGACCCGTTTAAGATATCAACCAGCCGTTCACAATATTAGATCCTCAATGTCTTGAGATTATATTAGACCCTGTTTGGTCAAAAACATATGAATCCTGTAAGAGTAGTATATCACATTCCAATGGGTGCGTTTTTCAAACAACGCAAAATAACCGACTTCCTGTTCAGCGGATTCCATGACATGGGGTATGCAAGTTGTTCACCTCAATGAGATCTAAATTTATACTGGGTCTCATTCATATATGTGAAAGTGGATATGAGTTATGCAGCTTAAACTTTACAAAGTTCCAGGGGGCGCTGTACAGGCCCTGTGGCACGCCCGGGCTCCAGGCTCTCAGGGCTTCCTCACAATCAGTGAGAGTCTACAGCCATACAATTTTGGAACCGTAGGTCTTTCCACTCGTAAGATATCAGAAGAATAATTTTCTTCGATTTTTTCTTGAGTTAAATCGTCACCATAGCAACACGATTCAAATTAGAAAAAAATCCTTCATGATTTCAAATGACCCATGTCTTTTCATTATTCTGACTGATTTTGAACCAAATCAGGTGAAAGTAAAGGACAAAATATTACTGATTTCCAAAAGTGACACACTTCCTGCTGCCACTTGGTGGCGCTATGACATAGACTCATGATTGTCATATGATGTGATCAGCTTCCTACTCTTAACATACCTGAAAAGTTTCATGTGCATAACTTAATGTACACAGAAGTTATTAGCCACTTCCTGTTTCATTTTATTCGCCATAATTTTAAAGCGTCGCCACGGCCGAACCGTTCGAGGTATCAAAAAGATCTCTGCAATTTTGCATCAGCAACTTGTTTAGATCATATTTAGCTGATTTGGTGTGAATTGTAAAAATTTCCTAGGAGGAGTTTATCACATTCCATTGGGTGCGTTTTGCAAACAACTCAAAATAACTCACTTCCTGTTGATTAGACCTGATGACATGCAGCGCGAAACTTGTTCAGTTTGATGAGATCTAAATGTTCACCGAGTTTTATAAGTATACGTGCAAGTGTGTCTGAGCTATAAGGCAAGACTCTGTAGGGGGCGCTGTGCGGGGCGTGTGCGACGCCCGGGGCCGAGCCCCACTGAGGACCTGTTGGCCGCAGATTCCAATCTGTGTGCAAATTTTGGTGAGTTTTTGAGTATGTTAAGAGGCCCGAAAGTGCCCGGATGATTGAAAGAAAAATAATAAAAAAAATAATAAAAAAAAAAATAATAATCCTAACGAAAACAATAGGGCCCTGCGCACTCAGTGCTTGGGCCCTAACAATAATTACCTAAATATTAGACTGTGAATGCTGGAACTTAACTAACAAGAATTTCTCATGGAATTTAATTGCACACTAATAAAAATGTACAATGTCATCTCTTGAATTTTGGAATAAACTAAACTTTTAACGTGTTACTGTAAAGTGCATGGAGTGAAAGGGTGAGATCGAGTTTATTAAGAAGATTTCAATTGAACACTCATAAGAGCATATAAAAAAAATGTACAGCGCCATCTGTTGAATTTTGAGATGAACTAATGATTTTTCCAAGGGTAATTTTTTTATATGATATGAGCGTTTTCCATTTCTATTTTAAAATGTCTTCTCTTCCTGTGGGCCGATTGCGAAAAAACAAAGCCCATATGTTACATCGCGCTCGGCCAAATACACCTGTGAAAAGCCCCTAAAAATTTGTTTAGTAGTTTTTACGTGATGCGTGAACAAACAAAAATTTAAAAAACCTAACTCATCTTACGTCCCCCACGCCAACTTTACAGTTTAACAGATAAAATGTAAAATATAGTACAAGCACCCTGCGCCATCGCCACCCCGGGGGCATCGCACAACCAGTGTGTTATTTGAGCGTGTTACGATCTCGAAAAAGCCATAGCCACACACATCACACACTGTACAGGGCTAATATCAGTTTGGGCCCTAAATATTTGTTGTGTGTGTGTGTGTGTGTGTGAGGGTTAGTGTGTGACGTGTGCATGTGTCAGTCTGTGTGTGACGAGTAAATGTGTGGATGAGAGTCTGTGTGTTAACATGAGTGATGTGTGTGTGAGGTGACTTGTTAGTGCGTGTGTGTGTGCGTCTTGAGAGAGGTGTGTGTGTTAACATTTGTAATGTGTGTGTATGTTAACATTTGTAATGTGTGTGTATGTTAACATTTGTAATGTGTGTGTATGTATGTGTGTGTGTGAGATGTGTTTGTGTGTGCGAGTGTTAACATTTGTGATGTGTACGTGTTCAATAGGCTGCAGATACTGGAAGAAAAGCCTCACGCTATGATGATGTCACTGAACGTGTCACTGAATGTAATGTCACTCAATATAATGCCACACAGAAAGTTATCAATCATTTTTCGGCCTAAGTTTAAGGCATTATCGTGGCTGACCCGTTTGAGATATCAAAAATCCCTCTACAATTTTGCATCCTCAATGTTTTTAGATCACATCGGGACGGTTTGGTGGAAATCGTATAATTTCCCTAGGAGGAGTATATCAAAATCCATCGGGTGCGTTTTTGCAAACGACCCAAAATAACCGGCCTCCTGTTGAGTTTAGCCCAGTACATACTGTTGTTACAACTGAAACTGAAAGTTGTTCGGCTCAATGAGCTCTAAATGTGTACCGAGTTTCGTGTGCCTAAGTGAAAGTGTGTATGAGCTATCCAGCTAAATCTCGTGTGGGGGCCCCTGGGGGCCCCGGGCCACGAGACTCTCAGGCATCCTGATGGAAGCAGATTCCAACCTGTCTGCCAAGTTTCATGGGTTTTTGAGCATGTTAAGACCCCCGAAAAGTCCAAAAGAGTGGAAAAAAAAGCTATAGTGCTTGGGCCCTAATTAAAAGGATATAGAAAGTATGTTTAAAATTTTTTTTATTTTTTTTTTTAGGTCTACAGCTCTGTTCATTGTACATGTGTCTGATTTGCCTGTCAGATATCTGGTGTGAAGAGAATTGGGGAAATTTCTGAGACAGGAAAGCTGTGGGTGTTTTTAAAAAACGTCTTTGCATTTACTTATGACATAAATCCATATTGACACCATAAACACGACATCGGTTACTGTCTCACACAAAAACAAGCAGATCATTTTCAGATACTTACGCATTGCAGTACGGTTTCTTTTCGAAGCCTTTATAGTTCTTCATGTTTAGAGTCATCTTGCATACCTCGCAGCTGAAGCATCCTTTATGCCAGTACTAAGAGAGATAGAATGAGCAATTAATTCCTGGTTAACAACTTATTTAGTCACTGTATACTATGTAATGCAAGATGACAGTGGATTTTTATCAAGTTTCATAGCTGTATGGGTCAGCAGTTCTCTAATGCAGCCACTGATGTTCAGCACTTATGAGTAGAGAGCAACCTTACACCCCATAGCTCAGGACTGAATACAGATTTAAATAATTGATTGATATAAATAATGGATTTTTCCCCAACTGAAAGTGAAAATAATTATTTTTTAGTTCATAATAAAAGTTTTAAGAAATGAAATTGCCCAATTGCAAACGTGCAATCCAAATGTCTTTAAATGCTTATTAGAGATTTGGCACAACAGCGATTAAATATAACCCGTTTGTCATCTCTAAATGTAATAAAAACTTAATATATAAAAGTACTCACAGTCCAGACAAGGACATGGAAATTATTGATGAAAAGGAATAAGCAAGGAGAGGCCAAAGGACAATATTTTCATTCTTCTTCTTATTTATTTATTTATTTATTTATTTGATGTCTGAGGAAATGAGAAAAAAAATATATTTCTTGCTTGACACGGTAAAGAAATGTTGAAAAGAACATCATTGAATCCTATTTTGTGCCAAGTGAATTATATCACTTCTTGGGTGAGATTTACTGAACAGAATAATGCAATATGACAGACATGTCTAACTTACTGGTTCGCAAAAGCTTCAAAAAGAGACAGGGTGTCTGAGTGCGTGCAGGGAAAAAGTATGTTGAACTCTGAGCTTTGGGTTTTTGAGTGACTTGTTGACCTTGGGAGGGTTTAATGATAACAGAGGACAACAAACAGTACCTTTCAACATACATTCCATTTCACTGCCCAGTTATTCATGACTAGACATAGGTCTTTCTGTACTAAGCACATTGGTATAATTAAACATATTGCAAAAACATTACAATGTTGTACTCACTGGTCTGTTATCCTCCTAAGAACCTGGGACCAGAACTCTGATTGTGTACACTGCATTTTCTCCTCACCGTTTCCCTTTTGTTGGCACATAATAACTATGAACATAATCAGTATCTTGAAGTATCAGTATCAGTTTGTCAAGAGAATTAGACCGAACAGTCTTAAGAAGGTCCCACACTGATATTGGTAATTGGTCATTTATATTGACCTTGTTAAGCAGGCATATTTTTATATACATTTGTTCTGTTTGTTTAACTGGATTCATGATATGATAAACACAATATGGACACCTGACCATCGGCACCCATGGCCAAATAACACCTTCAACATGAACTAAAATGCTCACAAACATGCTACTTCTCTGTAATAATCCTGCAAGTATCTGCAAACTCTTTAATGAAAAAAATTATAGCTAGGAGATCTTTCACTTTTTATTTCATTATAGCAATTTGGAATCATTCCAAAGAATCATTAGAGGATGGTGTTTTGTTGCAAGTGCACATGTTTGGTTAAACAAACCAAGTTTACACCATATAATTTAAGCATCAGAACACTGGAGATCACCCCCCCCCCCTCCACTCCTGTTCTGAACCCTTAATTATTGTTCACATAGATTATTAGTTTCTTAGTTATTTATATAGGGAACCACATGCTAAAGCTTTTAATACTTATTAAGAAGATTGCATATGTCTCCTCTATACAATTATCAAACTACTTTAATTATTTATTAATGAGATTTTCTAAATAGTTTATTGGGACTCTGCACAAGCTATGCATCTATATTACATGCAATTATGTTAACAAGTGTTAAACTACAGGTCAATGAATCGAGTAGATTGAGCTTGCGAATCAAAGACCTTTTAATAAATCGCAGTTAAAGGTCACTTGCAAAAGGTCACTATCTGTCCTGTACAGTTTCTTTATTTTAGTGATGTTATTGACATCAAATTATCAGACAACAGATTCAAGTCGGCCTCTTGAATTATTTAACATGATTTATGCAGAAAACTTGTGTTATTTCACCTCTAACAGGATGAGCAAAGTGAGATTGAGATCAGTTGAAACGTTTTGGTCCTTTCATTGAATCTGTTTTTATAATAACTTTCAGTTAAAAAAAAAATAAAAATACTTCACACCTTCTAAACGGTGATTTACACAAATAGCATTGTGACCTTGACATTGATAAAATCATTTACATGACAGCACGCTGTAGGGCTTCTGTAATTATGACTATGTTTTCTCAGGAATCTAAATATGACAAACTGGTTTTCCTGTGCGCCAACTCTCAAAACAGGTCATACTGTATTTGGTGTTTCACAATTATTGTTACACTGTCTAATTTGTATGTAGACTGATGTTGAAGGAGCATAATCAAACCTTGGTGTTTAAAATCTTGAGCTGTTAAACACGCAAAATGTCTTAACCTTATGAACTGATACTGTTAAGCTCATGTGCACACTGCTTGCCAAGTAAGATGATGTCGACGTCGTCCTCCTCCTTACTCCTTTACTTACAGCTTTTGGGATACTATTTTTAGCTTCATAATGGTACAGTTTAAGATCGTAGAGTATGGGGTTATAATTCAGACTGCTCCAAGTAAGACTGTAAATGCTCCAGGCTGTCGTTCTTGGCGGCAGCCTGGAGCATTTATGCTCAGACAACAGCATCTTACCCCCTGAGCCCCAACTGGTCAGAACTACATGCTTTGTATGCACTTCGGGTGTTCCCCGTAATGTCAATTTTATATTAAACAAACTGTCCTTAAGGTATCAAGAATCATGATGTGTTCAAAACTCAAATAGAGGATATTATGACATCCCTAGCAGCTACCTGCCTTATGCTGCCTTTTCACAGCTTCAGATTAACAACAGATAATAAACTTATTTCTTAAAATCCACACTGGGTTCACAGAATTTTGAGATCCAACTGTAACCAACAATGTGCTTTAAAAAAATCAACAAGAGGCAACCATGTTACCAAAAGTAACAAAGCCTATTTTGGTCAAAAATATATGCAACGATAAAGTTAAACTGCATTTGACTTCTCATGAGTATCTCAATACCCGTATTTTAGTAAGATAAAATGCTATTAATCAGACTGAAAAAAAAAAAAACATGTTCTTTAAAGCAGTTTGAGCTAACGCAGTTGGCTTCAGCAAGTTGTTATTAGTTAGTTTGCATTATAACAATACATGATAACTTATGTCATACATGACAAGTTAGTCAGATAGAATTTATAGATTTATATGATTTGTCAAAAATATGCACAGCAATTATATATACTCAAAAATGTTTTATTTAGATTTTATGTAAGCTTCAGGCGGCAGTACATTCTGTTAGTTAGATATTATGTATATTTTGTGCATTCGTGTCTAATAAATGACTTTATTTAAGTTTAGAGAGCAAGGAAATTTTCTGATTGATTCTAGAGGTCATACTTACGATGTTTAACACTGTCTTGACTAACAGACTTGCATATAGTCCATTTCAGAAGTTCTTAAGTATTCAAGATAAAACACATCGGAAGTGTGAATCGGAACGAAAGCTGCAGTGAAAAGAAGCAGTGCGCAGTCCACACTGTCATGTGTTTTAATTTACAAAAATCTGAAATCTTAACTACAATAAAATGTGAAAAATGCCCTGCTGGGCATGAACACTGGGTGTCTGACCAATGACCTTCATGTCATTTGCATTATTTTCATTTGTTTTGTCAACATGATCACATGACTCCTTATATGCTCCCAAGCAGCTTGTATACCATAAACAGCAAAAAACGTAACACGGAAAAATAACTTTTTCAAAAATAATAAAAAAAATCAAAAAAATAAATCTAAATTTTCAGTTTTACCTGGGTTGGTGTCAAATTTCATGAAAACTTTTTAGTTTGTGTATTGTTTCCCGCCAGTGTAACACTTGTTCATGATTAAACATTTGCAGATATTGGCTACGAATTCACAAATGGTGCGTTGTAGTTAGTTATACAGCAAGATCATGGCTTGAGTGACGCAGTGTTTAGTAGATAAAGAAAGCCAGGATAACAGCTACACTGTGATCTGTAGCAAATGTCTTAAAAATGGGAAGTGGGCAATACTTCTTCCATAGAACCACTTATTAATGATATACAGGAGGCTTTGTGGAGGCTTTAAGTAGTTCACTTTATGCCCTAGATCTTATGATACATGATCACTCTGGACAAAGCCATTCGGTCAGAAAGCAACTGATGTTTAACGTCCATTACACACATCACCTAGGGCCTCAAGATTATGTATGAAAATGAAATAAATAAAGGAATGAATGAATGACCGAACGAATAAAACCCCAGCACAAAAGCTCATTCATTTTAACCAGATTAATTGAAAAGGGTTCCTACTACAACAATTCACAAATTACTAATCTCTTTCTTTTTATTTCTTCTTAGGAAATAATCACCTAGACAACAAGTGAACACAGAAAGTTTCTTAAATTATTATATTATACAGTTTGAGACATTACACTCTTTTGAACACTGTTTGACAGTTCTTCCATTTTTTTTGCAGTCTTTTTCTTTTTTTTGTGTGTGTGTGGGGGGGGGTCTACAAAAAAAGTAGTAGTATTTATTAGAAAAGGAGGGAAAAATCATCTTTGAATTGTGATTCTTTTGTGTGGCGATTCATGTGTAAAACCGATAAAACAAACAAACAAACAAAAACCTTTTAAAATAGAGATGAACTGGGCGATCGTCCAGTGACCAGAAATGGCTGGTTTTTTGTTTTGATTTATTGGCCGTGACCGGTAATCAGCCGATCAGCCTCAGACATAAATGATCTTGTAACGAGCACAGAAGTTTCCGAAGGGTGCAACAGAAACGCATTTTTATGGCGATACACTATCAAGACTTGCATGCCTTAAAAGCCTCTTTCAGCCTTTTTCCCCCCCCCCCAAACTCTGGGAGCAAATTAGTCTCAAACCCACCCATTACACATGCTTACAACAGTCTCGAAACACAGTGAGCGCTAATCATTCGAAAAATCACGTGCATTAGAAGCCGTGCGTGCCCGCATTCTCGCAGCCACTCAACCCGCTTACTCACTGTCAAATTTTGAGACTCTGGAGGCATTTGAGGAGGTAAAAAGTCAGTTTCTTTACAATTATACAGGTGGTGCTCTCTTTTACATGTGGTAGGAGTGAACTATTTGCCAAGTTTGTTTAGAAATAAACAAATTATGTCAGAGAACTTATAAAAAAAAAAAAAAAAGAATTTATAAAAACCGTGAGATTTACAGAATTGCTTAACATCACCAAGGTATCATTATAATATTGTATTGGGAGGTGACTGGTGATTCCCATCCATAGTATTTATGTTCTTATATTTGTATCAAGTCATCAGTTCACATAAAATTGTGAATTATATTCTCCTGAAAATAACTACCTCACTGACAGTGTAGTCTTCATGCATTTGTAAAGTATATTAACGTCTCAAAGAAAGAAAGAAAAGAAAAAAGCTTGGCCATCTTGTAAAATCCTCTGTTTTTGATTAACATGTAAGTCAAGACTTGGCTACTTGTCACAAGGATAGACAACCATTTGCAGCCAAACCATTATTATTTTCCCCCCCTTACACACATTCAAACTATTGCAATGATCTGAATCTAAGCTGATTTTTTCCCCTAATGTGGGTGAAGACAAACTAACGAGTTTGCATATGCAAATATCCAAAGTTACACAAAACCAGGAGCACATGATTTATCTGGGGTCATAGTTATATTGTGTGGACTGAAAGGACTCCAGAGCAAACGACATGAACGCGGAAGATAAATCGACCAGGTGTGTTGTCGCCTATCGAAACGAATACAAGAATATGAAAGATTATAGGTGTTGAGGCATTAGTCTAGAGGACTTCCGGTTTATATTGAACTGAACTGCAGGGACTGTGTGACACGTCAGATTCCTCCTCTGCTTTTCAGCACAACGGAGGAGGCCGTGCACACGCACAAACACACACGCACAGGCGCGCCCCCGCGCTAACATCCTCTGTTAAGCAAATAACTCTTGGATGACTGTTGAACTAGCATGACTTTTTAAGGGACGTAAACATGCATCTGGGTAATGGCAAATGAGTACTACTGTGAATTAAGGAAAAACGTGTGCCCGTGTCGTACCTAGCTAGCTAGCAACCGTCGCTCACAGACACTGCACGACCATAACAAGCTACTTAGCCTTAGCTAGCTAACTAACTGGTTCCACTTCCGTTCCAACCAACCTAAATGCAACAAACCCTCCCTAGAAATCAGAATGGCTGTTCATTAATATATGAAATATCAGCTAAAAATGTGGCGTTTCTTTTTGCTAGTTGGTCTCAGATGTAGTATACTTAGCTAACTACATTTTGGTTAGCTTACCTTGTCAAGGCAATTCACTTTTTCCGTGGGATACACCACTCGGTTACATCTACTACACTGCGGATTCATTTTTTTTAAACAATCGCAGAGCGAAGGTAAAAATAAGGTTAGAACGGAGGCCCGAGGTTAATGCTTCGTGAGATGAAGGCAGGTATCTGAGCAAGAAATCCAGTGCAGGCGGCGGCTTCTGATGTTTTGCACCGCTGTCTGTCACCGAACGAGCAGACGCGCGCGGAAGCGCGGGCACGACACCGCTCTATCCTGCGCTCCGCGTTCCCGAGGATACAAGACGCGATGCGGGAGCGCGCTGCGATCTTTAATAAATATAACACGTAACAGAAATCGTCTTCTTTAACAGTGTACTGTACGAAAACTCAACATGAATCAACCTGAATCACCATAATAAAAAAGGAATAAACACCTTTTTTAATGAAATTTACAAATGGTGTCTAATGTGATTTGCTTCAATCTCAGATAAATTAGCAGAATTTGCACAGCGTAGGATGTGAATTTATACCACATTCGGAATAAAAATATAAACATATGAAACAATGAGGTAATATCTGGCATTTTTTAAAATTCAAATTGAACATAAAATGTTTCAGAAGGTTAATTGAGCGATACTAGAAACTAATCATCAACACATGACACCGCGTATGACTATGAAACTTTGACCAATACTACTAAAATGAATTAACACTATATACTTTATTATAGGTATATTAAACCACTATTAAACTCACTACATATATACAATAAATAGAAATATATTTGACGCGCTGTCGACGGGGGTATAGCTCAGTGGTAGAGCATTTGACTGCAGATCAAGAGGTCCCCGGTTCAAATCCGGGTGCCCCCTCTTTTCTGCAAGATTTCCCGAAAAGTGATTTTCAGTTAACACAATTGACAGTTAGACAGATCTTAACAAATTTCCAGTTATTTCACATTGCGGTTATTTTATCAGTTATTTTATCACTTTTCTTTGTTTGATGCAGACCAATAATTTGACCCTTTTTTGTTTTTTGAGAAATGAGAAGGTCCTCTACAGTGCTGTGAAAACATATTTGCCCCATTACTGAATTCTTTCTTTATTTTCTTTTGCCACATTTGTCACACAATGATTCAGATCATCGAACATTTTTTATATTAAACAAAGACAACCCAAGTAAATACAAAATTCTGTTTTAAAAATTATGATTTAAGTTATTAAGGGTGAAAACTGTCCCACCATCCAAAAATTTTTTTGTGGAAAAAGTAATTGCACCCCTTGCTATACTATGAATAAACTGTCATTTTTGGAAAGATGACTTAAATTTCACTTGCCACATCCAGGCCTGTTTACTGCCAGACCTGTTGAACCAAGAAATCATTGAAATAGAAACTTTCTGACAAAGTGAAGCATGCTAAAAGTTCTCAAAAAGCTACACAGTCTATACAGAAGACAAAGCAATTGACATATATCTGCAAAGTGTTATAAAGCAATTTCTTTCTTCAGAAACCATTTTTTGCCCAAATGTCAGGAGGTGATTGCATGGTTATATTATACAGCATACACTGCCATAAAAATATTTGCCATTTTGGGATATATATACTGTATATATATAATGTATTCCCTTTTGTGGGCAGGTATCAGTTCAGTGTAGCATAAATGCAGCTGAAAACTCTCTCTGGAGCTCTGTGCAATATCTTGAAAGGTATACAATGCAATTGAAGCAGTGAAATTGCACTCTGGAGAAAAGCTAGACTGGAGGAGCACAGATGCTGTATACTGTACATCCTGTAAACATCCGCAGTGGTAAGCATGTAACATGCTATTTAAATTTGTTATAAACAAGTATAAAATTTGTTTTCAGTTACACCTGTTAGTTATTTGAATATAATAAAATTTTAGCTCTAAAGATATAGCTGTATAAAAAATACAATATAACAGCATCCAAAAGGAAACTATTTTTTTTGTATTATCTATCTTACTACTTATTTACTTATTAACTCATGTAACCTTGCAGCTGAAGCAGGGTAAAATAAGCATTAGGAAGAGAGCTTGCATGACCCAACAAATAATATGTGAACATTTTAACTCTTGTATGGAATCCCACTATTGAAAAATCCTATTAAAAAAAAAAAACAAGTCCATGTTACAAAGACAGCATGGCCATGTCATGGCAGACACAATGATAAAAGTCCCACTGGTGACTTCTCAGTGACCATTATTTATTAATGTATTACTCATCTGGTTTCTTGCATTACTAAATCATGCCCATGAATTAGAATTGTTTCAGTTCAATTAATTTTTATTTGTATAGCACTTTTAACAATTGTCATAGTTGCAAAGCAGCTTTACACAATTCAAATAATTATTAAATTTTTTATGAAATGTTAATTCATACAAAATGAATCAAAATGGTCAGATAGTCCCTGATGAGCAAGCCGAGAGCAACAGTGGCAAGGAAAAACTCCCTGAGATGGCAATAGGAAGAAACCTTGAGAGGAACAGGACTCAACAGGGAACCCATCCTCATTTGAATTAAACAGAAAACAGGAATTGAACTGTATTCATACTGTATGTTAGGTGGCAGGCAGTTCAGTATAACAGTTGATGTTAATTGATGTTAATATGGCATTCAATTAGTTATTGGAGTAGACAATAACTACTCCTTGGTAGACTTGTAGGAAATTCCAGACTTGAACAATCGAGCGACTGCAGCCAAGTCAAGTCCTCAGAGAAACAGTGGTCAAGATCAGCCGAGGCCAGAACCATCTTCATGGCAGAGTGAAACCATCCCCAGACACCACACACATCCCAAAAAGACTACACGTATGACCACACGAGATCTCCAACCAGAAGTGGGGCACTAGGATGAGTCAGATAGGTCCAAAGGGCACAGGGGGCCCGGATCACTGGCACCTCAGGAATGACATGTGTAGCTCGACAGAGAGAGGGAGAGAGAGAAAGAGAGAGAGAGGAGGAGAGGGGAGAGCAGCAGAAGAGAGATAACAGTTAGGTATGGTCACAGTCACATAATATGTTAGGTGAATGTATATTTAGTGTAGAGTGCAAGCAGTGACTCCGGCAGGACAAATTTTGACAGCATAACTAAAAGGGAGAGCCAGAAGGAAACAGACATGACCCTGAGATGTAAAGCAACCAATCACCTCACGTCAACAAACCTGAGTGATCAATGGGAGTGGGGAAGAGAGCATCTAAACATACCAGTTCACCAGAATACTCTACGTCCATGAGACCCCCAAATCTGCTCCTTTACCTAAGGCAAATCTATTTACAAAAAAGCTTGGCTAAATAAATAGGTTTTAGCCTAGACTTAATCACTGAGACTGTGCCTGAGCCCCGAACACTATTTGGAAGACTGTTCCATAACTTTTATAACAGAAAAAATCTGCCCCCTGCTGTAGTTTTCATAATATGTGGTACTGACAAGTCCTTTGATCGAAGTAGGCCTGGCGGATCATAAGACACTAGCAGTTCACTCAGATACTGCGGCGTGAGACCACTTAATGCTTTATATGTCAAAAGTAGTATTTTAAAATCAATGCGAAATTTAACAGGGAGCCAATGAAGTGTAGATAAGATAGAGGTGATGTGCTCGTATCTTCTGGTTCTAGTGAGGACTCTTGCTGCTGCATTCTGAACTAGCTGAAGCTTGTTTATGCACCTAGTTGAACAACCAGACAGTAAGGCGTTACAATAGTCCAACCTAGAGGTGATAATTTTTCTGCATCGTTTAGTGACAATATATTCTTTATCTTGGCAATATTTCTGAGGTGAAAGAATGCTATCCTGGTGATATTATCTGCATGAGCTTCAAATGAAAGACTGAAATCTATAATCACACCAAGGTCTTTTACTGTTGCACTAGATAGAACAGAAAGGCCATCTAAAGTTCAGTGTGATCTAAAATCGTGCTTCTAGCTGCATGTGGTCCAATGACTAGACCTTCTGTCCTATCAGGATTAAGCAGAAGGAAGTTAATTAGCATCCAGTCTCTTATATCCTTTATACATTGCTCAACTTTATTAAGCTGGTTTTTCTCACATGGTTTTGATGAGACATATAACTGAGTGTCGTTAGCATAACAATGAAAACTAATACCATGCTTACAGATTATGTTGCCCAGAGGAAGCATGTAAAGGGAAATAAACCAGTGGGCCTAAAACCGTACCTTGTGGAACACCAAACTCCACTAGAGAACATGCAAAATAATCACCATTTAAATCTACATACTGATAACGATCAGCCAAATAGGATCTGAGCCAGGAGAGGGCTATTCCCTTAATTTCTGCTACATTTTGTAATCTGTCAAGGAGAATACTATAATCAGCGTTGTCAAAAGCTGCACTGAGGTCAAGTAACACAAGTATAGTGACGCAACCCTGAGAGGGCCAGGAGAGGGCTGTTACCTTAATTTCTACTACATTTTGTAATCTGTGAAGGAGAATACTATATTCAGTGTTGTCAAAAGCTGAACTGAGGTTGAGTAACACAAGTATAGTGTCGCAACCCTGATCAGAGGCCAATAGGAAGTCATTTACTACTTTAACTTTTTTTCTGTCTCTGTGCTGTGATGAGGCCTAAATCCTGACTGATACAGTTTGTGTATGTTATTTCTATGTAGATATGGGCATAGCTGCTCTGCTACTATCTTGTCCAGAATCCAGTTTCCACATTTTAATGTCATGACCACATAGATTTTCTTTCTATTAAATGGGGATGTCACCAGCTATTTTAGACTGGACTCAGACATAGGCTGTGGTCAGTCATGGTAATTTTATTTTAGTGACAGTGACCTCTTAATAATTTAAACATAAAAATAATCTAACTGAATCAATGAGAAACATGTGCAGATAAGAGCAGATGATCAGGCAAGTGATTAGTATGGTTGTATGGTGATGCTGAATGCTGATTGGTTGGAAAAGATGAGAAGAGAAACAAGGTTGCTGCTGAGGTTGGTACATACACAACCAACTTTAAATTTGTATATTTAGGCACTTTGCAGCCTGGCACAGTAAACCATTTGATCACATTTAAAAAATTGAAGCTACATATTTTAATATATTTTAATATGATGAAATTAGGGGTGGCTTAAGCCTTTTTTTGCACAGTACAGTACACTGTAATTTATAGTTCAAGCCTTTCCTAGGAGGCAAGTCTATGTAGCGAACTCAATAGAATTAAGTAGAATAGAATTAAAAAAGGAAAAACAATATATAATTAATTGTTACCAGTTATATACATTTTTTAAATAACTTTTTCAGTTAATAAGTACATTTTTATTAGATAAAGCCCCAAAACACAAGAAAAACTGCAGCATCCATTAGTGCTCATGATGAGATGCACCTCATGGGCTTAAACACTAGATGGTGGTAGTGTTGTGTCTGTGTGCTGTTCTGTAACGCTAATTTTCATTCCATTCAGAATGAAAATGTCACTTAGAAACTTTGATTTAACAAAAATGAATAATTAATCTCAAATAATGAATAGTGACTGGGAAGTGAGTGTTCAGGACGCTAAGTGTTATATAGTTTACTGGGAAGAACTATCAGGATAATGTTTGTAGTCTTCGTCTTCATCTGTGAATTAAACATAACTTTCTGGCATTTGGAGTCTGGGCATTTGAAGTAATGTTATATGACAGTATTAAGTCTTGGAAACATTATCGGCATGTTAAATGGAGGTTGCATTTGGGTTTTCTTGGTTAATGTAAAGTCTAAGAGATTCTGACTCTCAGCACAGCTATCATGAGCTGCAGCTCATCCTAAACGGATTACCCATTCCTGATTTAATTGTCAACTAACAGTTTACAAAACAACATATCGTTTCCTATAAATAGTTTAGTATTTATTTATTTATTTCTGGTTTGCTAGAGGTGCGTAGGTACAAAATTCTATATTGTAAGGTCTTTTAAGCATACATCTCATTGTATGCTATGATGGTGTGAAAGTTTAATTCTATATCATTATTAGGTTTAAAAATGTCAGATCACTAATCAACCTTTAAAAGATTTAGACATTTCTGGACTGTTTTCGCCACCATCTGATGGGCTTTTCGGTCCGAAGTCACACAGTTGCCATACTACACTAAGATGCAGTTTGTAAGGCTGTTCCCAAAGGTGCAGTGGTAAAAGTGCTCCAACATCCTGGAGCAGAGGTGTGACTTTCTGGGAACACTCTCAAAAAGAACTCAACTGATGTGAAGCATTAGTTGAGCATTAGTTAGCTTTCACAATGACATTCTCCATCAATTTGGTGTTGTGTTCCAGATAATTGTGTTGCATTCCAGATAATTAATTGCCAAGGCCTTCCCTGCAAGGTCATCTTTATGTTTGATTAGGTACCAAACAATCAATCATATATTACCTGCTTCATTTTCTCTCATGTAACATTATTATAACAAATTTAAACATGTCCAGAGCTCAGTGGTAGAGAATTTTGACTCAGGAGATCCCTGGGCAAAAGCTGGGGAACCCCAGTCAGCGTTGTTTCACATTACCTGAATTATGCTCTACTCTGTTAATAGCATCATTTAAATAACAAAAGGGCAACTGAAAACTATGCCAATATGCGCCGAAAATGACAATTATTATTCTTTGGATAAATTACCGGAGCACTGGGAAAATGTCTTTTTGTGGATTCTGAAACGCTTTCTTGAGTGCCACAATTATACAACATTGCGTGGGTTCCTGTACCCTTCCTCTCTGAGACTAACCCAGTCTGGGCATTGGACTTTAAACTTTGTCTTGTGAACAAAGCATTTCTGTCTATAGAACATCAGGTCCCTTCATGTTGTTTCCATCTAGCACTATTCCGAGTCAACTGAAAAAGCTGTGGTGTGAAAACTCCAGAAGATCTAGAAATACTCACACCTATGGAAATAACAAAAAGGCAAATTGTGAAAAAGCTAACTGAAGGCTGTACCAATATGCTCTGAAAATGACCTTAATTAAACCTTGCAACAATTATCTGAGCTTAGGGAAACATTTTGTTGATCCAAGCATGTTAACCTGATTCCTACAGATTTTCCAGGACCATGCTCATCTCAGTGCTCATCCATGGGATTCAGATTAGATGAATAAGAGGCCTCTGGTGAACACCGAATTCATTGTCATGTTAATGAAACCTGACAGAGGTGTCACTGGGGATCAGCATCTTGGAATTCTCATCCAATCAAAGCTATAATAATATTATTCTTTCCTCTGCATGTGTGTCTGACATGCATATACAGATAGCTAAACATTGAGAAGAGATGATAAGTTGATTTCAATGACTCAGGTAAGATCAGGTAAGTATTCTCTTTACTTGACTTTATGTTCTTTTACCTTTTTTCTTTCTCTCATATTTTTGTGAAACTGCAATCAATACAAAAAGAAGATGCTTACTTACAGGTAAACAAAATACAATGATTCATTATACAATTTTTACATTAACATCCGTGAAACACATCAATGCTAGTTATTGCGATCTCTGAGAACACAATACTGTACATGTGAAAACGCTAGAGTGTCTCCGAAATATGTCTAAACAAAATGCAAACACAAGGTACATAAACAATTAATACAAATTATGACTTGCAAGCAAAGCTTCATTGAGGGTTTTACACAACTGAAAGAAGATGAGAGAAGCACGCTAGCTCTCTGTCGCAAAATTGCCTGCTTTATGAGTCATTTTGTTAGCAAGCACAACAAATAAAGTTTTGTCAAACAAAGTTCTAATTAAACCTGTGTGAAACAGCACCCTCTAGGGGGGAGAGAAAGGTAATGAAAAACTTGGCGTAACAAATATAATGCTATGAAAACAACCAAATTAAACCTTGCACCAATAATCTAAGTAAGGTCCTGCAGTAATAATTCAGTGGCAGAGCATTTGATTGCAGTTTTTTCAACTTTTTTGAAAAATAAGGGAATAAACATAAAAAGAATCTGCCTCGCTCCAAGTGCATCATGGGGGTATAGCTCAGTGGTAGAGCATTTAATTGCAGATCAAGAGGCCATCGATTCAAATCCGGGTGCCCCCTGTCAGGGATTGGTTCCAGTAATCTAATTGAGTTTGCTTTAACAGCCAAAAAGCCTGCTGTCAAGAATTCCAATGAAAGCTATATAATAATATGCTATGAAAACAACTGAATTAAATCTTGCAACAATAATCTGAGTAATGTCCTGCAGGTATAATTCAGTGGTAAAGCATTTGACTGCAGTTTTTTCTTCTTTTAAAAAAATAATGGAATAAAAAAAAGAATCAAACTCGCTCCAAGCACATCATGTTCTGGGGGTATAGCTCAGTGGTAGCGCATTTGATTGCAGATCAAGAGGTCCCTGGTTCAAATCTGGGTGCCCCCTGTCAGGGATTGGTTGCAGTAATCTCAACTAAACTTATGCTTTAACAGCATCCTGAAAGTACCAAAAAAGCTGCTGTCAAGAATTCCAATGAAAGCAACCAAATTGAACCTTGCAGCAATAATCTGAGTAATGTCCTGCAGGTACAATTCAGTGGTAGAGCAGCTGATGGCAATTTTTTCATCTTTTTAAAAAATAAGGGAATAAACAAAAAAAGAATCAAACTCACTCCAAGCGCATGATGTCCTGGGGGTATAGATCAGTGTTAGAGCATTTGCCTGCAGATCAAGGGGTCCCCGATCCAAATCCGGGTGCCCCCTGTCATTGATTAGTTGCAGTAAACTAAGTGAGTTTGCTTGAACAGCCAAAACGGCTGCTGTCAAGAATTCCAATGAAAGCTATAATAATATCCTCTGAAAGCAACCAAATTGAACTTTGCAGCAATAATCTGAGTAATGTTCTACAGGTACAATTCAGTGGTAGAGCATTTGACTGCAGTTTTTTCATTTTTTTCAAAAATAAGGGAATAAACAAAAAAATAATCAAACTCACTCCGAACTTATCACGTCCAGATCAAGAGGTCTCCGGTTCAAATCCGAGTGCCCTCTTTCAGAGATGTCTTGCAGTAATCTCAATGATTTATACTGCAGTTTTTTCATCTTTTTCAAAAATAAGGGAATAAACAAAAAAATAATCAAACTCACTCCAAATGCATCAGGTCCTGGGGGTATAGCTCAGAGGCAGAGCACTTGACTGGTTGGAATTGTATTAAATTATGCTGAAAAATTGACATAACTCTGTATTAGTTGATGATTTATTTAGCTATTGGTCTATGTATGTATGTATGTATGTGTTTATTTATTTATTTATTTATTGTGATTGTCACTATTATTGTTATTAATGTTTTAATGTTATTATTACAAAATATTTAATTAAGTGTAAACTTTTAAAGGAGGATATTTAAAAAAAATAAATAAAATTTTAATTAAAAAAAACAAAAACATTTTAATTCTTCAAATAGGCCTCCCTTCGACCCAGCTTTCGCTTATGGCCATACCAGTCTGAGAGCGGCCGATCTCGCCTGATCTCGGAAGCTAAGCAGGCTTGGGCCTGGTTAGTACTTGGATGGGAGACCGCCTGGGAATACCAGGTGCTGTAAGCTTTTCAGTTTCATTCCTCATATAGGTTTTTTTTTTTTTTTTAAAGTTCATTGAAATAAATACACTTTAATTGTTCAAATAGGCCTCCCTTCAACCCAGCTCTCGCTTATGGCCATACCAGTCTGAGAGCGCCCGATCTCGTCTGATCTCGGAAGCTAAGCAGGCTTGGGCCTGGTTAGTACTTGCATGGGAGACCGGCTGGGAATACCACGTGCTGTAAGCTTTTCAGTTTTATTCCTCATATAGGTTTTTCTTTTCTTTTTTTTTTCTACTAAGTATAAAAAATTACATTTTAATTGTTCAAATAGGCCTCCCTTCAATCCAGCTCTCGCTTATGGACATACCAGTCTGAGAGCGCCCGATCTCGTCTGATCTCGGAAGCTAAGCAGGCTTGGGCCTGGTTAGTACTTGCATGGGAGACCGGCTGGGAATACCAGGTGCTGTAAGCTTTTCAGTTTTATTCCTCATATAGGCTTTTTTTTTTTTTTTCTAATAAAAAAAAAAAAAAAACATTTTAATTGTTCAAATAGGCCTCCCTTCAACCCAGCTCTCGCTTATGGCCATACCAGTCTGAGAGCGCCCGATCTCGTCTGATCTCGGAAGCTAAGCAGGCTTGGGCCTGGTTAGTACTTGGATGGGAGACCGCCTGGGAATACCAGGTGCTGTAAGCTTTTCAGTTTTATTCCTCATATAGGTTTTTTTTTTTTTTCTAATATAAAAAAAAAATACATTTTAATTGTTCAAATAGGCCTCCCTTCAACCCAGCTCTCGCTTATGGCCATACCAGTCTGAGAGCGCCCGATCTCGTCTGATCTCGGAAGCTAAGCAGGCTTGGGCCTGGTTAGTACTTGGATGGGAGACCGCCTGGGAATACCAGGTGCTGTAAGCTTTTCAGTTTTATTCCTCATATAGGTTTTTTTTTTTCTAATAAAAAAAAAAAAATACATTTTAATTGTTCAAATAGGCCTCCCTTCAACCCAGCTCTCGCTTATGGCCATACCAGTCTGAGAGCGCCCGATCTCGTCTGATCTCGGAAGCTAAGCAGGCTTGGGCCTGGTTAGTACTTGGATGGGAGACCGCCTGGGAATACCAGGTGCTGTAAGCTTTTCAGTTTGATTCCTCATATAGTTTTTTTTCTTTTTTTTTTCTAATAAATTAAAAAAATACATTTTAATTGTTCAAATAGGCCTCCCTTCAACCCAGCTCTCGCTTATGGCCATACCAGTCTGAGAGCGCCCGATCTCGTCTGATCTCAGAAGCTAAGCAGGCTTGGGCCTGGTTAGTACTTGGATGGGAGACCACCTGGGAATACCAGGTGCTGTAAGCTTTTCAGTTTGATTCCTCATATAGTTTTTTTTCTTTTTTTTTTCTAATAAATTAAAAAAATACATTTTAATTGTTCAAATAGGCCTCCCTTCAACCCAGCTCTCGCTTATGGCCATACCAGTCTGAGAGCGCCCGATCTCGTCTGATCTCGGAAGCTAAGCAGGCTTGGGCCTGGTTAGTACTTGGATGGGAGACCGCCTGGGAATATCAGGTGCTGAAAGCTTTTCAGTTTTATTCCTCATATAGTTTTTTTTCTTTTTTTTTTGTAATAAATAAAAAAAAAAAAAATTTAATTCTTCAAATAGGCCTCCCTTCAAGGTAGCTGTCGCTTATGGCCATACCAGTCTGAGAGCGCCTGATCTCGTCTGATCTCGGAAGCTAAACAGGCTTGGCCCTGGTTAGTACTTGGATGGGAGACCGCCTGGGAATACCAGGTGCTGAAAGCTTTTCAGTTTTATTCCTCATATAGTTGTTTTTTCTTTTTTTTTTTTAAATAAAAAAACAAACAAATTGTAATTGTTCAAATAGGCCTCCCTTCAACCCAGCTCTCGCCTATGGCCATACCAGTCTGAGAGCGCCCGATCTCGTCTCATCTCAGAAGCTAAGCAGGCTTGGGCCTGGTTAGTACTTGGATGGGAGACCGCCTGGGAATACCAGGTGCCTAAAGCTTTTCAGTTTTATTCCTCATATAGTTTTTTTTTTTTTTTTTTTTTTTAAAGTTCATTAAAATCAATACACTTTAATCATTCAAATAGGCCTCCCTTCGACTCTCTTTTCGCTTATGGCCATACCAGTCTGAGAGCCCCAGAGGGCGCTGTTGCATTAGATTGAGAACGGCTGCAGAAGGTGGGAAAGGCCCACCGAATATTCTTTTTAAAGTTTTTTTTGGTTTAAAACTGTACACCTACCCATTTATTTTTATTTACAAATACTGTTACGTTACCTCCCCTGCAGTTCACCTGCTAGGGGAGGTTTTTCATTTTTTCGTGTTTTCATTTCTTTACAATACAAAAAACTATTTTGGACAACAATGGAGGACGGGGAAAATAAAAACAACAACATGGAAGGAAAGAATGCTGGATCTAAAACTAAGAATGGACAACAGGACATGGAGACAGGAGTTGTGGATGAATTGACTAGAGAAACAAGGAATAAAAATGAAACAAGTGTAAAAACATTGAAAGGGCAAAAAGAAATGATGATAAACGAGGAAGACGCCGGAAAACAAGGAAACGACGGATGGGAAAATAAGCAAAGGAAAATAAGCAAAAATGGAAAAACAGAAGAAAGAATGTATAAAAAAGATGCAACAGTAATAATTGATGTAAGTCACAACAAAACGATAAAAGCAGAAGACATAATTAAAGCTATAAATGACAAATTCGGAAGAGGAAAATTACTTGCAGTTCGCCCTACACAATCCTCGGAATTTGAGGTGACCTTAACGGATAAACCAGAAGCCGAATGCCTGCTGTAAGGGATAAACATTAAAGGCGACTTATGTTCCGTTAAAGAACTAGAAACTAATGAAATATTAGTGTCATTCCTACACCTCCCAGTGTACATCGCGGATGAGGACATTTTTAAAAAGCTGATGGACTGGGGAGTGACACCGATTTTACCCATTAAAAGAAGGTTTTATCCAAGCACTGAGATAGCGGACGGAACACGTTACCTAAAGGTAAAGTTCCCGACGACAGTGGCATCACTGCCTTATAGCACAAAGTTTACCACCGTGACAGGACAGCAGTACTTCAGGGTCCTGCACGATAGGCAGATGAAGATCTGTCGATTGTGCATGGACCCTGGACACATGATCAAAGACTGTCCATCATTTCTGTGTCGGAAATGCAACAAACACGGACACTTTGCAAAAGAGTGCAATGCGGAAAGATGCCAAGAGTGTCACAGCTTTCAATGCAAATGTCAAACAGAGGAAGAAACAGAACAAACAGAAAGGATGGAACAAAACAACGAAAGACAAGCAGAACAAGAGCGTGAGGAAGAAAATGACAAACAAAATGAAATGGAAACTGACGAACACTTATGGAAGGACAATTAAATACAAGGAGATTCACGGGAGGACGGCGTGGAAGCGGTAAGAGATGAAGAGGGGCACGGTCAAGAGGAGACAAGGCGGACGGAGGAAAGAGACGGAGAAAAAAGACAGCAGAAGGACATAAAAGACATAAATAAGCACGAAGAGGAGATGGAAGACAAGGGGATAAGCGGAATAAAAAACAAAGCAAGGACTGGAGAGAATGGACAGGAGGAGACAAGGCGAGTGGAGGAGGAAGACGGAGGAAAAGAACTACAAAAAGACATAAAGGATTTAAATAAGCACGACGAGGAGATGGAAGACACAGGGGCAAGTGGAATAAAAAATCAAGCAAGGACTGGAGCGGTAAGAAAAAAGGCTAAAATTTTAAATATCGAGAAAGTACTGAAAAAACAGAGAGAGAAACGGTTGACTTTGAAAATGGACTACTTAAAAGAAATAGGAGCAGATGTGAATATGATACAGGAGGAGATAGAGGAACGAAAAGATTGATGGGGAGAGCGATGTGGTGGATACTATTTTTGTTTGCAGCGATGATTTTGAGATGTGCGTCAATTAATGTAAGAGGACTAAAGAATGAACTGAAATTTGAAAGAGTTTTAACAAGTAGTAAGAATGTGGATATGTTATGTATACAAGAAACAAACTGGGACGATGAATGTGTAAAGACGTTTAAAAACAAGTGGGACGGAACGATTTATTTTAGTAACGGTGATAAAGAGAGAGGGGGTGGAGTAGCAATTTTAACAAAAAGAGGAGTGTGTGAAAATGGAAAAGTTATCATGAGGGACACGAGAGGTAAATTAATTGCAATCGAAATGGAAATAGAAAAAGAAAAGACATACATATATAACATACATGCACCAAACGAAGACAAAGAAAAGAAGGAGTTTTTTAAAGAAATAGCGTCGAGTTTAAAAAAAGAAAAGAACACAATAATACTGGGAGATTTGAACACGGTAATGGAGAAAATAGATATCGGGGATGGAATGGTTTTTAAATCAGATCAAGGGAGAAACGAATTAAAGGAAATAATAACGGATTTTAAATTGGTAGATGTGTGGAGAGACAGGAACAGAGAAAAGAAAGTGTTTTCCAGAAAACAAATAGTACAAGGGACGCTGAAACAAAGTAGATTAGACATGGCATTGTGTTCAGAAGAAATACAGCACAAGGTAAAGGATGCATTTTATAAAGATACAGTTTTTAGTGATCATAGCTTTTTATTTATAAATATAGACTATACAGGAATAGAGAGGGGGAAAGGGATTTGGGTTTTAAATAATGCAATATTACAGGATAGATTTTATTGTGTAAATATTGAAAATTTAATAAGAATGAACAAAAGGAACCCATTATTTGAAGAGAATAAAACAGTATGGTGGGATAATCTAAAGTTTGATGTTAAAAAAATTTTCCATAAAGTACAGCAGTTTTAGACAAAAAACTAAAAGAAAACAAGAGGAGGAAATAAGGAGCCAACTGAAAAACGAGATAGAGAAAATAAATGAAACTAAAGGCAAAGGTAATACAGAAAGGGTATTAGAACTACAAGATAAACTAAATAGAATAGAAGAGGAAAAATGCAAAGGAGCTATTTTACGAAGCAAAGCAAAATATGCAGTGGAAGGTGAAAGAAATACAAAATTCTTTTTTGAATTAGAAAGGAATAGACAAAGAGCTGATGAAATTAAAGAAATAAGGAAAGCAGATGGAAATGTAGAAAAAAATGCAAAGGAAATTTTGATAAATATAAAAGAATTTTACGAAGATCTTTTTAAGAGTACAAATGTGGACGAAAGGGAGAAGGAATTTTTAGTAAATCAAATAACAGACGAGATAACTGAAGAAGATAGAGAATTATGTAATGATGAAATAACAGAGGATGAAATAGAAAGGGCAGTGGGAGGGTTAAAGTGTGGGAAGAGTCCAGGAATAGATGGACTAACAAGTGAATTTTATAAAAAATGCAAAAATACCCTAATCCCAATTTTAAAACAAATTTATGTTGAAATATTCAAAAAGAAAGAAATGAGCGAATCAATGAAAATGGGAGTAATAAAACTGCTATATAAGAAAAAGGGGAATCGGAATGATTTGAAAAATTATAGACCACTAACTCTTTTAAATGTAGATTTAAAAATTTTATCAAAAATTCTAGCAAATAGACTAAAGAAAGTATTACCGCACATAATAAAAACCACTCAAGCATATGCAGTGGAGGGGAGAGACATAGTGGACACAATAAGCAACATACGAGATGTATTATACTACATGAAGGAAAAAGGAAAAGGAGGGTATTTAATAAGTTTGGATCTTGAAAAAGCTTTTGATAGAGTGGAACATGAATATTTATTTGAGGTAATCCAGAAGTTTGGATTTGGGGAAATATACACAAGCTGGCTAAAAATTTTATACACAGACATAATAACATGTGTAAAATGTAATGGCTTTTTAACAGATTATTTTAAAATAACAAGATCAATAAGACAAGGTTGTCCTCTCTCTGCACTTTTATACACACTAATAGCCGAACCTTTAGGTATTGCATTAAGAAAAGAGGAGAAGATCAAAAAGATAGAAATAGGAGAACATAAATCTGAACCAGTATATCAGTATGCTGATGACACAACACTTATAGTCAAAGACAAACAGAGTGTAACTGAAGCACTAAAAATATTAGAAAAATATTGCAAAGGATCAGGAGCCAAAATAAATATAGAGAAAAGCCGGTGCTTAAGGATAGGAGACGTGGAACGTATAACTCAATACATACCATTTAAAGAGGAGAAAGAAAATATAAAGGTTTTAGGAATACACATTGGAATAGATATAGAAAAAACAAATGATGTAATGTGGGATGAAAGTTTAAAGGGGATGGAGAAAAGACTACACTATTGGAAAAGAAGGTTTTTAACATTAAAGGGAAAAGTTTTAATAATTAATGCACTGTTTTTATCAAAAATATGGTATGTATTGAGTGTAACTCCGATACCTCAATGGGTGTATAAAAGAGTCAGAAAGTGTGTTTTAGAGTTCTTATGGGATAAAGGCAGAGCAAAGATTGCATATGATACACTAATAGGAGAAGTGAAAAAAGGGGGGTTAGGATTACAAGATCTTCTGCTAAGAATGAAAAGTGCAAGAATTAAAGTAATGAAGAGACTCCTGGATGAAAACAAAAAAGAAGTGTGGAAAGAGGTAATGAAATATTTTTTAAAGAAATGTGGGTGTTTTAATATGGAACTGAATGTTTTATGGATGAAAACAAACAAAATAATAACAAAAAACATACCAAAATTTTACCAGGAAGTTTTAGAATCATGGACTGAAATGCTGGAAAATGTGATAATAAAACCCACAGGAAGACGACAACTTTTAGAACAACCACTGTTTTTAAACCCAAACATTTTAAGTAATGGAAAGTTACTTTTCTATAAAGAATGGTGGGGAACTAATCTGAAACAAATAAAAGATGTTTTATATGAGGTGAGAGAAGGTTTTTTACCAGCACAAGCCATAGTGGATACAATAAATGAAGAAGAGGAAAGAGGTACAAGTAAAATATATTACCAATATGAAACAATTAAAAAAGCCATACCAAGAGAGTGGATAAAACGGATAGAAGAAAACGAGCCAGACGAAAACAGAGAGAAACCTGAAGTGTATTTTAAAAAAACAGGAGAAAATGTTTTATTTACCTTATGTAAAGTTAAAGATTTTTATGTGTTTTTTAGGGAAAAGGCTTTTTATTTTTTATTTGAACAATTATTGGATGACAAGATATGAGAATTTAAAGGAAGAAGACATATGGAAAAACACAAGAATTAAATTTATGGAGCCAGTTTTAGAAGATTTTACTTATTTGTTGAGGCATAACACTATACTGACACAAATGAGATTGTGCAAAATAGGTAAAGAGATGGAAGCAAGGTGTCAAGTTTGTGAGAGAGAGGATGAAGGACTATTGCACTTGTTCATTTATTGTGAAAAACTGAAGGATTTTATGAGAAAAGCAAAAAGAATAGCACATGATCTCCTAAAAGAGGGATATGAAGAAAATATGACAAATAAAGAATGGGAAAAAATGTTTTTATTTGGTATAAATAGCAAAAAAGATAAAGCATGTGGTTTTAATTTTATAATGGCAGTAGCAAGGAATTCAATTTGGATTAGGAGGAATGTGCAACAATATGAAAAAAGGTACGTAGAGGTGTGGATTATTTTTAAAAACAAAATGAAACAAATTGGAAATATGTTAGAGGAATACGTTTCAACAAATGAAGTGAATGATAAAATGGTGGGAATTGTATTAAATTATGCTGAAAAATTGACATAACTCTGTATTAGTTAATGATTGATTTAGCTATCGATATATTTATTTATTTATTTATTTATTGTGATTGTCGTTATTATTGTATTAATGTTATTATTACAAAATATTTAAATAAGTTTAAACTTTTAAAGGAAGATATTTAAAGAGGTGTGAACACGTATAAAAATGTGATGTATATACTGATGAAAATTTAATAAAAGAGAAAAAAAAGAAAAAGAAAAAAAAAAAGAGCGCCCGATCTCGTCTGATCTTGGAAGCTAAGCAGGCTTGGGCCTGGTTAGTACTTGGATGGGAGACCGCCTGGGAATACCAGGTGCTGTAAGCTTTTCAGTTTCATTCCTCATATAGGTTTTTTTTTTTTTTTTAAAGTTCATTGAAATAAATACACTTTAATTGTTCAAATAGGCCTCCCTTCAACCCAGCTCTCGCTTATGGCCATACCAGTCTGAGAGCGCCCGATCTCGTCTGATCTCGGAAGCTAAGCAGGCTTGGGCCTGGTTAGTACTTGCATGGGAGACCGGCTGGGAATACCACGTGCTGTAAGCTTTTCAGTTTTATTCCTCATATAGGTTTTTTTTTTTCTTTTTTTTTTCTACTAAGTATAAAAAATTACATTTTAATTGTTCAAATAGGCCTCCCTTCAATCCAGCTCTCGCTTATGGACATACCAGTCTGAGAGCGCCCGATCTCGTCTGATCTCGGAAGCTAAGCAGGCTTGGGCCTGGTTAGTACTTGGATGGGAGACCGCCTGGGAATACCAGGTGCTGTAAGCTTTTCAGTTTCATTCCTCATATAGGTTTTTTTTTTTTTTTTTTTAAAGTTCATTGAAATAAATACACTTTAATTGTTCAAATAGGCCTCCCTTCAACCCAGCTCTCGCTTATGGCCATACCAGTCTGAGAGCGCCCGATCTCGTCTGATCTCGGAAGCTAAGCAGGCTTGGGCCTGGTTAGTACTTGCATGGGAGACCGGCTGGGAATACCACGTGCTGTAAGCTTTTCAGTTTCATTCCTCATATAGGTTTTTTTTTTTTTTTTTTTCTACTAAATATACAAAATTACATTTTAATTGTTCAAATAGGCCTCCCTTCAACCCAGCTCTCGCTTATGGCCATACCAGTCTGAGAGCGCCCGATCTCGTCTGATCTCGGAAGCTAAGCAGGCTTGGGCCTGGTTAGTACTTGGATGGGAGACCGCCTGGGAATACCAGGTGCTGTAAGCTTTTCAGTTTCATTCCTCATATAGGTTTTTTTTTTTTTTTTAAAGTTCATTGAAATAAATACACTTTAATTGTTCAAATAGGCCTCCCTTCAACCCAGCTCTCGCTTATGGCCATACCAGTCTGAGAGCGCCCGATCTCGTCTGATCTCGGAAGCTAAGCAGGCTTGGGCCTGGTTAGTACTTGCATGGGAGACCGGCTGGGAATACCAGGTGCTGTAAGCTTTTCAGTTTTATTCCTCATATAGGTTTTTTTTTTTTTTTCTAATAAAAAAAAAAAAAAACATTTTAATTGTTCAAATAGGCCTCCCTTCAACCCAGCTCTCGCTTATGGACATACCAGTCTGAGAGCGCCCGATCTCGTCTGATCTCGGAAGCTAAGCAGGCTTGGGCCTGGGTATACCAGGTGCTGTAAGCTTTTCAGTTTTATTCCTCATATAGGTTTTTTTTTTTTTTTTCTAATAAAAAAAAAAAAAAAACATTTTAATTGTTCAAATAGGCCTCCCTTCAACCCAGCTCTCGCTTATGGACATACCAGTCTGAGAGCGCCCGATCTCGTCTGATCTCGGAAGCTAAGCAGGCTTGGGCCTGGTTAGTACTTCGATGGGAGACCGCCTGGGAATACCAGGTGCTGTAAGCTTTTCAGTTTCATTCCTCATATAGGTTTTTTTTTTTTTTTTTTAAAGTTCATTGAAATAAATACACTTTAATTGTTCAAATAGGCCTCCCTTCAACCCAGCTCTCGCTTATGGACATACCAGTCTGAGAGCGCCCGATCTCGTCTGATCTCGGAAGCTAAGCAGGCTTGGGCCTGGTTAGTACTTGGATGGGAGACCGCCTGGGAATACCAGGTGCTGTAAGCTTTTCAGTTTTATTCCTCATATAGGTTTTTTTTTTTTTTTTTTTTTTTTTTTAAAGTTCATTGAAATGAATACACTTTAATTGTTCAAATAGGCCTCCCTTCAACCCAGCTCTCGTTTATGGCCATACCAGTCTGAGAGCGTCTGATCTCGGAAACTAAGCAGGCTTGGGCCTGGTTAGTACTTGGATGGGAGACCGCCTAGGAATACCAGGTGCTGTAAGCTTTTCAGTTTTATTCCTCATATAGTTTTTTTTTCTTTTTTTTTTCTAATAAAAAAAAAAAATACATTTTAATTGTTCAAATAGGCCTCCCTTCAACCCAGCTCTCGCTTATGGACATACCAGTCTGAGAGCGCCCGATCTCGTCTGATCTCGGAAGCTAAGCAGGCTTGGGCCTGGTTAGTACTTGGATGGGAGACCGCCTGGGAATACCAGGTGCTGTAAGCTTTTCAGTTTTATTCCTCATATAGTTTTTTTTTCTTTTTTTTTTTTTCTACTAAATATCAAAAATTACATTTTAATTGTTCAAATAGGCCTCCCTTCAACCCAGCTCTCGCTTATGGCCATACCAGTCTGAGAGCGCCCGATCTCGTCTGATCTCGGAAGCTAAGCAGGCTTGGGCCTGGTTAGTACTTGCATGGGAGACTGGCTGGGAATACCACGTGCTGTAAGCTTTTCAGTTTCATTCCTCATATAGGTTTTTTTTTTTTTTTTTTTTTTTAAAGTTCATTGAAATAAATACACTTTAATTGTTCAAATAGGCCTCCCTTCAACCCAGTTCTTGCTTATGGCCATACCAGTCTGAGAGCGCCCGATCTCATTTGATCTCGGAAGCTAAGCAGGCTTGGGCCTGGTTAGTACTTGGATGGGAGACCGCCTGGGAATACCAGGTGCTGTAAGCTTTTCAGTTTCATTCCTCATATAGGTTTTTTTTTTTTTTTAAAGTTCATTGAAATAAATACACTTTAATTGTTCAAATAGGCCTCCCTTCAACCCAGCTCTCGCTTATGGCCATACCAGTCTGAGAGCGCCCGATCTCGTCTGATCTCGGAAGCTAAGCAGGCTTGGGCCTGGTTAGTACTTGCATGGGAGACCGGCTGGGAATACCAGGTGCTGTAAGCTTTTCAGTTTTATTCCTCATATAGGTTTTTTTTTTTTTTCTAATAAAAAAAAAAAAAAACATTTTAATTGTTCAAATAGGCCTCCCTTCAACCCAGCTCTCGCTTATGGACATACCAGTCTGAGAGCGCCCGATCTCGTCTGATCTCGGAAGCTAAGCAGGCTTGGGCCTGGGTATACCAGGTGCTGTAAGCTTTTCAGTTTTATTCCTCATATAGGTTTTTTTTTTTTTTTTCTAATAAAAAAAAAAAAAAAACATTTTAATTGTTCAAATAGGCCTCCCTTCAACCCAGCTCTCGCTTATGGACATACCAGTCTGAGAGCGCCCGATCTCGTCTGATCTCGGAAGCTAAGCAGGCTTGGGCCTGGTTAGTACTTCGATGGGAGACCGCCTGGGAATACCAGGTGCTGTAAGCTTTTCAGTTTCATTCCTCATATAGGTTTTTTTTTTTTTTTTTTAAAGTTCATTGAAATAAATACACTTTAATTGTTCAAATAGGCCTCCCTTCAACCCAGCTCTCGCTTATGGACATACCAGTCTGAGAGCGCCCGATCTCGTCTGATCTCGGAAGCTAAGCAGGCTTGGGCCTGGTTAGTACTTGGATGGGAGACCGCCTGGGAATACCAGGTGCTGTAAGCTTTTCAGTTTTATTCCTCATATAGGTTTTTTTTTTTTTTTTTTTTTTTTTTTTAAAGTTCATTGAAATGAATACACTTTAATTGTTCAAATAGGCCTCCCTTCAACCCAGCTCTCGTTTATGGCCATACCAGTCTGAGAGCGTCTGATCTCGGAAACTAAGCAGGCTTGGGCCTGGTTAGTACTTGGATGGGAGACCGCCTAGGAATACCAGGTGCTGTAAGCTTTTCAGTTTTATTCCTCATATAGTTTTTTTTTCTTTTTTTTTTCTAATAAAAAAAAAAATACATTTTAATTGTTCAAATAGGCCTCCCTTCAACCCAGCTCTCGCTTATGGACATACCAGTCTGAGAGCGCCCGATCTCGTCTGATCTCGGAAGCTAAGCAGGCTTGGGCCTGGTTAGTACTTGGATGGGAGACCGCCTGGGAATACCAGGTGCTGTAAGCTTTTCAGTTTTATTCCTCATATAGTTTTTTTTTCTTTTTTTTTTTTTCTACTAAATATCAAAAATTACATTTTAATTGTTCAAATAGGCCTCCCTTCAACCCAGCTCTCGCTTATGGCCATACCAGTCTGAGAGCGCCCGATCTCGTCTGATCTCGGAAGCTAAGCAGGCTTGGGCCTGGTTAGTACTTGCATGGGAGACTGGCTGGGAATACCACGTGCTGTAAGCTTTTCAGTTTCATTCCTCATATAGGTTTTTTTTTTTTTTTTTTTTTTTAAAGTTCATTGAAATAAATACACTTTAATTGTTCAAATAGGCCTCCCTTCAACCCAGTTCTTGCTTATGGCCATACCAGTCTGAGAGCGCCCGATCTCATTTGATCTCGGAAGCTAAGCAGGCTTGGGCCTGGTTAGTACTTGGATGGGAGACCGCATGGGAATACCAGGTGCTGTAAGCTTTTCAGTTTTATTCCTCATATAGGTTTTTTTTTTTTTTCTAATATAAAAAAAAAATACATTTTAATTGTTCAAATAGGCCTCCCTTCAACCCAGCTCTCGCTTATGGCCATACCAGTCTGAGAGCGCCCGATCTCGTCTGATCTCGGAAGCTAAGCAGGCTTGGGCCTGGTTAGTACTTGGATGGGAGACCGCCTGGGAATACCAGGTGCTGTAAGCTTTTCAGTTTTATTCCTCATATAGGTTTTTTTTTTTTTCTAATAAAAAAAAAAAAATACATTTTAATTGTTCAAATAGGCCTCCCTTCAACCCAGTTCTTGCTTATGGCCATACCAGTCTGAGAGCGCCCGATCTCATCTGATCTCGGAAGCTAAGCAGGCTTGGGCCTGGTTAGTACTTGGATGGGAGACCGCCTGGGAATACCAGGTGCTGTAAGCTTTTTAGTTTTATTCCTCATATAGGTTTTTTTTTTTTTCTAATAAAAAAAAAAAAATACATTTTAATTGTTCAAATAGGCCTCCCTTCAACCCAGCTCTCGCTTATGGCCATACCAGTCTGAGAGCGCCCGATCTCGTCTGATCTCGGAAGCTAAGCAGGCTTGGGCCTGGTTAGTACTTGGATGGGAGACCGCCTGGGAATACCAGGTGCTGTAAGCTTTTCAGTTTTATTCCTCATATAGTTTTTTTTTCTTTTTTTTTCTAATAAAAAAAAAAACATTTTAATTGTTCAAATAGGCCTCCCTTCAACCCAGCTCTCGCTTATGGACATACCAGTCTGAGAGCGCCCGATCTTGTCTGATCTCGGAAGCTAAGCAGGCTTGGGCCTGGTTAGTACTTGGATGGGAGACCGCCTGGGAATACCAGGTGCTGTAAGCTTTTCAGTTTTATTCCTCATATAGGTTTTTTTTCTTTTTTTTTCTAATAAAAAAAAAACATTTTAATTGTTCAAATAGGCCTCCCTTCAACCCAGCTCTCGCTTATGGACATACCAGTCTGAGAGCGCCCGATCTTGTCTGATCTCGGAAGCTAAGCAGGCTTGGGCCAGGTTAGTGCTTGGATGGGAGACCGCCTGGGAATACCACGTGCTGTAAGCTTTTCAGTTTCATTCCTCATATAGGTTTTTTTTTTTTTCTAATAAAAAAAAAAAAATACATTTTAATTGTTCAAATAGGCCTCCCTTCAACCCAGCTCTCGCTTATGGCCATACCAGTCTGAGAGCGCCCGATCTCGTCTGATCTCGGAAGCTAAGCAGGCTTGGGCCTGGTTAGTACTTGGATGGGAGACCACCTGGGAATACCAGGTGCTGTAAGCTTTTCAGTTTTATTCCTCATATAGTTTTTTTTTCTTTTTTTTTTCTAATAAAAAAAAATACATTTTAATTGTTCAAATAGGCCTCCCTTCAACCCAGCTCTCGCTTATGGACATACCAGTCTGAGAGCGCCCGATCTCGTCTGATCTCGGAAGCTAAGCAGGCTTGGTCCTGGTTAGTACTTGGATGGGAGACCGCCTGGGAATACCAGGTGCTGTAAGCTTTTCAGTTTTATTCCTCATATAGTTTTTTTTTCTTTTTTTTTTCTAATAAAAAAAAAAAAACATTTTAATTGTTCAAATAGGCCTCCCTTCAACCCAGCTCTCGCTTAAGGACATACCAGTCTGAGAGCGCCCGATCTTGTCTGATCTCGGAAGCTAAGCAGGCTTGGGCCAGGTTAGTGCTTGGATGGGAGACCGCCTGGGAATACCACGTGCTGTAAGCTTTTCAGTTTCATTCCTCATATAGGTTTTTTTTTTTTTCTAATAAAAAAAAAAAACATTTTAATTGTTCAAATAGGCCTCCCTTCAACCCAGCTCTCGCTTATGGCCATACCAGTCTGAGAGCGCCCGATCTCATCTGATCTCGGAAGCTAAGCAGGCTTGGGCCTGGTTAGTACTTGCATGGGAGACCGGCTGGGAATACCACGTGCTGTAAGCTTTTCAGTTTTATTCCTCATATAGGATTTTTTTTTCTTTTTTTTTTTTTCTACTAAATATCAAAAATTACATTTTAATTGTTCAAATAGGCCTCCCTTCAACCCAGCTCTCGTTTATGGCCATACCAGTCTGAGAGCGTCTGATCTCGGAAACTAAGCAGGCTTGGGCCTGGTTAGTACTTGGATGGGAGACCGCCTAGGAATACCAGGTGCTGTAAGCTTTTCAGTTTTATTCCTCATATAGTTTTTTTTTCTTTTTTTTTTCTAATAAAAAAAAAAAAAAACATTTTAATTGTTCAAATAGGCCTCCCTTCAACCCAGCTCTCGCTTATGGACATACCAGTCTGAGAGCGCCCAATCTCGTCTGATCTCGGAACCTAAGCAGGCTTGGGCCTGGTTAGTACTTGGATGGGAGACCGCCTGGGAATACCAGGCGCTGTAAGCTTTTCAGTTTTATTCCTCATATAGGTTTTTTTTTTTTTCTAATAAAAAAAAAAAAAACATTTTAATTGTTCAAATAGGCCTCCCTTCAACCCAGCTCTCGCTTATGGCCATACCAGTCTGTGAGCGCCCGATCTCGTCTGATCTCGGAAGCTAAGCAGGCTTGGGCCTGGTTAGTACTTGGATGGGAGACCGGCTGGGAATACCAGGCGCTGTAAGCTTTTCAGTTTTATTCCTCATATAGGTTTTTTTTTTCTTTTTTTTTTTCTACTAAGTATAAAAAATTACATTTTAATTGTTCAAATAGGCCTCCCTTCAACCCAGCTCTCGCTTATGGCCATACCAGTCTGAGAGCGCCCGATCTCGTCTGATCTCGGAAGCTAAGCAGGCTTGGGCCAGGTTAGTGCTTGGATGGGAGACCGCCTGGGAATACCACGTGCTGTAAGCTTTTCAGTTTCATTCCTCATATAGGTTTTTTTTTTTTTCTAATAAAAAAAAAAAAAACATTTTAATTGTTCAAATAGGCCTCCCTTCAACCCAGCTCTCGCTTATGGCCATACCAGTCTGAGAGCGCCCGATCTCATCTGATCTCGGAAGCTAAGCAGGCTTGGGCCTGGTTAGTACTTGGTTGGGAGACCGCCTGGGAATACCAGGTGCTGTACGCTTTTCAGTTTTATTCCTCATATAGGTTTTTTTTTTTTCTAATAAAAAAAAAAAAAAACATTTTAATTGTTCAAATAGGCCTCCCTTCAACCCAGCTCTCGCTTATGGCCATACCAGTCCTAGAGCGCCCGATCTCGTCTGATCTCGGAAGCTAAGCAGGCTTGGGCCTGGTTAGTACTTGGATGGGAGACCGCCTGTACCAGGCGCTGTAAGCTTTTCAGTTTTATTCCTCATATAGGTTTATTTTTTCCTTTTTTTTTTCTACTAAGTATAAAAAATTACATTTTAATTGTTCAAATAGGCCTCCCTTCAACCCAGCTCTCGTTTATGGCCATACCAGTCTGAGAGCGTCTGATCTCGGAAACTAAGCAGGCTTGGGCCTGGTTAGTACTTGGATGGGAGACCGCCTGGGAATACCAGGTGCTGTAAGCTTTTCAGTTTTATTCCTCATATAGGTTTTTTTTTTCTTCTAATAAAAAAAAAAAAATACATTTTAATTGTTCAAATAGGCCTCCCTTCAACCCAGCTCTCGCTTATGGCCATACCAGTCTGAGAGCGCCCGATCTCGTCTGATCTCGGAAGCTAAGCAGGCTTGGGCCTTGGTTAGTACTTGGATGGGAGACCGCCTGGGAATACCAGGTGCTGTAAGCTTTTCAGTTTTATTCCTCATATAGGTTTTTTTTTTTTTTCTAATATAAAAAAAAAAATACATTTTAATTGTTCAAATAGGCCTCCCTTCAACCCAGCTCTCGCTTATGGCCATACCAGTCTGAGAGCGCCCGATCTCGTCTGATCTCGGAAGCTAAGCAGGCTTGGGCCTGGTTAGTACTTGGATGGGAGACCGCCTGGGAATACCAGGTGCTGTAAGCTTTTCAGTTTTATTCCTCATATAGGTTTTTTTTTTTTCTAATAAAAAAAAAAAAATACATTTTAATTGTTCAAATAGGCCTCCCTTCAACCCAGCTCTCGCTTATGGCCATACCAGTCTGAGAGCGCCTGATCTCGTCTGATCTCGGAAGCTAAGCAGGCTTGGGCCTGGTTAGTACTTGGATGGGAGACCGCCTGGGAATACCAGGTGCTGTAAGCTTTTCAGTTTTATTCCTCATATAGGTTTTTTTTTTTTTCTAATAAAAAAAAAAAAAAAATTTTAATTGTTCAAATAGGCCTCCCTTCAACCCAGCTCTCGCTTATGGCCATACCAGTCTGAGAGCGCCCGATCTCGTCTGATCTCGGAAGCTAAGCAGGCTTGGGCCTGGTTAGTACTTGGATTGGAGACCGCCTAGAAATACCAGGTGCTGTAAGCTTTTCAGTTTTATTCCTCATATAGGTTTTTTTTTTCTAATAAAAAAAAAAAAATACATTTTAATTGTTCAAATAGGCCTCCCTTCAACCCAGCTCTCGCTTATGGCCATACCAGTCTGAGAGCGCCCGATCTCATCTGATCTCGGAAGCTAAGCAGGCTTGGGCCTGGTTAGTACTTGGATGGGAGACCGCCTGGGAATACCAGGTGCTGTAAGATTTTCAGTTTTATTCCTCATATAGGTTTTTTTTTTTTTTTTTTTTTTAAAGTTCATTGAAATAAATACACTTTAATTGTTCAAATAGGCCTCCCTTCAACCCAGCTCTTGCTTATGGACATACCAGTCTGAGAGCGTCTGATCTCGGAAACTAAGCAGGCTTGGGCCTGGTTAGTACTTGGATGGGAGACCGCCTAGGAATACCAGGTGCTGTAAGCTTTTCAGTTTTATTCCTCATATAGTTTTTTTTTCTTTTTTTTTTCTAATAAAAAAAAAAAAAACATTTTAATTGTTCAAATAGGCCTCCCTTCAACCCAGCTCTCGCTTATGGACATACCAGTCTGAGAGCGCCCAATCTCGTCTGATCTCGGAACCTAAGCAGGCTTGGGCCTGGTTAGTACTTGGATGGGAGACCGCCTGGGAATACCAGGCGCTGTAAGCTTTTCAGTTTTATTCCTCATATAGGTTTTTTTTTTTTTCTAATAAAAAAAAAAAATACATTTTAATTGTTCAAATAGGCCTCCCTTCAACCCAGCTCTCGCTTATGGCCATACCAGTCTGTGAGCGCCCGATCTCGTCTGATCTCGGAAGCTAAGCAGGCTTGGGCCTGGTTAGTACTTGGATGGGAGACCGCCTGGGAATACCAGGCGCTGTAAGCTTTTCAGTTTTATTCCTCATATAGGTTTTTTTTTTCTTTTTTTTTTTCTACTAAGTATAAAAAATTACATTTTAATTGTCCAAATAGGCCTCCCTTCAACCCAGCTCTCGCTTATGGCCATACCAGTCTGAGAGCGCCCGATCTCGTCTGATCTCGGAAGCTAAGCAGGCTTGGGCCAGGTTAGTGCTTGGATGGGAGACCGCCTGGGAATACCACGTGCTGTAAGCTTTTCAGTTTCATTCCTCATATAGGTTTTTTTTTTTTTCTAATAAAAAAAAAAAAAACATTTTAATTGTTCAAATAGGCCTCCCTTCAACCCAGCTCTCGCTTATGGCCATACCAGTCTGAGAGCGCCCGATCTCATCTGATCTCGGAAGCTAAGCAGGCTTGGGCCTGGTTAGTACTTGGTTGGGAGACCGCCTGGGAATACCAGGTGCTGTAAGCTTTTCAGTTTTATTCCTCATATAGGTTTTTTTTTTTTTTCTAATAAAAAAAAAAAAAAACATTTTAATTGTCCAAATAGGCCTCCCTTCAACCCAGCTCTCGCTTATGGCCATACCAGTCTGAGAGCGCCCGATCTCGTCTGATCTCGGAAGCTAAGCAGGCTTGGGCCAGGTTAGTGCTTGGATGGGAGACCGCCTGGGAATACCACGTGCTGTAAGCTTTTCAGTTTCATTCCTCATATAGGTTTTTTTTTTTTTCTAATAAAAAAAAAAAAAACATTTTAATTGTTCAAATAGGCCTCCCTTCAACCCAGCTCTCGCTTATGGCCATACCAGTCCTAGAGCGCCCGATCTCATCTGATCTCGGAAGCTAAGCAGGCTTGGGCCTGGTTAGTACTTGGATGGGAGACCGCCTGGGAATACCAGGCGCTGTAAGCTTTTCAGTTTTATTCCTCATATAGGTTTATTTTTTCTTTTTTTTTTTTCTACTAAGTATAAAAAATTACATTTTAATTGTTCAAATAGGCCTCCCTTCAACCCAGCTCTCGTTTATGGCCATACCAGTCTGAGAGCGTCTGATCTCGGAAACTAAGCAGGCTTGGGCCTGGTTAGTACTTGGATGGGAGACCGCCTGGGAATACCAGGTGCTGTAAGCTTTTCAGTTTTATTCCTCATATAGGTTTTTTTTTTTCTAATAAAAAAAAAAAATACATTTTAATTGTTCAAATAGGCCTCCCTTCAACCCAGCTCTCGCTTATGGCCATACCAGTCTGAGAGCGCCCGATCTCGTCTGATCTCGGAAGCTAAGCAGGCTTGGGCCTGGTTAGTACTTGGATGGGAGACCGCCTGGGAATACCAGGTGCTGTAAGCTTTTCAGTTTGATTCCTCATATAGTTTTTTTTCTTTTTTTTTTCTAATAAATTAAAAAAATACATTTTAATTGTTCAAATAGGCCTCCCTTCAACCCAGCTCTCGCTTATGGCCATACCAGTCTGAGAGCGCCCGATCTCGTCTGATCTCAGAAGCTAAGCAGGCTTGGGCCTGGTTAGTACTTGGATGGGAGACCACCTGGGAATACCAGGTGCTGTAAGCTTTTCAGTTTGATTCCTCATATAGTTTTTTTTCTTTTTTTTTTCTAATAAATTAAAAAAATACATTTTAATTGTTCAAATAGGCCTCCCTTCAACCCAGCTCTCGCTTATGGCCATACCAGTCTGAGAGCGCCCGATCTCGTCTGATCTCGGAAGCTAAGCAGGCTTGGGCCTGGTTAGTACTTGGATGGGAGACCGCCTGGGAATATCAGGTGCTGAAAGCTTTTCAGTTTTATTCCTCATATAGTTTTTTTTCTTTTTTTTTTGTAATAAATAAAAAAAAAAAAAATTTAATTCTTCAAATAGGCCTCCCTTCAAGGTAGCTGTCGCTTATGGCCATACCAGTCTGAGAGCGCCTGATCTCGTCTGATCTCGGAAGCTAAACAGGCTTGGCCCTGGTTAGTACTTGGATGGGAGACCGCCTGGGAATACCAGGTGCTGAAAGCTTTTCAGTTTTATTCCTCATATAGTTGTTTTTTCTTTTTTTTTTTTAAATAAAAAAACAAACAAATTGTAATTGTTCAAATAGGCCTCCCTTCAACCCAGCTCTCGCCTATGGCCATACTAGTCTGAGAGCGCCCGATCTCGTCTCATCTCAGAAGCTAAGCAGGCTTGGGCCTGGTTAGTACTTGGATGGGAGACCGCCTGGGAATACCAGGTGCCTAAAGCTTTTCAGTTTTATTCCTCATATAGTTTTTTTTTTTTTTTTTTTTTTTTAAAGTTCATTAAAATCAATACACTTTAATCATTCAAATAGGCCTCCCTTCGACTCTCTTTTCGCTTATGGCCATACCAGTCTGAGAGCCCCAGAGGGCGCTGTTGCATTAGATTGAGAACGGCTGCAGAAGGTGGGAAAGGCCCACCGAATATTCTTTTTAAAGTTTTTTTTGGTTTAAAACTGTACACCTACCCATTTATTTTTATTTACAAATACTGTTACGTTACCTCCCCTGCAGTTCACCTGCTAGGGGAGGTTTTTCATTTTTTCGTGTTTTCATTTCTTTACAATACAAAAAACTATTTTGGACAACAATGGAGGACGGGGAAAATAAAAACAACAACATGGAAGGAAAGAATGCTGGATCTAAAACTAAGAATGGACAACAGGACATGGAGACAGGAGTTGTGGATGAATTGACTAGAGAAACAAGGAATAAAAATGAAACAAGTGTAAAAACATTGAAAGGGCAAAAAGAAATGATGATAAACGAGGAAGACGCCGGAAAACAAGGAAACGACGGATGGGAAAATAAGCAAAGGAAAATAAGCAAAAATGGAAAAACAGAAGAAAGAATGTATAAAAAAGATGCAACAGTAATAATTGATGTAAGTCACAACAAAACGATAAAAGCAGAAGACATAATTAAAGCTATAAATGACAAATTCGGAAGAGGAAAATTACTTGCAGTTCGCCCTACACAATCCTCGGAATTTGAGGTGACCTTAACGGATAAACCAGAAGCCGAATGCCTGCTGTAAGGGATAAACATTAAAGGCGACTTATGTTCCGTTAAAGAACTAGAAACTAATGAAATATTAGTGTCATTCCTACACCTCCCAGTGTACATCGCGGATGAGGACATTTTTAAAAAGCTGATGGACTGGGGAGTGACACCGATTTTACCCATTAAAAGAAGGTTTTATCCAAGCACTGAGATAGCGGACGGAACACGTTACCTAAAGGTAAAGTTCCCGACGACATTGGCATCACTGCCTTATAGCACAAAGTTTACCACCGTGACAGGACAGCAGTACTTCAGGGTCCTGCACGATAGGCAGATGAAGATCTGTCGATTGTGCATGGACCCTGGACACATGATCAAAGACTGTCCATCATTTCTGTGTCGGAAATGCAACAAACACGGACACTTTGCAAAAGAGTGCAATGCGGAAAGATGCCAAGAGTGTCACAGCTTTCAATGCAAATGTCAAACAGAGGAAGAAACAGAACAAACAGAAAGGATGGAACAAAACAACGAAAGACAAGCAGAACAAGAGCGTGAGGAAGAAAATGACAAACAAAATGAAATGGAAACTGACGAACACTTATGGAAGGACAATTAAATACAAGGAGATTCACGGGAGGACGGCGTGGAAGCGGTAAGAGATGAAGAGGGGCACGGTCAAGAGGAGACAAGGCGGACGGAGGAAAGAGACGGAGAAAAAAGACAGCAGAAGGACATAAAAGACATAAATAAGCACGAAGAGGAGATGGAAGACAAGGGGATAAGCGGAATAAAAAACAAAGCAAGGACTGGAGAGAATGGACAGGAGGAGACAAGGCGAGTGGAGGAGGAAGACGGAGGAAAAGAACTACAAAAAGACATAAAGGATTTAAATAAGCACGACGAGGAGATGGAAGACACAGGGGCAAGTGGAATAAAAAATCAAGCAAGGACTGGAGCGGTAAGAAAAAAGGCTAAAATTTTAAATATCGAGAAAGTACTGAAAAAACAGAGAGAGAAACGGTTGACTTTGAAAATGGACTACTTAAAAGAAATAGGAGCAGATGTGAATATGATACATGTGCGTCAATTAATGTAAGAGGACTAAAGAATGAACTGAAATTTGAAAGAGTTTTAACAAGTAGTAAGAATGTGGATATGTTATGTATACAAGAAACAAACTGGGACGATGAATGTGTAAAGACGTTTAAAAACAAGTGGGACGGAACGATTTATTTTAGTAACGGTGATAAAGAGAGAGGGGGTGGAGTAGCAATTTTAACAAAAAGAGGAGTGTGTGAAAATGGAAAAGTTATCATGAGGGACACGAGAGGTAAATTAATTGCAATCGAAATGGAAATAGAAAAAGAAAAGACATACATATATAACATACATGCACCAAACGAAGACAAAGAAAAGAAGGAGTTTTTTAAAGAAATAGCGTCGAGTTTAAAAAAAGAAAAGAACACAATAATACTGGGAGATTTGAACACGGTAATGGAGAAAATAGATATCGGGGATGGAATGGTTTTTAAATCAGATCAAGGGAGAAACGAATTAAAGGAAATAATAACGGATTTTAAATTGGTAGATGTGTGGAGAGACAGGAACAGAGAAAAGAAAGTGTTTTCCAGAAAACAAATAGTACAAGGGACGCTGAAACAAAGTAGATTAGACACGGCATTGTGTTCAGAAGAAATACAGCACAAGGTAAAGGATGCATTTTATGAAGATACAGTTTTTAGTGATCATAGCTTTTTATTTATAAATATAGACTATACAGGAATAGAGAGGGGGAAAGGGATTTGGGTTTTAAATAATGCAATATTACAGGATAGATTTTATTGTGTAAATATTGAAAATTTAATAAGAATGAACAAAAGGAACCCATTATTTGAAGAGAATAAAACAGCATGGTGGGATAATCTAAAGTTTGATGTTAAAAATTTTTTCCATAAAGTACAGCAGTTTTAGACAAAAAATTAAAAGAAAACAAGAGGAGGAAATAAGGAGCCAACTGAAAAACGAGATAGAGAAAATAAATGAAACTAAAGGCAAAGGTAATACAGAAAGGGTATTAGAACTACAAGATAAACTAAATAGAATAGAAGAGGAAAAATGCAAAGGAGCTATTTTACGAAGCAAAGCAAAATATGCAGTGGAAGGTGAAAGAAATACAAAATTCTTTTTTGAATTAGAAAGGAATAGACAAAGAGCTGATGAAATTAAAGAAATAAGGAAAGCAGATGGAAATGTAGAAAAAAATGCAAAGGAAATTTTGATAAATATAAAAGAATTTTACGAAGATCTTTTTAAGAGTACAAATGTGGACGAAAGGGAGAAGGAATTTTTAGTAAATCAAATAACAGACGAGATAACTGAAGAAGATAGAGAATTATGTAATGA
>CM059222.1:21649261-21651761 GCA_030347435.1 Clarias fuscus
TGTTATGGCGACGATTTATCTAGAGAAAAAACCTAAAATGAAGTGCAAAAAAATAAATCTTCTCATATCGTACGAGTGGAAAGACCTACGGTTCCAAACTTTTACGGCTATACACTGAAACTGATTATGAGTAAGGCCTGAGAGCCTGGAGACCGGGCGTGGCTCAGGGCCTGGACAGCGCCCCCTGGAACTTTGTAAAAAATTTAGCTGCATAATTCATATCCACTTTCACATATATGCATGAGACCCAGTAGAAATTTAGATCTCATTGAGATGAACAACTTGCATATCCCATACTGGAATCCGCTGAACAGGAAGTCAGTTATTTGGCGTTGATTGAAAAACGCACCCATTGGAATGTGATATACTACTCTTACAGGATTCATAGGTTTTTGACCAAACAGGGTCTAATATAATCTCAAGACATTGAGGATCTAATATTGTGAAGGGCTGGTTGATATCTCAAACGGGTCGGCCGTGGCGAGCCCTTAAACCTACGGCGAATAACAGGAAACAGGAAGTGGCTAATAACTTCTGTATAAATTGAGTGACATTCATCAAACCTCAGCAGTAGGTTAAGAGAAGAGTCCTGCTCACAGTGACATGGGTCCCGTGAGTCTCAGTCATAGCGCCACCAACTGGCAGCAGAAAGTGTCTACTTTCAGAAATTAAATTCTTTTGTGGCTAATTTTCAGCAAATTGACTTCAAAATCAGGCACAATAATTGGAAGACACGGCTGATGTGACACTGTAAAGGACTTTTTGATACGTTGAATAGTATTGCTATGGCAACATATCATTTTGAGCAAATATAAGATACTTATATCCACCAAGTGGAAAATCATAATGTGCCCAAACATTTTAGGTAGAAAGAACAACTGCTTCTGAGTAGATTTCTTGAGTTTCATGTTTTTGTGATGCTCACACAGCTCCCAACAATTTTTACAGTATATTTATCAGCTTTGGCCTGAACTGTCTCCACTCAGTCCTGCAGTAATAAAATATGTCCAGTAGATGGCAGTAATAGGCAGGTATTCTGCAGTCAGGTCTTTCCCCTTCTCCTTTACTATGGCTTCATGTTTACAATTTAAACATATGCAGAAATGATCAAAAATATACAATAGAAACATTTAAATTGCCCACTGTACAACATACACACACACACACACACACACACACACACACACACACACACACACACACACACATTATATGTGACATCACATTCAGGAACATCCTTAACCTTACACCGATAATTTATTTATAACACACATCACCAATATTAACACACAGACTCACACACCATACACACACACACACACACACACACACACACACACACACACACACACACACACACACACACACACACCATATACACAAACTCGCACAAACACAAGCACATTTACTCGTCACACACATACTGACACATCTACATGTCACACACCTCTCTCCCTCACTCTCACACACACACACACACACACACACACACACACACACACACACACACACACACACACACACACACACACACTCATTATATTCAGTGACACAGACAGTGACATCACATTCAGGAACATCCTTAAACTTACACCGATAAATTATTTATCACACACATCACTAATGTTCACACACAGACTCACACACCATACACAAAAACATCTACAAACAAACACACACACACACACCATATACACAAACTCACACAAGCACATTTACTCGTCACACACAGACTGACACATCTACACGTCACACACCTCTCTCCCTCACTCTCTCTCTCTCTCACACACACACACACACACACACACACACACACACACACACACACACACACACACACACACACACACACACACACAGGACAAGCCAAAGACTGATCCAGCATCAGCATCAAATAAATCCCATTGCGTGTCATACTCAAACTTGACCTCACATCACATCACTGTCACACACCTCTCTCCCTCACTCTCACACACACATCACACATTTTGATATCTCAAACGGGTCAGCCGTGATAATGTCTTAAACTTACACCCAACAATTATTAATAACACACACATCACTAATATTAACACACAGATGCAGACACCATACACACAAACATGCACAAACACAAGCACACATCTCTAATGTTAACACACTAAATAAACACACACACAAACACAAAGATATCTCACACACATGCATGCACACACACAAACAAGTACACTCATATATCACACACATGCACACCTACATACACACACATTATAACATCACAAATTGTAACACTCACACACTCACATCTCTGTCTCACACACCCTCACGCAGAAACACACACACCCATTAACAAGTCACATATCTTAAACATACTAACACACACTACTGTTAACACAGACTTACACACCACACACACACACTCATTATATTCAGTGACACAGACAGTGACATCACATTCAGGAACATCCTTAAACTTACACCGATAAATTATTCATAACACACATCACCAATATTAACACAC